>CM040439.1:43896324-44451663 GCA_022702705.1 Papilionanthe hookeriana x Papilionanthe teres
TTACTTTTCTTGCATGATAACAACTGTTGCATGAAAACCCACACCTTTAGGATAGTCCTAAAGCTGAAACCAAAACTAAGTTAAAAGTCATTGCAAGATAAAATTCACACACTACAACATTTGAAAATATAAAACAACTCGAAATTTAATCACAAACGAGAACACAAAACTACAATTACAACTAAATTAAAACGTCTTGTTGGATGATCGGGAATACCTCGGATGATGTAACCTACGTGTTGCTAACGGGATTTCCCACGGTCTAAATGAAAGTGTGGAACTCATTCGGTTGAGTTTAGCAAATTCATACGAATCTAAGTGAATCCGATAAAAATAACGATGTCGGAAGGATGGAGCTGTGGGATCTTAACAGGTGTTGTTATAATCAACTTTAAGATTTGTTTAAATAAAACATAAAAATACTTGGAAATTAAGATTTTCTCTAAACCAAAACACTTTTCTCATCTCCGATTTATGACTTCTAAAACTAAACCTCTGCAACAACAAGGAGCTCGGAGCATGGTGGGCGGCACGGCCATCGTCATCGGAAAACTTGAATCTACATCGGCAAAACCATTCTTAGAATTAAATAACCAAGTCATAGGACTTCGAGGTAGTTTGCACTAGTGCAACATAAATCCTCGACCTTTTGTTAGGCATTTGCATGATCATGTCATGTAAATTAAGCCCTAACCGGTCTTAGGACTTCGAGGTAGTCGTTTAGTACGACATAAACCCTCATATCTTCGAGGCTATTTGTATGATCATGTCATACGAATATAAGTCCTAATTAATTAAAATTGGCAAGATCAAAACATTAAATAAACATTAGGACTTTCCTAAATTCGAGCCAAACAATAGGATAGTCGGGAAATTACTGAAGTTCGCTTCGAATGCGTAATTTCTCCTACCTTTCTTCCTTTGAATTCCCAAAATAAAATCTTCCAAATTTGATCCATTCCCCATTGAAATTCCAAAATTCAATCCCTTGAAAACTTAAACTTTGAAATTCTTGAGAGCGAGAATTATTGATTATTATCGAGAGTTTTCTTAGGTGATTCCCGTCACTTAAGATGTAATTAGCTATAGGGGCTTGCCCTTATAGGGAATTTTAAAGAACCCGAGTAATATAAACCCTCTTTAATGCTTTCATATTAAGCGGGGAATTTGTCGGCTTATAAAATTGGTTCGCAGACCAGAACGGATGTCACAAATCTTCTAGTTTATTTAATCGAGCCCCATCATCGAGCGAGTGTGTCATCCTTAGGGATAGATACACGGTTTGTGGTGCGGTGCTCGTTTATATAAACTATTTGAGATGTGAGATCGGTTTGATTTCATATCTTAAAATCTTCAAATTTAAAAAAATTATTTTTAAAATCAAATACTACTTTTCAAATTATTTATTTAAATTAAATTAAAAATTCGCCGACAATTTCTGTTAGGCGACCCCCTTTTTCAAAATACAATACAACCTAAAAATAATGTCGACAGTATCATCACAAATTATGGAAGAAGAAAAAACAAAGTTTTCAAAACTAAATTAAATCTTTAACTAAATCATTTCATATTTGTAGGAAGAAAGAGAAGAAGACTATTCAGAAAGCATCAGATTCACACAAAAAATCATATTTTTATAATCCAAATTCAAAGTACAAAACTTAATAACCAATAAATACTTATCTGGAATGATATCCAAGCAATCCTTCGAAGTTTCTCTGACTCCAACTGACTTTTACAAGACTCCAACTCCAGCAATTACACTAAAACACTATAAATTCTCACTAAAGTAAGAAAAAGTAAAGAGAAAAATTGTCCAAATCTTTAACTCAATGACAACACGCACCTCCTACACACTCTTTTATTGTAGAATAGTCTTATATTTATGGAGCTTCAAAATTGACCAGGGGTTTCTTAAAGCACTTCTTCAAAATTCGGCCATAATCAACGAATCTTCTATAAAGTAATTGTGGCGCCTAGGCCCTAGCTTCGTGCGCTAATGGATGCGTCCCTTCAGATTTTGAGTCGCACCTTTTCGTTGAAAAACTGATTCCCTATGTCTATATTCATTGTATCTTGTTTTTAACATGTGAAAATTTGTCCAGAAACTTCTAGATTGCTTCTGAGGCATCAATAACCGTCACAAAACCGTCCAAAAATTCTCTAGATTCCACTACTGTGTTGGTGTCAGGCGCCAGAATCAGCCTTTTTTTCTTTTTTTCTTCACTAGGCTCATTTTTGCTCCTTTTTCTCCTTTTTTTACTTTTTTTCTTCATAAACTCATTTTCTTGAACCTACAACCAAAACCATAAGAAATACCTTTCATTAAAGCGTAATATCCTTAAAATATTATTTAAAAATGATATAAAATTTTAGGTAATTTTAGGGTAGATCAATTCTTCCAAACTTAAACGTTGCTTGTCCTCAAGTAACTCTTTACTACTAAAAATAATAATCAATGGAGAAAATTTTTCTTTAAGACTTCTATAACCGTTCGTTTTATAAATAGAATAATGAAACTTAAAAAGCTTTTTTAATAACTTAGGCTAAAACCAAATTATGTAAAATATTTTAATAATTAAGTGTTAAGAACTCTATTCTCCTATCTATTTCAAAAAATAATTGCAATTTGAAATATTAAGAACTTGTAAATAATTTACAAGAAATGGATTTTCATGATAACTCTACTAGTAAGGATGCTTACACATGAAACTTAAGTAAAAAAATGTAATTAGGTCTCTTCCTATAAGATAATTCAAGTGAAGCCAATTTTTTATTAGGCATCTCCCCAAGCATCTTCTTACATATTTTTCATTTCTGGTTTTTTTATTTTTCTTTTAATTTTGCCTCATTTTTTTTATAAGGATTACTATATCTGGATAGCCTGTTAATGATTTTGAACTTCACTATCCTTAACTTGTATTTAAAGACTTAACACATTTTCACTTAATGAATATGTGTTTAGCAATTCGATTCTATCTTTTCAAGTAAACATCTAGATTTCCTAATACATTTCAAAAATACAATATTTTTTAATTTAGGTAGTTGATTCAAAATTATTATACTCTTTCTTTAAATAATTACAATTTTTAGAATCATCCCTTGTTATTAAAAAAATTACTTATATAAGTTTATTATAATATTCATGAAAATAACAATATATCTATCTTAAATTAATTTTTCTTCCATAGGTTGTGTTATTCATTTTGAAAATATTGCTTACTAAGGAAAAGTAAAGTTTAAATTTAAGTTCTTTTCCCTCCCCCAAACTTAGTTCTTTTAATAAGGTTTAAACATTTTGCAATATGAAATTTTAAACTAAGCAAGAAGAAAAAGATACAACATTTAAGGTATTTAAAACAGTAAAGTAATACAGGTATAAGCAGCAAGATAAAAGAGTAGCAAAGTAAATAACATTTGAAAACTAACACTCTTTTACAATTTTGAATACTAAAACAACAGGAGCATAAATAGGATTAAGTTCTAAGCATTATAACAACAGAAACATAACTGAGTTACTACAGAGTACTCATACAGTACAACAATACTGAAAAGTAAAAAAATACACATAACACATAAATAACTAAAGCAAAGTAGAAATATAATCTAATCATCCTTTGTCTCTTCATCATCGTCGAAGGAATCATCTGGTATAGGACTTCTAGGATTTATCTAAGGGGTGAATTTAGGACAAGTAGGAAATTCTATATTCTTATCACCCTCCAAGAATTTCATAAGAGCACTATCATATTCGCCGTCATAATCTCTCTTCCTCTGTATATAATCAGACACATGATCGATTTACTATTCATATCGTCTACTCTGCATTGCATCAAGAACATATCACTTTGATGCTCTAAGTACCTCTGACAAACAGTATTCCACATATCTGGTGAAGGCTCAGAAGTAGAAGTGAAATGTTTGGGTGCAGAAGTAAAAGGCATAGAAGAAGAAAATGCTTCAGAACCTTAACTTTTTGTTTTTCCATAAATATCCACATGAGATTTTCCAATTGGCTTCAGTAGCTTAAGTATTTCTTCAGAATGAGAGTAAGTAATATCGACATTCTTGCATATTGAGAAAATGAGAGCCAGGAAGTCTAAACCAGAAATAACACTTCATCTAGCTGAAGTGTTGATTACATCATAAATAATTGCTCCCATATTGATTGGCTTCATTTCTTGAATGCAATATTTTAAAATAGCTCATTCTTTCGTCACTCCACTCAGGTGATTTGATGGAAGAATGCGAGCAGAAATAAAGTAGTGTCAGACTTTAGAAGTAGCATTAAGCATAGAAGAGAAAAAATTTACCCGTTTATTGTTTCAGATTTTTCAAGATCATCTTCCATCAGTCAGTTGGGCTAAAATCTCATTGAGCTTTCCTTCATACAGAGTAAAAATATCGTAGAAGTAGTCTGTAGCCGGACCGCGCCCTATCCCGATTTTAAACTAGATTCAATTTTTTTGGTCGGATTTTGAAGGATTGCTTTAGGAAACTCTTGGGAATTCAGTTTTGACCAAATTTAAACACATTTGGAGCTAAGTTTGGAGAGGGAGAAGAGGAGAAGAGAAGAGTTTAGAGAGAGTTTCTTTCCATTTTATGTAGGAAATTAGTTTTTGTATTTTCTCTTCTAAGGAGTGTGAGAGGAGAGGAAAAATAAGAGATTTCTTCTTCCTTCCTTATCTAAAGAGAGAATTGTGTGGTGTTGTGAAGAAAGAAGAGGAGTCAAAGGAATTCTTTGAGATTTGCTTGGGGAAGAGTTTGAGATAAGTTGTCTTTACTTTACTCTGTTTGTATGACATTGTTTTTATATATAAAATCCATGTTTTGTCATCTTTTCCTCACGAGTCTTGAGTAGATTTCTTTGTCTTTCTCCTTTTCATGTGATGCATTGATGTTGTGATGTGGAAATGATGTGTCGATTTATTATGGAGAATTTGTGATGTCATTTTCACTTTGAACTTCATTACTTTTTAATCTGGCTAATGAAATTGTTAAAACTTATTGGGAAACATATTTTCCAAAAGGATTATGAGTTCCACAATAAAAGTAAATGTCACATTCAATGTCCATATATGAGAGATGAGTTCATGGGGATTGAGTGCAAATAAATAGGGAAATATACTTTGATGGGCGTAGAATTGGAGATTTCAGAGTTACAGGCTGAAATCCTCAATTTGGTCATAATGTTTGGAAACTGAAGTGAGAGTTAGCCTTCAGGCGAATGGAAGTGGGAGCTTTGTAGTGAGAGCCAGTATTCTCCCAGCCTAACCACAGATTTGGGGACTAAACTTAGGATTAACCAATATTCTTTATACGCTGAAATATGGGTAAAGAATAGGAATGCTTCTATTTGGCACAATACATTTGCATCACTGATCTATGTCACAATAATCATCACATTATGATTGGAAAGGAGGAAGACTCTTTCTTGCAACTGAACTTTGTTATAAATTTAATTTTGTGTTAGTTTAACTTGCTAGAGTTTAGACCGTATTTTGGTAGAAATAGTAACTACAACTGTTTGTCTTTATTTTAAGAATTAAACTTACTTGCAATTGTGCTGTGATTCGATAAGTGATTTCTGTGCTATGCCATAAAATTAAAGCCTCCCTATGGGATCGATATCCAGGACTCCACTAGATACCTGTATTACTTGAGCGATACATATACTTGTGTTTAATTGTGTGGCTCATTATAAAACTAAATCAATATATATATATATATATATATATATATATATATATATATATATATATATATATATCTAAATCTGAGTTCATAAATTTTGGCAAATTTAAAAAGTCACACCAAATTTTTGGTGCCGTTGCCATGGAGGTACGGTAAAAAAAAAGGGTAACTATTAAAATTTAATTTTGTAGTATTTGAAATATTATATTTGAATTGCAAGTCATAATTATGTGTGTCTGTTTATTGTTGGTGTAGTTATTGTGTTTGTATGTGTAGTATCAAATATATAGGTTTAGTGCCTTGTGATTATGAATTAGAGCGTACTATTAGAAAAATTCAAAAACAACAAAAATAATCTGTAAATCCTCACAAGATGGCGAACAATTTAAAAAATCAAAATGAAAATATACCAAGACATTTAAGAGATTATGCTAATCCAACAGCAGATGAAATTCACTTAACCTTCCAAAACCCTGATGTTGATGCTAATTCATTTGAGCTTAAACCTGCTATTATCCAAATGATACAGAATAATCAATTTGGAGGAACACCTAATGAAGATCCTAAATTACATCTCACTAGTTTTCTAAAACTGTTTTATTTTTAAATATGATGGAGTGGCAAACGATGCTGTTATGCTTAGACTTTTCCTTTTTCACTGAGGGATAAAGTTAAGGCGTGGTTAAATTTGTTAGTACCTAGATCTATCAGAACTTGGGGAGAGCATTCACAAAAGTTTCTGTCAAAATATTTCCCTCCTTCCAAAACTGCTAAGCTGGGGAATGATATCACATCTTTTAGTCAGTTTGATGGAGAATCCATATATAATGCTTAGGAAAGATTTAAAGATCTTCTGAGGAAGTGTCCACACCATGCTTTACCAGACTGGTTAATAATTCAAACATTTTATAATGGATTAGTGAGATCTTTGAGATCGATTATCAATGCTGCTCTGGAGAATCATTAATGTCTAAACCTTTTGATGAAGAATATTCTTTAATTGAAGAGATGACTACTAATAATTTTCAATGGCCCTCTGATGCGATTGGTTTGAGTACACGAATTCGGCACCACTACTACGAGATATAATTCCCCAGCAACGGCGCCAAAAACTTGATGCAACTCGACTTTACTTCTATATTTTTAAATGCAAGATTTTATTAACTTCAAATTTATATATTTATAATGATTTTGTAAAGTCTAAGTATTCAACGCAAGTATACGTATCGTATCTAGTAATACAGGGTTCTAGTGGAGTCCTGGTTATCAATCCCACATGGAGGTTTTAAGTTGAAACGAAGTAAAAGTTTTAACAAGTTAGAATAAAGCACTAGAACTTTCTTCTAACACTATTACTACTATGGAGAAAACAGTAACAAATAACTAAACTACAATTACTTTTAATAACTTTAAAAATAGAATTAACTAACAGACATACTAAACTAAGTATTTGAAAGGGTTTTGATATATGAGAAATTATCTTTCTTCTTGCAATGAGAATATGATGTGTGGATTGGTATGGATTAATTATCTAATTTATTATGCCAAATAGGAGCATAGATGATTCTTTACCTTTAGAAGAGTACCCCCTCCTCTAAATAAGAAAAGAACATTGACACATTCTAAGTTTAGTTACTAATTGTAGGGCTAGGCTGGGAGGATACCGGTTCTCACTTCGGAGCTCCTAGTCACCCTTCACCTGAAGGCTAACCTTTGATATTAGTTACTAATCTTAGAATTAATCTGAGGATTTCAGCATGTCACCCTGAAATCTCCACATTGAAGTCATTCAGAACACATTTCCCTATTTATTTGCACACAATTCCCATGAATTACGCAATTCATCCATGGAAATTGAATGGATCTTTCATTATTGTTGTAGGACATTAAATCCTTTCAAACTTAATGTTCAACAACATATTTTAACATTTCAATTGGTCAGATCGAAAGTAAATTAAGTTCTAAATGAAAAACCATCACAATTTCTTCATCACATTAAAATCACATCAAATCCACTCCAAATCATCATCACATCTCTAAGCAAGAAGAAAGACAAAGAAGACTACTCAGAATTCATGGAGAAGTTACAATAAAACATGGATTTTATATATAAAAGAAAAGTAAATACAACTTATCTCTTTCTCTTCCCCAATGCAAACTTCTTAAAGTTCCTTTGAATCTTCTTCTCTTCTTTACAACACTTGATTCTCTCTTTAGAATGGAAAAGAAGAAGCAATCTCTCACTTTACTCATTCTCCTTCACTCCTTAGAGAAGAATTTCTCTCTTGTACACTAAACCCTAACACTAAAAACTAAGATAAAGTAATGGAATGCAAGAGAGCACTCTCTAAAACTCTCTAGACCTTCCTCCTTCTTCTTTTCCTCGTCTAAATTCAATTATTTAAGAGTTAGAGACGAAATCCCAAGAGTTTCCATAGGCATCCCTTCAAAATTTTTCCAAAACTCTCAAAATTTGAATTCCACCGACCTTGGGCGCCAGCAACGCTCTATCATCCATAATATTTTCTAAGTTCTCTGGATTTGGGCGCCGGCGGCGCCAGAATACCTTTTCCACCATCTTGCTCTTTTTTACTCATTTTCGCTCCGAATTCATTCCTTTTTGATTCTTTTCACTCCAATCACCTAAAATCATCATACCTGCAACAAATCATGAAAAATACCTTTCTTTAAAGTGCAATATTACCAAAAAATAAGTAAAATTAGATAACATAAACCATATATATTTTTGGTGCATCACCCTTTGAGAAGGTAAATCCTAAGAGAGTGGCTAGTATTCATGATTCTGATGTGATAATTATGATAGTCTCTTAAATTGCAGCACTTTCCAAGAAAATAGATCAATATGGAATGAATTATTCTTCAACACCCCAAGTGTTAGAAGAGAATTCATCAGGACAGATGATAGACTCTCAAATGTCTTATGAAACCTTGAATGTCATAAATAACAAATTCAATAATCCTTATTTGAATTATTATAATCCTATTTGGAGGAATCACCCGAACTGCAACTGGAATAACACCAATGGTGTTGTTAACCCGCAATGGGGAAACAATCCTATGAATCTAGTTGGAAATCTGAACAACTAAGGAAATACCAATTATAGACCTTCTTATCCTCCTATTTTTAATAGTAATCAACAATTTAAGAAAAAGAAGTTGTCCACTGAAGAAATGATTCTAAATATGGGTAATCAAATTAAAGCTCAAAACATTGCAATGAAGAACATTGAGAATCAATCGGGACATATATTTACTACGCTTAAGAATAGACATTCTGGGAATCTTCCTAGCAATGTTGAGATCAACCAAAAAGATCATAACAAGGAGCAAATTAAGGCTATTCAATTAAGGAGTATAAAAGAATTGGAACCAAGAGTTCAAAAAGAAGTCGAAGTTGAAAGAGAGGAAGTGAACATTGAGAATGTTTCTAATAAGATACATCCAAGCGAATATCCACTAGAACCAATGAGGATAACTGTTGAAAAACCACCTCCTCCTTTTTCTCAAGGGCTAAAGGAACAGAACAAGGATAACATATTTGCAACTTTTTTGGAAATTCTTAAGAAATTAATGATTAATATCCCCTTTGTTGAAGCATTAGGGCAGATGTCTGATTATACAAAGTTTATGAAGGATATTTTTAAAAAGAAAAGAAAGTTCAAAGACCAAGAGACTATTGCACTTAGCGGTGAGTGTAGTACAATTATTCAGAAAAAGCTTCCTAAAAAACTTAAAGCCCTAGGTAGTTTAACTATCCCGTGTGTTATAGATGAGAAATTTTTTGGAAAAGCTTTATGTGATCTTGGAGCTATTATTAACCTTATGCCTTTATCAACTTTCAAAAGATTGAGAATAGGAGAAATTTCACATACATCTGTGACTCTTTAACTTGATGATCGTTCTATCACTTATCCTAAATGAGTTGTGGAAGATGTATTAGTAAAGGTGGATAAATTTATCTTTCCTGTGGACTTTACTGTATTAGATATGTAGGAAGATAAAAAAATTTTAATTATTTTGTGAAGACTATTCCTTGCTACTGGGAGATCTATGATTGATGTTCAAAAAGGAGGATTAACTATGAGAGTTAATGACTAAAAGGTAACTTTCAATATTCTCAAATCTATGAAATACCCTTCAATTGAAAAAGATGTTGAGTGTTTTCAAATGAAAATCTACGATTATTTGAGAGAAGATCATTTTAAAGAAGTAGTTGAAGAAAATTTAAAATGTTAGGATGAATATGAAAGTGAAAGTGAAGATAATTTGGATGATGTGACAAATGAAAAGTTAGAATTTATTCAGGAAAATTTGAAAGATTGGATATCATGGAAAATGGGGATAAATTTTTAATTTCATATATATTAAACCCCCTGAACTTGAGCTAAAAATTCTCCATACTCATTTAAAGTATATGTTTTTTAGGAGAATCATCTACTTTACTGGTCATTGCATCTTCGGATTTAAATGAATATTAAGAACAAAAATTACTAGACACCTTAAAAAGATACAAAAAGGCTTTTGGTTGGTCCATAGCTGATATTAAAGGAATCACTCAATCAATATGTATGCACAGAATTTTGTTGAATTAACAACATAATCCTAGAGTTGATCCACAAAGGAGACTAAACCCAATATTGAAAGAAGTGGTTAAAAAGGAGATTTTAAAGTGGTTAGATGTTGGCATTATATATCCTATATCTGATAGTATTTGGGTAAGCTCAATTCGTTGTGTTCCTAAGAAAAGAGGAGTGACTGTTGACGTAAATGATCGAAATGAAATTATATTGACAAGACAAGTCACTGGTTGGCAAATATGTATTTATTATAGAAAATTAAACGCTGCCACCAGAAAAGATCACTTTCCTTTACCATTTTTAGACCAAATGCTAGATAGATTTGCTGGACACAAGTACTATTACTTTTTAGATGGCTATACCGATTATCACCAAATACCTATTGCTTTTGAGGATCAAGAGAAGACTACATTTACAAGCTCTTATGGAACTTCTGCTTCTAGAAGAATGTCTTTTAGATTATGTAATGCACCTGCAACATTTCAAAGATGTATGACGTCCATATTTAGCAAATTAATTGATAATGGAATAGAAGTGTTCATGGATGATTTCTCAGTATTCAGAGATTCATTTGATGCATGCTTATGCAACTTAGAAAAAGTTTTAGAGGTATGCGAAAGAACAAATTTAGTCCTAAACTGGGACAAGTGTCAATTTATGGTTGCAGAAGGAATTGTGTTTGGGCATAAAATATCTGATTGTGGCATGGAAGTAGATCATACGAAGATTCAAATTATAGAAAAATTACCACCTCCAACAACTGTGAGAGGGGTAAGAAGTTTTTTGGGAAATGTAGGATTCTACAGGTAATATAATAAAAATTTTTCAAAAATTACTAAGCCTCTATGCCAACTTTTGGAAAAAGATAGGAAGTTTGATTATAACGATTAATGCTTAAAATTTTTCGATCTATTAAAGGAAAAATTGATCGTTGCACCTATAATAGTTGCACCTAATTGAGAGAAATCATTTGAATTAATATGCGACGCTAGCGATTATGCTACTGGAGTTGTTTTAGGGAAAAGGGATGACAAAATGTTTAAAGTTATATACTACGCTAGTAAGACTCTTACTGATGCTCAAATTAATTACACCACAACTGAAAGAGAGTTATTAGGGATCATTTATGTCTTTTGAAAAATTTAGATCTTACTTAATTGGAGCTAAATGTATAGTGCATATTGATCATTCTGCTATTAAATATTTAATGCAAAAGAAGGATGCAAAACGAAGACTGATTCGATGGATGCTTTTAATGCAAGAACTTTATTTTGAGATCGTTAATAGAAAAGGGGTTGATAATCAAATAGCTGATCATTTATCTAGACTTGAACAACCTAATTCGGATGACTTTGAAAAGGAAATCACTGAAACTTTTCCTGATGACCAATTATATAACTTATTGAAGGAAATTTACCCTGGTATGCTGATATTATGAATTACATCATTAGTAATATTTTACCCCCTCACTTAACAATGCAACAACAGAAAAGATTTAAGCATGATGCTAAATTTTATTTTTGGGATGATCCTTATCTGCACAAGCAATGTAAAGATCTTATTATTAGGAGATGTGTGCCTTATGAAGAACCTGAAAGAATTATTCGAGAATGTCATGATTCTGAATTTTGAGGACATTTTGGAATTGATAGAACTACACATAAGATGTTGCAATCTGGATTTTATTGGCCTACACTTTTCAGAGATGTTTATAGATTTGTCAAAACTTGTGATCGATGTCATATAATAGGCAATATATCCAGAAGAAATGAAATGTCTTTTAATTTTACTTTGGAAATATATACTGATTGTTGTTGATTATGTATCAAAATGGATTGAGGCAATAGCTTTACCTAGGTGTGATGCTAGAAGTGTTTCGAGGTTTTTAATGAAAAACATTTTTACAAAATATGGAATGCCTCGAGTAATCTTCACTGATGGAGAATTTCATTTTAAGAATAATCTGATTCAGAGATTGGTGGACAAATATAATATTATGCATGGAATCTCTACAGCATATCATCCCCAAACTAATAGTTTAGCAAAGGTATCTAATCATGAAATTAAACGAATTTTGGAGAATGTCATTAATCCTGAGAAATTGGATTGGTCTACTAGACTAGATACTGCTTTATAGGCATGCAGAACTGTTTATAAAACTCCTATAAAAATGTCCCCTTACATATTAATCTTTGGAGAAGCCAGTTGAGTTAGAATATAAAGCATATTGGGCGATAGAGAAATTGAATTTTAATTTGAAAGATGCTGGTGAGAAGAGACTGTTGCAATTGAATGAATTGGAAGAAATCAGAAATGAATCATATGATAATGATAAAATATATAAGGAAAGAAGAAAAATATGATATGATCAGAAGATTATCAAAGAGGAATTTAAATCAGGACAAAAAGTTTTATTATATAATACAAGATTGAAATTATTTCCCGGGAAACTGAAATCTAGATAGACAGGACCTTTCATTATCGTAAAAATATATCAGTTTGGAGCTGTGATTATCGAAGACCCTAAATCTAGAAAATAGATTGTAATTGTACTTCTGATCCGATAATCCTAATGAATTTTTTCTAATTCTTCTCACCTCGTTCTGTTGAGTAGTGGCCGAAGTGACCTTGTTAAATTAGACATTCAATTTTTTTAAGAAAAAAATATCCTTTTATTGAACACCCTGTTGTATGATGTAAATGACAATATTAAGACTTGCCTGCATAATTTGGTTTTTTAGCAGGTGTTGCCACTTAACAAACTCTTCATAGACATGTTGAGCGTCTCATAATTCTTTTTTTATTAAGCCTCACCTCACTGGTAAGAAGGACGAGGAGGGATATCATGAATTCCCTGTGGTTTATACATATTTCATTGTGAGGTTTAATCGACACCCTTGGAGTTATTCTTACACTCGCCCTTAAAATGCTGAAATTGCTCCTTATGTGCACCGATGACCTCATATGCAGTTATTTACACTTTAACACGGTGACAAGGTCAAATTGAAATGGACCATCTTCCGCATCAATGATGAGTAGAAAGGTTCCAGGCTGAGCCCTCCAAGAAAGATTCATTCAACTATTTAATATCCACCACTATAATCTGACACAATTTGGTGGAAAATCTATGGAAGCATTGTTTTAAGTGACTCTTCCTCATTCTAATGAATTATTAAAAAATGGGATGAATCTTTGATGATCCTCTTGTTTTCTATGAACGGTTATGCAAATATCTTGATAAAGTCGTTAATTGTGTGGATAGTGCCTTCTAGAATAGTAGAGGCAAACATGGGCTTGTCCTTTGAGATTGGTAAGAAACACTTAACAAAGAAATACATTAGAAGTATGCTTAATGTGTATGATGATCCTAAAATAGTCAATGTGTTCATAAGGATTAGTTATTACTTCATAGAAGTTAATTGTGTGGGATCTTGAAGCTCGTAAGGATGGCTTGTTGGAGGACCGCTTCACCCAGGAGTGAAGACTCTTAAAAATGACGATGAGTGGAGAAGCGATCCCTATCTTTGAAATAGAACTCTTCTTGAACCAAGGACAAAATCTCATCGTAAATTATATTATCAAAAGCGATAATGAGACATGGATGGGCTAGTTTTACCATAATTGTTGGTGGGTTACAGGTTGGGTTAGTTATGCATTTTGGTTTGGTGAAGGGAGAGTATAAGTTTTCTCAAGTGGGGCCTTCCCTATTAATTGTTGATCTTGTGGTAAATATGTTTCATCTGATAGTGCAGGCATCGATTGTTGAACCTCATATATGAGCTCAAGAATCACATTCCGAGTCTTCTCCATATAGAACATTTGGTTGATTGATAAAAGGGCCTGAAGTGCCTTCACCGCCAAGGTAACATCTTTCAATGGAGATAAAGGTAGAGGTTTGACATCCTGGGCTCCGTGGCTGTCCTGCTTGAGTGGCAGGTGTTAAATCGCGATGTTCCGTTGTTGTGAGTATTGTGTCTGGTAGTCATTTAACAAATTTTACAAGTCCTTTGGTGGTGGGATTGTTGTTCCCACAAATGACACCAAGTTGTTGTGTGCCAAAAAATTTATTGGAGGAAAGTAGTTATTTAGTGTCTTAACATTGTACAAAAGTCTAACACACACATATGTAATTGAAGTGATAAGTAAAGACAACATAAATTTTTATAGGAAAAATTAAAAAATTATGAGGAAAGTAGTTATTTAGTGTCTTAACATTGCACAAAAGTCTAACACACACATATGTAATTGAAGTGATAAGTAAAGACAACATAAATTTTTATAGGAAAAATTAAAAAATTAATAAAATTAATAAAATCACAAAGTTAGCCTAGTTAAACTGTTCTAATATAAGTTGTCGAGTAGACACTCAGGCCATTATCCCACGGGCAGGAAATGGTTCTATAATTCCTCAAAATATAATGGTTGTATGCAGATGGATTCGATGAATAATAGTCGGTAGCGGTTGCAGTTGGGAGTAGTTGTTGAGACTTCAGTGCACTGTCTTTAAGGTGCGTCATTGCACATTGTTCAAGATGATGCACTACTTCGTATGGTGCCTATTACTCAACAATGTTGGTCTTTACTTCGCATGGAGCTTCGTTAATCCGCGATGTAGGTCTTTACTCGATGTGATGCTTCGTTACTCCACAACATACATCCTGACTCTATGAGGGCTTCATCACAATGAGTAGGAGGCGGCCAACGGTGGTCGGCGGTGACCAACGAGCAGTATTTGATAATAGTTAGAAATTGCAGGAGCGGGAAGCATTTGTCGAGTCTTCGACTCATAACGACACTAGAATTCATCTCTTTCTTTGCGAACCACCTCAAGGTCTAGGTCTCCCTCTGGTTCAAGGTCTAGGTCCCCGTTCAAGAAGGAAGTAGGTCTCTATTTATAGAGCATGAGGGAGGCCTCCCTGCAAATAAGATGATAATTTGGACTACTCCATCAGATGATCGGAAAAGATCCTCTTGATCAACTAAATTTTTATGTGAAGTTAATACATACATACGGCAAACATATATATATACATATATATATATATATATATATATATATATATATATATATATATATATATATATATATATATATATATATATATGCTCTCGCTAAATATTTCTTCAAGAAAATATTAATCTTTTTCCTACTTTTCACATCATTCAGTTTAAAATAAGAAGATTTACATAGATAGCACTCTGCTCTTAGGTATTTACATATCGACCACCTAATCATCAAATTTTACGTACATGCCACCTAAAATATACATGAAAATATGAATTTCATCTGTGCTTCAAATTTTAAATGTTTTCTTTTTTAAATAATAAAATTCAAGTGTTGGATAATGGATATGCATAAGAATCGGGTGGCATATATGTAAGTGCCCCTTTAAAAATAATTTCACAAAACATTTTCACTTTAATTCATACCGTAATTTAGGGCAAATTCTTGACTAATTTAGCATTATTTCACCAAACATTTATCGTATCTATCGCAATGCCCGGATTTCAGCACCTTTCTCAAGAGATCTATCATGAGATAGACAACAAAGGAAAACAAAAAATTCCCAACGGTCAAATTTTCATATCCAAAACCGTCTCCGCCCAACGGTCACTTTTGTCATCCCTGATCCCTCCCCTCCCTTCCACATCTTCTCATCTTCCTTAGCCTCACCAAAATCCATCTATATCTCTTGCAGCCTTCCATCAACCGATCAGAAAGAAATGATAGCTGAGCGGGTGATCACTATCGAGTATTTGGACCCTTCCATGTCCCAAGAACTCCTCTGCAAATTCCCCGACGACTCCGCGTTCGGCTTCGACTACTCTCAGAGCGCGATCTGGTCGCCGCTGCTACCTCGAGGCCGGAATCTGTCCTGCTCTTTATGTCAGGAGAAGATCTGCGGCGCTTCTCGGTTTTTTTCTCCGGTTGGGCTGAGAAGAGTGAAGGAGAAGATGATCAAGAAGAAGAAGAAGAAGATGAAGGTGATGCAGGGGGGCTTTAAGAGAAGGCTGGACTACTCTTCTATTTCACCGCCAAAAAGGGTGAGCTTGTTACTTATAAGGATTTATTTGAATGGTTTTCATTGATTCTGGTGTTCTTTTAAAGAGTCCAATGTACTATTTTACTTGGTTTTTGATTCAAAGCTCCTAACATGGGATTGCTTAATCAGTAACTGAAATAAATGCAGCTTAAGTTATTTTCTGAGATTAGAAGAAATTTAGAAGAAAGTTTGATCGTCCTTTTTTAAACGCCATTGTTTTACAGGGATGGAAGAGGTTGTTCAGAGCGGCAGCAAAGCGATTTAAAGCCCAAAATTTGTTTGCTTTTCTGAGGATCGTACCGACTCATGGAAATTGAAGCTTACAGATTCTGAAGTTAGACTAGGAATACTGACTAGGAATTCTGTTTCCTTTATTTTTTGCAGTGTTCTGATGTCATATCAAGCAGATTTTGCGTTTTACTTGTCTTTAGTTCTCTGTTCTTATATTAAGAAAGTTTCTGAAAGTTTAAAGAGAAAGATCCACATTGTAGAGATTCTTACAATGCATTAAGCAAAGTTTAGGAATCTTATAAAGGATTAAGCTATAAATTTTTAAAATAAAAGAAAAATTTTTTAAATGAAAACTCTAACTGTATAAGATTACTAACCAATTTTTTCACCACCATGGATTTATGATGTTGATCTATTATACAGTCTTTTATAAAGAAATTATGAGTGCAAGCAAGTTGAGTCAAGTACGAACCAAATCTAATTTGAGCTTAAAATTGATTGATTAATAAACTTTGATGTGAAGTTTGAGCTTAATCCTATGAATTTGAGCTTGCTTGAGCATTAATTTGAGATTTATTTTACAAATTTGAGCTGGCTTAGAGCATACTCATTTATTATTAAAACATGATTGATTTTGAGGCAAGTAACTAGTATAATAAAATGACAAGAAAATGTCCAATTAGAAGTGAAATAACTAAAATTATTTAATATAGGAAAAAAAAATATAAGTTCAAATACTTTTAATAACTTAAACTCAAGAATGTTAATATACTTTATGAGCATTTTAGTTCAAATTTTTAAATGAGCAAGCTCACATTCTAATAATGAGCTAACTTACAAACTATTTTTGAAACTGAGTCTAAGCCCGCTCATGAGTGAGCATGGCTTTAAACCCCTCAAGGAAGCAATCACTTAGCAAAATGCAATTAATATTAGTATTGTTATTAAGTTGCATTAGTGAACGGGGTCAAATGAGTTCGTAAGCGATCATACAAATTATTCATAACAATATAGTTGGTGTGAAGTTTTAATATAGTCTATACATGTTTACATTTAACATAAAATTTTATAATATCTACTTTAAGCATACTTAAACAAAATAATATGTAAATGAGTTTAAATGAATTGAAATTGCATATAAAGCATAAAAACTCGGTTATGCTTGCCTCGGATCGATCTTATTTGCAATAAACATGAGCCCTTTTATGCACAAGTTCACTCTCCACCTTGAACCTCACTCAAGTGCAAATGTGTTCAATTGAGATGAACTTATGTTATATTGTCACTCTTGTTTGCACCTGCCCGAAACCATGATGACACTTGCTTGTAATTTCTAAATGTGTTACTTTTTGCATGCACTATTGGAGCTTGGTTTATTTTTAAAGCTCTTAAGTCTCACTTGCTAGCTCTTTCTCTCCTAAATTTTGTCTCTCACTTATGCTTTCTCCTTTTTCCCTTTTCACTCATGTGTCCTCTCACTTAATCCACCTTCACCACCCTTCTGCTCATCTTATATGCATGAAATTGACTACAAACAATTTAGTTGAATCAACTTAAGTCAGTTCATTTTCTATTTCTTATCATCACATTATAGTTAGCAGTAAAATGAGCTACAAGTAAATATAATTGTTATGAATATCACACCGTAAATTGAGCGAGTGCCTCCAATAAGAATAAGTTGAATTGACTACAAATGATTAACTCAATGTACTCAATGTAAATAGGAGGTGTGATGATGTTAAGAATTCTTTGTAGTCTATCCTCTAAAATTTCATGTATCATAAGGACATGTTTGGTGCACAATGTTGGTTAATTAAATCTTATTGTGAGAATTGCATTATGATTATAGGAGATTGATTGCATAAAGATGTAAGATAATTATTATGGATACATATCTTAAAAATATAAGCACAATAATTGAAAGAAGTTCTATCCATAGGTTAATGCAATGACATAAAACGTGATAAATTATTAAAATTTATAAATAGGTTAGCAAACGAGAATCATGAAGAAAGTGTTGAATAGAAATACCAATCTTGTTTGAGATGATAAGCAAATCATTATGTAGGTATTATATCTAGTTCAAATGAGTTTCATAAAAATTTATTTGATTAATCTCAAGTGTGTCTACTGGAGCATGATAGCGATGACACTATTATAATAGTTTAGATGATCTTGATGTGTTGTTCGACCAATTTGTTAGATCTCCTTTATCAAAAAGTTACATGTTTATAAGCTACATTTATAAATAACATCACATATTTCTTGTGAATCAAATGTTTAATCTATTCCTTAAGATGTAGACGCCATTCTTTTAAATGTCATTTTGAATGATAGAAACGATAGTTTAGAGATTGTTCTCCACCATCGTAATTTTTAATGGCATCAATCATCTAAGATGATTGTCAATCAAGGTCTTCATGAGAATTTTAGCATTATCATTTAGTTAGACGTAGTTAATGACTCGACCCGCAATTACGTAGTAAATTAACTTCTAAAAGATGGCCAAAAACTTGACTCAATTTATAAATAGCGGCTAGTGTGCAAAATCTTAAATGATATAAAAATTAGAAAATATTTTACACACTAGGGGTACTATGCAAGTATACGTATCGTTTCAAGTAATATAAGGTTTTCTTTTAATACCCCAGTATCGATCCCACAAAGAAGCGAGGTAAGAAATCATTTAGGCTAATTCTAGTCTAATTCTAGAAGGCTTTAATTTGGAATATCAATTAAAATAGTTTTTTCTAATAACTATTCATAAATGAAAATTTAAAATAAAAAGATAACTTATCTGGATAAATTGGTTTAGAGAATTTTGAGATGTTAAAGATTACTTTTCTCTTGCGATTACCTAGAAAATGTGTAGGAAATAAATGCTTAAAATTTAATGTAGTAGTGACAAATAGGAGCAACAAAGAACATTGGCTAGTTTTAAAGATTGGTTCAGGATGTATTGTTAGTAGTAAGGACTAATTCCTCACTTCTAGATTACCCCAAGGTGTCTATGGTCGGGCCTACTAGTGACCCATCGCCTTTCTTTTAAACCAAATTGATAGAATTTTGCGTGTCACTATAAAAACATAATCAATTCTACGCCCATCAAAGACTATCTCCCTATCTATTTGCACCTCCCCCTTCAAGGATTTACAATCTACTTTTCCAAGAGAAATGTGATACATACAAGTTAAGAACTCTTAGCTCACGATCAGATCTTAAGAACTCTCCACAAATTTTAACAATATAATAGGCCAATTTGTAGGGTAAATAAAGATCTGGTATGAATATCATCAACATAATTTAATAAGAGAATATCTAAGCAAATCTTGATTCCTAAACATACAACAACGACAACAAAGCCTTAATCCTACTATGTGGGGTCGGCAACATGAATCATTTTTCTCCATTGTGTCCTATTTAGTGTCAAATTTTCGTTTAATTTTAATAAATTAAGATCATTTTTTATGCAATAAGCCCAAGTTTTATTAGGTCTACCTCTGCCTTTCTTAACATAAGTTGTATCTAAAACATCTACTCTCCTAATCGGATCATCAGGTGGTCGACGTTTAATGTGACCAAACCATCTAAGGCGACTATCTCTAATTTTATCCGTCACTGGTGCAACACCAACCCTATTACAGATATATTCATTTCGCATATTGTCTCTAAGTGTAAAGCCACTCATCCACCTAATCATTCTCATCTCAGAAACACTTAACTTAACATTATCCTTCTCTTTTAAAGGCCAACATTCAGCACCATAGAGCATTACAGGTCTCACCACCATCTTATAAAATTTTCCTTTCAGTCTAAGCGGTACTTTTCTATCACAAAATAGGCCGGATGCATTCCCCCACTTCAACCAACCAACCTGAATTCTACTATTAACATCCCCATCTATATCACCATTGCTTTGAACAATGGACCCGAGATATCTAAATCGTTCACACCTTTTAATAATTTGATCACCCAAAGTTACACTTCTGTCACTAGGTCTACTATTACTAAAATTACATTCCATGTATTTAGTTTTAGTTCTACTCAAACGAAGACCTTTAGACTCCAATGTAGACCTCCATAATTCAAGTTTTTCTTGGGCTTTTTCTCTCGTCTTATCCACGAGGAGGATATCATCAGCAAAATGCATACACCAAGGTACATCCCTTGTAAATGCCCAGTAAGACCATCCATAAATAAAGCAAAAAGATATGGGCTTAAAGTCGATCCTTGATTTAAACCAACAAAAATAGTAAAATAATTGGTCAATCCTCCTTCAATTCGAACACATGTAATAGCTCTAGCAAACATATCTTTAATAACTTGAATATAAGCCATATCAACACCTTTGTTCTCAAGGACTCTCCAAAGAACATCTTTAGGAACCTTATCGTAAGCTTTTTCTAAATCAATAAAAATCAATTGTAGATCCTCCTTATTATCTCTGTACTTCTCCATCAAACCTCTCAATAAATGTATAGCTTACATAGTAGACCTGCCAGGCATAAATCCAAATTGATTATTTGAAACCTTCGTAATACGTCTTAACCTATGTTCAATTACCCTCTCCCATAATTTTAAAGTATGACACAACAATTTAATTCCTCTATAATTTGCACACTCTTGTGCATCTCCTTTATTCTTAAATATGGGGACAAAAATACTCTTCCTCCACTCCTCAGGCATCTTTATAGTTTTTAAAATAATATTAAAAAGTTTAGTAAGCCAAGAAACCCCCAAATCACCTAAACATTTTCACACTTCAATTGGGATATCATCAGGTCCTACAGACTTTCCACCCTTGGTTTTCTTTAAAGCGTCATCAACTTCTTTTTTGCTAATGCGACGGTAAAAATGAAAAATTTTATTATTATTAACGATATTAAGATCACTAAGGTCGATCGTACTTTCATTATCTTTATTAAAAAGTTTATCAAAATAACTCACCTACCTATGTTGAATATCCTTTTCTAAGAAAAACACTTTTTTATTTTTATCTTTAATACACTCTACTTGAGTTAAATCTTTACTTTTCTTTTCTCTTTGTTTGGCTAGTTTATACATATATTTTTCACCGTCCTTAGTATCTAACATGTTATAAAGATCACTAAAAGCAGAATTTTTAGCGTCACAGATTATTCTTTTAGACTCTCTGCGAGCCGTTTTATATTTTTCCCAGTTTTCTACGCTTTTACATTTAAACCAATTTTTATAACATAACTTCTTATATTTTATCTTTTCTTGCACATTATTATTCCACCACCAACTATTTTTATTTATATAAACTTTTTCTTTTGATTCTCCAAGTACATCTTTAGCCACTTGTTTAATAGTATTAGTTAATTTCTCCCACATAGCATTAGCGTCTTCGTGGACATCCCAAATATTTAAATCTTGAATTTTACTCATAAAAATAACTTTATTTGTATCTTTTAGGTGCCCCCATCTGATTCTACAATGTTGAATCCTAGTATTCTTTATTTTACAACTCTTTATCTTAAAATCTAAAACTAGTAATCGATGTTGGGTACTTAATTTCTCACTTGGAATGACCTTACAATCCTTACAATCTCGACAATCTTTTCTTCTCATAAGAAAATACTCATATTGTGTTTTATTAGATCAATTCTTATAAGTAATAAGATGCTCATCTCTTTTCTTAAATAAAGTATCATATCCTAAAGAAAAATCTAAAATGGCTCTACCTTCTTTATTAATCGCTCCATAACCGTAGCCACCATGAATATTTCTGAAATCTTCTACCACTCTACCGACATGTCTATTTAAATCTCCTCTAATAAAAATTTTTTCTTCAAGGGATATCAAGTGTATCAAGTGATTCCTAAACATACATCTATTTTATTACAAAATAAAAGTAAATGAAAATAATGACATAAGAAGTAAAAGAATTGATAGAATTATGTAATAAATTAAGTGCCAACAAGGAACATATGCCTTTAATATTCTATTAGTTTCATGCAACTATTTGTCACCTGTAAGCATCTAATATAAACAAATCATTAAATTATAATTCCTTAAAAGTTGCATTACCGCCTAGCTATTTTACTAGTTAATCGGATAATGTGAGTGCACTCAAATTGCGAGATCAACGACTCTAAAACGACTAGAATTAGCCAATATTTGACAAAAAAAACTTCATTTAAATCAAAGCAAATGCACCATAAAGTGTTTACAATAATTACAAGAAAATGAAGAACCCAATACGTAGCTTTTTCCCTCTGAAAGAAAGAAGAAAATCTCTCCACCAAAGTCTTCTGCCAATCCATGCGTCGCTCGTACAGTCCTTACATAAAACTCTCAAAATCCCTCACCAATCTCTCCAGAAAATGTAGAAATATATATCATGACTTTAACCCAACTCTAAAATGACTCCACATAACTCCTTAAGACTCAAATCTGACTCTAAAAGGATGCCAAAAGGACTCCCTAAGTCTGTAAAATTAATCCTTATTTATAGAGCTTCGAAAATGACCAAGGGTTGCTTCAGGCATCTCTTCAAAATTCGTCCACATTCAATGAATATTCTAGAAATTAACTGTGGCGCCTAGGCGCTTAGGCACCAGTCCATCTGTGTGAAGGGTCGCACCCCTTCACTTGACCCACCTCTTCATTTAAAAACCACTCCAATGTGTCTAAATTCATTGTATTACTTGATGACATGTAGGATTTCGTCCAGAGGCTTCTAGAATGCTTTGGAACCACCCAAAACCATCCAATAACCGTCCATAACCGTCCCCAAAACGTTTATGGCTGTGCCTGGCGCCTAGGCGCCAGTTCTAGCACCTAAGCACCATCCTGTGTGTAGATCCACTGTTTTGCTCCGTTTGGCTTCAGTTCAACTCCGTTTTGCCCCGTTTTAGTTACGTTGCGTTCGTAACATCTTCGCCTACAAGATAAACATAAAAACAACAGTTCTTCAAAGTGTAATTTCATTCAAAAACATGTGAGAAATGTAAAATAGATTAAGCATAAAAAGATATATTGATATGTGCTAGGTTAGAATTTTCTTCTTTGCTCATTTTGTCTCCAAATTATATTATTTTTGCCTCATTTTCTCTAAAATCATATATTTTTATACATGAAGACAAAAATATGAAAGTACCTTCCTTTAAAGTATATATCATTAAAAATGTGCATAAAGTGAGCATGAAATCTACACTAAAAATAGGTAATTTTTAAGTGGATCAATTAGCTGACTGGTGTAACTATAAAGGCTATTACTTTTGGTGAGAAGAGTGCTTATGTTCTCTTAGTTGTTTCTATTTTTGTAATTGGGGAGGCTTACTTTCATGACATAAGTTCCTCTTTTTAAAATGGGTTTCCCAAACAATTTTAATTAGGATAAATTGCCTCCTCAATCATAATATTGACCACAACATGATTAATAAGGTCAACATAAAAAGAATTATGTCGCACATTGACCAAAAATATAATGCACTTTGACAAAAATGGTATATGTTCCACTTACATACAGTAAAGGACCTACATCCAATAACCGGAGAGAGAAAATGGATGTCATCTTCCATTTCTCAAAATGTTTATGTTAGTTAGAGGAAAGCCATGATTTCTGTGTCAGGAAAGGACTTACTTCCAATAACTGGAGAGAGAAATGGATGTCATATTCTATTTCTCAAAATGTCAAATGTTGATATTATGATAAGAGAATGTCATTTCCGTGTCAGGAAAGGACTTACTTCTGATAGCAAAGGCGAGGATGAGTGTCAAACGTTGATAAGTCAAATGTCGCAATGTCGGTATGTCAGAAGTCGATAACAATTATTGATATATCAAAGGTCAAAATGTCGATGTGTCAAATGTTGATAACGATTGTTACTATGTCAAAATATCGATATGTCAAATGTCGAAAGATCGATATCTCAAATGTTGATAACAATTGTTGATATGTCAAATGTCGAAATGTTGATACGTTAAATGTTGATATTTTGATATGTCAAATGTTAAAATGTCTGTAACAATTGTCGATATGTCAAATGTCGAAAGGTCGATATGTCACATGTTGAAATGTCTGTCAAATGTCGAGACGTTGATATGTCAAATGTCGATATGTCAAATGTCAAAAATGTCTGTCAAATGTGGAGATGTTAAATTATGGGAATGTCATAATTTCCATGGCAGGAAAAGGACTTTCATCCGAAAGTTATAAAGAGAAAATGGATGTCGTATTTCATTTCTCAAAAATGTCAAGTGTCAATGTCTAGTTATAGGAATGCCATAACTTCCGTGTCAGAAAAGGACTTACATCTGATAACTGGGAAGAGAAAATAGATGTCATATTCCATTTCTCGGGAACATCAAATGTCGGTGTCAAGTCAGAGGAATGCCATATTCCGTATCAGAAAAGGACTTATATCCAATAAATAGAAAAGTGTGGCAAAGTCAAGACGAAGAGTGTATCCGCTGGGGATTTGACCTTTACAGGTCGAAAGATATTAATCATCACAAGTTGTTTGTCATTTTTAATTTAAAATCCTTGTTTTAGCATTTTTGGAACTGTCGATGTATTGTAGACAATTGAGGAAAGAGAACAAATGTCACGTTCAATTTTCTCTAAAAAAGTTTCAATGTCAAAACATCGATTTTGGAATAGGAATGCGTTTAAGACTTATATCCTATCCAAAGAAAGTTGTTAAAGGAAAGCCAATGTCCGTTGGTCTTACATCCAATAGCGAGAAGAGTAGATGTCATCTTCCATTTAAGGAGCTCTTACACTATCTCTTAGAAATGTCAATGTCAAAATGTCGATTTTGGAATAGGAATGCATATGAGACTTATATCCTATCCAATGAAAGATTGCTAAAGGAAAGCCAACGTCATGATGGTCTTACATCCAATAGCGAGAAAGAGAGTAGATGTCGTCTTCCATTTAAGGAGGTCTTACACTATCTCTTAGAAACGTCAATGTGGATATGTCAGTTTTGGAATAGGAATGCATATAAGACTTATATCCTATCCAAAGAAAGGTTGCTAAAGGAAAGCCGATGTTCGTTGCTCTTACATCCAATAGCGAGAAGAGTAGATGTCATCTTCCATTTAAGGAGGTCTTACACTATCTCTTAGAAATGTCAATGTCAAAATGTCGATTTTGGAATAGGTATGCGTATGAGACTTATATCCTATCCAAAGAAAGAATGCTAAGGAAAGCCAATGTCATGATGGTCTTATATCCAATAGCGAAAAAGAGAGTAGATGTCATCTTCCATATAAGGAGGTCTTACACTATCTCTTAGAAACATCAATGTGGATATGTCAGTTTTGGAATAGGAATGCATATAAGACTTATATCCTATCCAAAGAAAGGTTGCTAAAGGAAAGCCGATGTCCGTTGGTCTTACATCCAATAGCGAGAAGAGTAGATGCCATCTTCCATTTAAGGAGGTCTTACACTATCTCTTAGAAATGTCAATGTCGAAATGTCGATTTTGGAATAGGAATGCGTATGAGACTTATATCATATCCAAAGAAAGATTGCTAAAGGAAAGTCAATGTCATGATGGTCTTATATCCAATAGCGATAAAGAGAGTAGATGTCATTTTCCACTTAAGGAGGTCTTATACTACTTCTTAGAAATGTCAATGTTGATTTGTCGGTTTTGGTTATTTGTTTCCCAGTTTACTTAACTAGTCATTCATTTTTGTTTATGTGGCATCTTTTTCAAATACTTCCCATTGATTGAGTGTATTATGTCTTTTTGATAGTCTACCAACTGACAGGATTTCCCCAAATGTGTCTTCTTAACAAGCATATGGGCCCTCCCATGAGGATAGGTGTTTGAAGTCCTAAATCCAAATCCCTGATCTGAGTGTCCTAGGGTGAACCAATTTATCATGGGCCCGTACAATGCTTGCTAGTCTTCCAAGCTTCCAAGTTCTCCGAGCTGTAATTTCATATTTTTTGTTATTTTGTCTGTGGATGTCATTTATAGGTAAGATCATTGCACTTCAAGTGGAAGCACAACTTAGGGCTCGTTCTTTAGAGCAAATGATGTCATTCATGTAGGTTCATAAAGCTTCCATTAATCACCAATTCTATAAAGATCATTCAGATTGTCCTTCAAAAATCACTTTAACATTTCCAAATTGGGATTGGGGTTGGATCTTTAGAAAATTATGACTTCAGAGTATAATTTCCATTAATCTACAATAACAAAGCCATTTACCTTAGTTCTTTCTTTCTGGGTCTTAGGAATTTTTCGAAAATGTGATCAAAATATCATTTATCTTTTAAAGATATGTCTGAACCAATTAATAGTCAACCAAAAGACGAGATCACTTAATTCTTTCCTGAATATAATATCAGAAGAATTTTTTTAAGACGTTTTTTAAGATTTATCAATTAGTGGAGAATTTGAACACCAATTTTTGATTTTATGCTCACCTTAAGCTTCTTCTCAGGGAATTACTATATCTGGTGGAGCATGTTAAAGATTTTGAATGTTTGAATTGAGACACCAATTTTTTATTTTGTGCCCACCTCAAGTTTCTTTTCAGAAACATCTTTTTTTTCTTTTCTTTTCTTTTTTTTTGTTTTTTTTTGGTAGGGAAATCTTTAATGATTTTGAATGCCTGAACTCAAACACCAATTTTTGATTTGCTACTCACCTCAAGCTTCTTCTCAGAGAATTACTATATCTAGTAGAGCATGTTTTAAGGGTTTTGAATGTCCAAACTCCCTAATTAATAATTCTCAAATATTTCTTAAGACGAATTCCGAGATATTATAACTCATTCAGAAGTCGGGACCCAATCACATGGCAGAAGATTAAGAGGCTCGTGACATCTTTAGTCAATTACTTGCATTTTGATCACAATATTTTATTTTTCATTTAGGACCCAGTCTGAAAATTTAAGATAAAGAGCCCAGTTATTAGGGCATTAATTTTATTTTCCCCTTGAAATCATAATTTTCTTGTCAAAATGTCAAATTTTTTGTCTTGAATTCTTCCTTTCTGAGTTGTGAATGAGAAGAATATTTCCAAAGATATTAAATCCAAAGATTTCGAATTTCATTCTACCACACAGACCAATTTGGGTTTTATTTCCAAAGATATTAGATCCAAAGATTTCAAATTTCATCCCTCGTCACAGATCAATTTTCATTTCTCCACAAAGGACATGCTAGTTGACTAGTCCTAGAACTAGACTAAACATAGATCATATTTTTGCTCCAGTTGATTTCTTTTTTCTGCAAAGCTGTCCTAAGGGAAACCCTTGATGGAATTCATCCAAAAGTGATCGTCTTCCCAAAATTTGAGTAATAATTTTGATTTTTAGAGTCTTTGGTAGATTGACAAATCAGAACCTTGAGGGTAAGAAAAAGATCAACCAGAGGAGTGCTTCAGAGGCTGTGAAAAGCATAAACATGAAGAATAGGTTCATAGGCCATAAAAAGCATAACCTAGGGGAGTGATTCATAGGCTGTAAAAAGCATAACCACGAAGAATATGTTCAGAGGCCATAAGGGCATAACCTAAGGGAATGGTTTAGAGGCTGTAAAAAGCATAAACACGAAGAATAGGTTCAGAGGCCATAAAAGCATAACCCGTGGAAGTGGTTCGAGAGGTCGTAAAAGCATAACCACGAAGAATAGGTTTAGAGGCTATAAAGGCATAACCCAGGGAAGTGGTTCAGAGGCTGTAAAAAGCATAACCACGAAAATAGGTACAGAGGCCATAAAGGCATAACCTAAGGGAGTGGTTCAGAGGCTATAAAAAGCATAACCACGAAGAATAGGTTCAGAGGCCATAAGGGCATAACCTAAGGGAATGGTTCAGAGGCTGTAAAAAGCATAACCACGAAGAATAGGTTCAAAGGCCATAAAGGCATAACCTAGGGAAATGGTTCAGAGGCTATAAAAAGCATAACCACCAAGCCAGATAAACTGAACATGTTTGGCTGAGAAAGTATTTGCCTGAACTTATTCAAAACGACAATATCGGTCTGTCTGACAACATAATCAATGAACACTCCGTACCTGGGTGGGAAGGGAGGGAACACATGTTGTTTTTGTATGTCTTTTATGTCATTTTGGTCTGTCGATTATGGAAATGTAGACTCTAAGATTTATTTATCGTGAACAAATCTTTGAATCGAAGAGGTATTAGTTCTATTTTACTCAAGATTGAATATGATATAGAACTAAAGAAAGGATTATTTAGTCTTTCAAAAGACAAATTGTCATAGTCATGATGACAAATTGATTAACCAAAGATTGGGAGAGAGAATGTCCCCAGCGGAGTCGCTACTCTTTAATGGCAATGAAATATATGGATCGCTTGTCGTCGCCGTCAATTCCTGTATCATGTCAATGTCAAGGAGTCGCCACTCTCTTTCTCTATCTATCACCCTAATTCTTATCTTACCTAGACTTGTTGTCAGAAGTTTTTGGAGAAAAGAAGGATTAATCATGATATAGATTGAGAGAAAAGAATATTAAATGATAATATCATAGAATAAGTCTTCAGATTATGTAATTACTGAAGTTTTTCGTATGAGAAAATCATATGAAGATCTTGGGTAACCAGAGAGGTCTTTTAGGTAAAATACCTATCCTGAGTTCTTTAATCTCCTATAGGAGCAAGCTCCTATAGTTAATTACATCCTGAGCAATTAATACTGCCTAGGAAAACTCCCGATTAAGGTTAACATTTATCCTCGAAAAAAGTGTAAGTGTTGTTGTAGCAGTGCGTTTCGAAGAATCGATACTACCGAAAAGTTTTATTTATGTTGGGTGGATGTCGTTGCTTTGTTATGTTTTGTTTTGTTGTTTTGGTTTCATGTCATGTGATATGTCGAGATGTAGTAGTTTGTATGTCGTGTCATGTCATAATGTGATGTCATAATGTCATAAGATATCGTGATTAATATCTCGATTTGTCATGAAATATTTTATCTCCTATAAGAAGATGTCGTTATTATGTCATGAGATACCTTCTATGATGTCAAGAAGATATCATTATTTATTTATTTTTGTTATTTTATTTATGATTCCATTTTGTTTTAAATTTTGGTTTTGTGGTCATCTCAATTTTATTTTGTCATGTCATTTTGTCATTTATTTTGTTTTAGTTTAGTGTCATGTCATTGTTGTGGTATAGAAATGTCGTTGTATGTGATGTCATGTCGATGTCAATATTAATGATTTTGTCATTTTATTTCAGGTTTCGTGGTTAACCTAAAAGTTCAGTTGGCTTTATTGTTATGTCATTTTTCTTTTGTTGTTTATAAAAATTTTAGGTTTTATGACTATCCTAAAAGTCCTGATTTTGTTGTCAATGTTCCGTTGTCGACGTCCTGCAAAACAGAGTTAGCACACCCTATAACATGCAAAGAAAATATAAACGAAACTTCATGTCTTCATCTTGTAAAGAAAATAAAGTTAGAAACAATATCATATCAAGATATTTAGATTACCTGGTCAAAGTGTCTGTTGATCCAGAGTTGTCGGATGTCTGAGTTTGGTTGAAATGACGATTTAGGTTTATGTCATTTATGTTTAAATTTTTATTTGTCTTGAGTATTGATTTGGGTTGGATTGTCAATTTTTAATTTTATGTCGAGTTAAGTTTAATGTAGGTCGAACTTTAAGAATTATGTCGTTTTATGTCGAGATACATTAAGTTTGGTTTGAAATGTCGACTAATGTCATTTAATGTCGGTGTTTATTAAATTTGGTTTAAAATGTCGATTTTATGTCAATTATGTTTGAAATGTCAAATTTATGTCGATTATGTCGATTAATTGTTTGAAATGTCAAATTTATGTCGATTATGTCGATTTTGGTTTAAAATGTCGATTTTGTGTCAGTTATGTTTGAAATGTCGAATTTATGTCGATTATGTTGATTAATTGTTTGGAATGCCAAATTTATGTCGATTATGTCGATTTTGGTTTAAAATGTCGATTTTATGTCAGTTATGTTTGAAATGTCGAATTTTTGTAGATTATGTCGATTAATTGTTTGAAATGTCAATTTTATGTCGATTATGTCGATTTTGGTTTAGAATGTCGATTTTATGTCAGTTATGTTTAAAATATCGAATTTATGTCGATTATGTCGATTAATTGTTTGGAATGTCAAATTTATATTGATTATGTCGATTAATGTCGAATTTATGTCGATTTGGTTTAAAATGTCGATTTTATGTCAGTTATGTTTGAAATGTCGAATTTATGTCTATTATGTCGATTAATTGTTTGGAATGTTAAATTTATGTCGATTATGTCGATTTTGGTTTAGAATGTCGATTTGAGTTCAATTTTGTCGATTTAAGTTCAATTTGGGTTGAACGTAAGATTTATGTCGATTTAGGTTCAATTTGAGTTGAATTTAAGGTTTATGTCGATTAGGTTCAATTTAGATTGAACCTAAGGTTTATGTCGATTTAGATTCAATTTGGGTTGAACTTAAAGTTTATGTTCAGTTTAGTAGAGTTAGGTTCATTGTTAGTTGAACCTAAGGTTTAGATTTGGATTTAAGTTCAATGTAGGTTGAACATAAGTTAGGTTTTGGTTTAGGTTTAAGTTGAGTTGAACCTAAGGTTTAGGTTTGGACTTAAGTTCGATGTAGGTTGAACTTAAGTTAGGTTAAGATTAGGTTCATGTATGTTGAACCTAAGGCTTATGTCAAGCTAAGTTGAGTTAGGTTCACTGTCAGTTGAACCTATGGTTTCAATATGAGTTGAACTTAAGTTAAGTTTAGGTTAGACTTAGGTTCATGTCATGTTAAACCTAAGTATGATTTGACTTAAGTCTAATATGTGTTAGGCTTAAGTTAGGTTAAGATTAAACTTAAGTTCATGTCAGGTTGAACCTATGTATGGTTTGACTTAAGTCTAATATGGGCTAGACTTGAGTTGGTTTAGGTTAGACTTAGGTTCATGTCAGGTTGAACCTAAGTATGGTTTGACTTAAGTCTAATATGAGTTAGACTTAAGTTAGGTTTAAGTTAGACTTAGGTTCATGTCGGTTGAACCTAAGTATGGTTTGACTTAAGTCTAATATGGGTTAGACTTAAGTTAGGTTTAAGTTAGACTTAGGTTCATGTCGGGTTGAACCTAAGTATGGTTTGACTTAAGTCTAATATGGGTTAGACTTAAGTTAGGTTTAAGTTGGATTTAGGTTCATGTCAGGTTGAACCTAAGAATGGTTTGACTTAAGTCTAATATAGGTTGAGACTTAAGTTGGTTTAGGTTAGACTTAGGTTCATGTCGGGTTGAACCTAAGTATAGTTTGACTTAAGTCTAATATGGGTTAGACTTAAGTTAGGTTTAAGTTAGACTTAGGTTCACTTCAGGTTGAACCTAAGTATGGTTTGACTTAAGTCTAGTATGGGTTAGACTTAAGTTAGGCTTAAGTTAGACTTAGGTTCATGTCAGGTTGAACCTAAGTATGGTTTGACTTAAGTCTAATATGGGCTAGACTTAAGTTAGTTTAGGTTAGACTTAGGTTCATGTCAGGTTGAACCTAAGGTTTGATGTTTGACTTAAGTTCAAGTTGGGGTTGAACCTAAGTATAGGTTGAACTTGGGTTCATGTTGTGTTGAACCTAAGTTAAAAGTTGAACTTAGGTTCATGTTGTGTTGAACCTAAGTTAAGTTTATTTTGGGTTTGACTTAGATTCATGTCAGGTTGAACCTAAGTTTAGGTTTCATTTAAGTCTAATATAGGTTAGACTTAAGCTTCTTTTTTTGGTTTGGGTTGAACTTAAGTTCGTGTCAAGTTGAACTTTAGTTTGACTTAAGTCTAGTGTGGGTTAGACTTAAGTTAGGTCTAGTTTTGACTTAGATTCATATTTAAGTTGAACCTAAATTTGGTTTTACTTAAGTCTACTATAGGTTAGACTTAAGTTAAGCCTGGGTTTGACTTAGGTTTATGTTGAATTGAACCTAGGTCTAGTTTCACTTAAGTCTAATGTAGATTAGACTTAAGTTTGGTTTGAATTGAATTTAGGTTCAATGTGGGTTAGACCTAAGGTTTAGGTTAACTTGAGTTTAAATTGGATTGGACTCAAGTTATGTTTGAGTTTAGATTAGGTTCAATATGGGTTGAACCTAAGGTTTAGGTTAACTTGAGTTCAAGTTGGATTGGAGTCAAGTTAGGTTATATTTGAGTTTAGGTTAGGTTCAATATGGGTTGAACCCAAGCTTTAGGTTAACTTGAGTTCAAGTTGGATTGGACTCAAGTAATGTTTAAGTTTAGGTTAGGTTCAATGTAGGTTGAACCTAAGGTTTAGGTTAACTTGAGTTTAAATTGGATTGGACTCAAGTTATGTTTAAGTTTAGGTTAGGTTCAATGTGGTTGAACCTAAGGTTTAGGTTAACTTGAGTCAAGTTGGATTGGACTCAAGTTATGTTTAAGTTTAGGTTAGGTTCAATGTGGGTTGAACCTAAGATTTATGTTAACTTGAGTTCGAGTTGGATTGGACTCGAGTTATGTTTAAGTTTAGATTAGGTTCGATGTGGGTTGAACTTGAGGTTTAGGTTAACTTGAGTTCGAGTTGGATTGGACTCAAGTTAGGTTATATTGAGTTTAGGTTAGGTTCGATATGGGTTGAACCTAAGGTTTAGGTTAACTTGAGTTCGAGTTGGATTGGACTCAATTTATGTTTAAGTTTAGGTTAGGTTCGATATGGGTTGAACTTATGGTTTAGAGTTAACTTGAGTTCAAGTTGGATTGGACTCAAGTTATGTTATATTTGAGTTTAGGTTAGGTTCAATATGGGTTGAACCTAAGGTTTAGGTTAACTTGAGTTTAAATTGGATTGGACTCAAGTTATGTTTGAGTTTATATTAGGTTCAATATGGGTTGAACCTAAGGTTTAGGTTAACTTGAGTTCAAGTTGGATTGGACTCAAGTTAGGTTTAAGTTTAGGTTAGGTTCAATGTGGGTTGAACCTAAGGTTTAGGTTAACTTGAGTTCAAGTTGGATTGGACTCAAGTTAGGTTATGTTTGAATCTAATTCAGTGTTTGAGTTTAGGTTAGGTTCAATATGGGTTGAACCTAAGGTTTAGGTTAACTTGAGTTCAAGTTGGATTGGACTTAAGTTATGTTTAAGTTTAGGTTAGGTTCAATATGGGTTGAACCTAAGGTTTAGGTTAACTTGAGTTCAAGTTGGATTGGACTCAAGTTAGGTTATGTTTGATGTTTATGTTATGTTGGACGTGGACTAAAGGTTGGATTTGGGTTTGATTAAACCTTAGTTGATTAAGGTTTAATAATTAATTAAGTCTAATGTGGTAGACTTAATAAGAATTTGTGTTTGATTAAGTCTTACTTAGTTAAGACTTAATAGTTTAATTAGGTCTAATGAGTTAAACTTAATTAAGGTTTATGTTTGATTAAGTCTAATATAGTTAAGACTTAATGGTCTAATTAGGTCTAAGGGTTAGATCTAATTAGTGTTTAAGTTTGATTAAACCTTAGTTAGTTAAGGTTTAATGGTTTAATTAGGTCTAATGGGTTATACCTAATTAGAGTTTAGGTATGATTAAGTCTAATTTAGTTAAGACTTAATGGTTTAATTAGGTTTAAGGGTTAGACCTAATTAGAGTTTAAGTTTGATTAAACCTTAATTAGTTAAGGTTTAATGGTTTAATTAGGTCTAATGGGTTAGACCTAATTAGGGTTTATGTTTGATTAAACCTTAGTTAGTTAAGGTTTAATGGTTTAATTAGGTCTAATGGGTTAGACCTAATTAGAGTTTAGGTCTGATTAAGTCTAATTTAGTTAAGACATAATGGTTTAATTAGGTCTAAGCGTTAGACCTAATTAGAGTTTAAGTTATATTAAACCTTAGTTAGTTAAGTTTTAATGGTTTAATTAGGTCTAATGGGTTAGACCTAATTAGGGTTATGTTTGATTAAACCTTAGTTAGTTAAGGTTTAATGGTTTAATTAGGTCTAATGGGTTAGACCTAATTAGGGTTTAGGTTTGTCTTAAACCTAATGTGTAAGGAGGTTAATTAAGTTTAATATGTCTTTAAACTTAATTAAAGGTTTGCTTTTGATTAATTAAGTCTAATATGTCCTTAAACTTAATTAAAAGGATTTGATTTTGATTAGTTAAGTTTAATATGTCCTTAAACTTAATTAAAAGTGTTGATTTTTGTATTAAACCTAATTTAGGTAAGGTTTAATGGGTTAATTAAGTTTAATATGTCCTTAAACTTAATTAAAGATTTTGATTTTTGTATTAAACCTAATTTAGGTAAGGTTTAATGGGTTAATTATGTTTAATATGTCTTTAAACTTAATTAAAGATTTGATTTTGGTTAATTAAGTTTAATATGTCCTTAAACTTAATTAAAAATTCAATTTTTGTATTAAACCTAATTTAGGTAAGGTTTAATGGGTTAATTAAGTTTAATATGTCCTTAAACTTAATTAAAGATTTTGATTTTTGTATTAAACCTAATTTAGGTAAGGTTTAATGGGTTAATTATGCTTAATATGTCTTTAAACTTAATTAAAGATTTGATTTTGGTTAATTAAGTTTAATATGTCTTTAAACTTAATTAAAAATTTAATTTTTGTATTAAACCTAATTTAAGTAAGGTTTAATGGGTTAATTAAGTTTAATATGTCCTTAAACTTAATTAAAGAGTTTTGATTTTGGTTTAATATATCTTTAAACCTAATTAAGAGAGTTTAGTTTTGGTTAATTAAGTTTAATATGTCTTTAAACCTAATTAAAATTTAATTTTTGTATTTAAACCTAATTTAAGTAAGGTTTAATAAGTTAATTAAGCTTAATTTGTCTTTAAACTTAATTAAAAGGTTTGATTTTAGTTAATTAAGTTTAATATGTCTTTAAACTTAATTAAAATTTAATTTTTATATTACACCTAATTTAAGTAAGGTTTAATGGGTTTAAATGTTATTTTAAATCTAGTTAAGTCTAATTTGGTCATTTTAGACTTAAGTGAAGTTTATCATTAATCTATCATAGACTAGAACCATTTTGAAACTTAGATTGTTGATGAGAATAGGTTAAATTTATAAAGGGTTATTTTTAGAATTAAAATTATTTAATTAATAAAGAATTTCAACCTAAATTTCAAAATACCATTCAAAATAATTTCTATGACTTAGAAATAGTTTTCTTAGGGTTATTGTACGTTGCTCTATCATTTCTAGTCATTTGCATTTTATCTTTCTCAAATTTCAAATTTTTTATAATTATTATTTGAAATAATTACAAAGAAACTTGAAAATTAAAGAAAAGTGTCTTAAACATGTTTTTTGTCCTTGGAAAAATTATGCAAGATCCCTATGAACATAAGGATAAATGCCTCAAAGTTTCATAATTTTTTTATTTATAAATAATTTTTAATAATTAAAATACTCGCAGAGTATTTAATTAATTAAAAATTAAATACGAGGACAAAATTATGATTTTAGTCTCATAATTTTCTCCTCTTCAAGAGCTTTCCAGAGGTATTTTTATTTTATTTTTATGACCTCTGGATCAAAAGATATAGATTTTTGAAGTTTTTAAGGTTTTAATGTATTTTTCATTAAATTCCGCCGCCAAACTCACCGCCGTTCGACGAGTGTCCTCGTACGCGTTGAACGAGGGGGAGGATCCGCTGCGGCAGCCGAACAGCGGATACCGCTGGGGGAAGATCAGTGTCGTCCGTTCCTAAAACGCGGGATCGAACGAGTCGAGAAAAATCGACTGAAAAATTCAAAATTTTCGAACCATTAAACTTGAAACATCGATATCTCACTCATTTCTTGATGAAATTGAGTGATTTTTTTAAATGATCATCCGGATGAGAAGTATCCATCCATACGGTGATGATACACTTCAGAACTTAGTATAACACATGATATATCGAAAATACGAATTATTTTGTAAAGACAAATTCCATACCTTTGCCACGAAGCAAATCGAAGCTAGATCGAAACCTTATGGTTTCCTTCTAGGACCCCAATGGAAGGTTATTCTTTGCGAGTAATTTGATCCGAAGTCGGGCTTAGGGGAGAATTTTAAAGAAGTACCTAATTTGGGTTGTTTTTGAAATTTGATCAAATTGGCTCAAATAGGCTCAATATATGGCTTAGATTTGATCCTAATGGATTGCTAAGACTCTTAGGAAGAGTTATTATGTTGGGGGCCAGAGGATTTGGGCGGCTCTATGGGTCTCCCTAATTTTTTTCTCCTTCTTTGCTAGGCTCGGGTATGGGCTCCTTTTATAGCCAAGAGGAGGCCATGGTTTAGCTTAGGTTGTTCTAGGGGAGTAGTTATCTCCCCTATCAGCCCATTGGATGAAGAAATCGGCTGAGGACATGCATGGCTCCTTCTCCCTAAGCTTTCCATGATGATTTGCTTTGCTTTGTCTCTCCCCCATTGGCTTATGTAAGAGGTGCATGGTGAGCTGCCTCTATCCTTCTTAGGGAGCTTACACATCATCTCTTAAGCTTGGCAAATGGTGACACACAAGCTTATCCCTCATCATTCCTTCTAACCATGGTGAGGGGGGGTTCATGCATGGTTTTCCTTCCATTAGGTAGCTTGGGAGGTGGGAGATGAGGCCTCATGTTGGCCGGCCACCTCATGGCTAAATGAAGCTTAGGGTGAAGGAGGAAGATACACCTCACCCCATGCATCATGATGGGTGTTAACCCATGGCTAAGTGGTTTTAAAGTAGGCTTAATTATGTGTTAATTATGCTCTAAGATGGGTTTAGCCTAACTAATTATGAGAAGGTTATGTGTCATTTCTTTTCTTTCTTAATTCCCATTTTAATTAATTATTTTATTAATTAAAATTGTTGGAAAATGTTTTATTAATCAATTTATTAATTGAAAATAATTTCAATTTAAATAATTGATTAATTTTATCATTTTTTTCATTTTATGATTTTAATTTAATTTTCATTTTAATTAATTATGTCATTTAATTAAAATATTGAAAATTAAATCATTAATCATTTTTATTAATTTTGTTGTTTTTATTTCATTTTTATCTATTTTAATCAAAATAGATAGGTGTTGAATAATTTTGACCTGGGTTGACCCAAGTCAACCCAAATTGATCATTCTAATTTGAAAATGTTCAGTATTTGTGATTTTGTCATTGTGGGGTTTTAAATGTGTCATTGGGTGAAAGGGTTGACTTATGGGTCAACAGGGTTGGTCATTGGGTTTGGTCTGACCATTTTGACCAATGTTAACTTTTTAGGTCACAAGGTTGATCTATGGGGTCAACAGGGCTGGTCATTAGGTCTAGTTTGACCATTTTGACCAAAGCTGACTTTTTAGGTCATAAGGTTGACCTATGGGGTCAACAGGGTTGGTCAATAGGTCTGGTTTGACCATTTTGACCAAAGTTGACTTTTTATGTCATAAGGTTGACCTATGGGGTCAACAGAGTTGGTCACTGGGTCTGGTTTGACCATTTTGACCAATGTTGACTTTTTAAGTCATAAGGTTGACCTATGGGGTCAAAAGGGTTGGTCTTTGGGTCTGGTTTGACCATTTTGACCACTGTTGACTTTTTAGGTCATAAGGGTGACCTATGAGGTTAACAAAGTTGGTCACTAGGTCTGTTTTGACCATTTTGACTAAAGTTGACTTTTTTTTTGTCAAAAGGTTGACCTATGGGGTCAACAGGGTTGGTCACTGGGTCTGGTTTGACCATTTTGACCAAAGTTGACTTTTTAGGTCATAAGGTTGACCTATGGGGTCAATAGGGCTGGTCGCTGAGTGCAGTTTGACCATTTTGACCAAAGTTGACTTTTCAGGTCATAAGGTTGACCTATGGGGTCAACAGGGTTGGTCATTGGGTCTAGTTTGACCATTTTGACCAAAGTTGACCTTTTTAGGTCATAAGGTTGACCTATGGGGTCGTTGACCTTTTTAGGTCATAAGGTTGACCTATGGGGTCAACTGGGTTGGTCACTGGGTCTGGTTTGACCATTTTGACCAAAGTTGACTTTTTAGGTCATAAGGTTGACCTATGGGGTCAATAGGGCTAGTCATTAGGTTTGGTTTGACCATTTTGACCAATGTTGACTTTTTAGGTCATAAGGTTGACCTATGGGGTCAACAGGGTTGGTCACTAGGTCTGGTTTGACCATTTTGACCAAAGTTGACTTTTAGGTCGAAAGGGCATTGACTTAATTGTAAAATGAGGTCGACAAAGCTCTACACGGAGTAGGTACGAAGTAGAAGTACCGAGTAGATCTCTTCCTCGAAGACGATCATAAATGCTTAACACTCTCACGCCTGATTGGCTTTGTAGTCTTCGACTTCTCCTCCGATATATCGACGATAAACTCCATTTCTCATGCATAAAGAATGAATCGAGGATGGGAATCCTAATCCCACAAAAGTGCTTGGATCTAGCAATCGATTCCGCTGAATCATAAATAATATCGCCAACATCTATCGACTTCCTCTCCACGAATACAGTAGTTCAGGATAGCTCGATCTCTGGTAACTTCGCTCAGGTGGTTGGAAAGTAGAAGTCTAGCAGAAATAAAATAATGTCATACGTTTGAAATACCATTTAGCTTAGAAGATTTAAAGTTTACCCGTTTGTCGTTCCGGTTCTTCCAAGTTCTAGTGCCATCAGTTAGATATGCAATAATCATCTCAAGATCTCCCTCAGATGGAGATAAACCAGAATAGTAGCACTCGATGGTAGGTGGCAGGCCGTAGAAAATATTGATCCGTTCCGGAGTAAATCCTACTCCGACACCTCTAACGAAGACTTCGTAGTCTTTCGTATCCAAAAAGTTGGCATAAAACTAACGTACAATAGGAATAACGACAACAGCAGTGAAAGAAAAGAATTGTTGCCAATTGTGTGCAACGATCGTGTTCTCGATCATTTCACCAGGATTGTAAAAACTGCGCTCTGAGATAAACTTTCTTGACGTCGCAAATTCGTGATAACGAAAATGCGCTGCTGCAATCAAAAACTTGCTGCTGTCGAAATTTTCTCGTGTCTTTCCTCGCTTAGATTTTGGTGCCATCTAAACGTGAAAGAAAACACAAATAAATTAAGGAATCAAGAATTTAAACCCTTTTTAAGCTTGAGAAACTTAAAATGAGTTTAAAAATTCATGGAGAAACTCTAAAAATCAAAATTTTTTCTCAAAATTTCGGTTTTTAGCAAAAAAATAGGAAACACTATGGTAAGAATAAAAAATAAATGGATTAGAATGTAGATCTGACCTCGAGATGAAGAAATTAAGTGATTTCGGGCTAAAAAACTTGATGTTTTGACCTCAAAATGGATCTAGAGGGTGGGTTTTCGCGAAAAAGAGGAAGGGGATAAAGCTTAGGCGTCAACCATGGCTAATGGGGTTTAAATGCTAATTTTCGGTAAGCAGGCTGAACCGGCACCTAGGTGCCGATTTCTGGCGCCTAGGCGCCAGACTCGCCTTTCACAAAAATCTCTTTAAAAATTTAATTTTCCACCAAAACTCATAAATTCAACTTCCAATTACTCATATTTGAGTAGTGCTTCAGTTTCCAACTGCCAAAATATTTTCCAAAAATTTTAAAAATTAAAAATTAAATCCACCAATTAAACACAAGGTTTAAATCAAATTCTTCTAATTCCATTCATAATCTTCAATTTTGGCTCAATACAATACAGATAAGTATAGTAATATGATTCAAGTCCTAACAAACAATCAAACTACACAATTTCAAAGTAAATACAATACACATAGAACAATAAATCAAACACGCCAATAATACAATCGATTTACTAAATCGATACAACGACACACTAATAAAAGTCTAGATCACACCACAATAACTATCTAATCTTCAAATTAGAAATTCTCATTCTCTTCGCAAGGAAGATTATTCAGCCTACTTGGGAAGAATACTAACGCTCTCGGAAAATCCGTAGCCATTTTCTCGTCGATCCATTTGTTCTTCACATACATCTCCACTTGAGCATCTTGATAAGCCGCTAGATGATAGAATTGAAGCTTCGCCTGACATTCCAGATGTTCAATTTGATGATACATCTCATGGAGGCGATCTCCAATGCTTTTGAATTCTTCTTCAAACTTATCTAGACGACTTGAAATTTTCTCCAAACTTACAGCGATAAAACCATTGAAGTAGGGTTGATGATCCTTTGAACCTTTGTCTCTAGCCTCTTCTCCAAGATTTCTTCTCTCCATTTCTTCAAAAATCCTCTCTAATCTCTCAAGAATGAAGTGTCTAGGTCGTGATTTTGGTTTCTTAGGGGTTGGGGACGAAGATGGGATAATTTAAAGGAGAAAATCGTGTGAAAAACTGAAAATTTTCAGTTTTTACATTATCCAGTAACTGTGGTGCTTAAGCGCCAAATCTGGCGCCTAGGCGCTGGACCCATCGATACACAGTTTATTATGGCGCTTAGGAGCCGAATTCTGGCACTTAGGCGCCGGAACCATGTTCGACTCTGTTTCGCCTATCGTCAAATTTCAAAGTTTCATTCTCCAAAATAGGTAAATTAGAATGGTAAGATCAATACTGACTTAGTAACACTAATTATAAACAATCATAATGAAGGTTAACTTGATCTCCTTTTTACTCACGTATGAAATGGAGTGATCCAAAGTCCAAACTTTATATACTTCGAGATAATTTTTAGCTTAAGTCAATGAAGACTTGTTAGCATCCAATTTTCTAAAGTTATATAAAATTAGTCAAGACCGAGGCATAACCTTACATTGAAAATGTACAAACACACAAAAATAACTATGGGTTGCCTCCCACAAAGCACTTGGTTTAACATCGTCAGCCAAACCTAAATAAGTCTTTAATAAGGTTGACTTAACTCGTAAGCCTCTTTATAAATCATTTTAATGTCTCCTAAATAAGGCTTCAGTCTTAATCCGTTAACTTTAAATATTTTTCCTGTTTTGGGGTCTTTAATATCCACAGCTCCATAATGGTATACTTTCTCAATTATATATGGTCCTATCCATTTAGATCTTAATTTTTCAGGAAAAATTCTTAAACGATTATTAAATAATAATACCTCTTGTCCAGGCTCGAATATTTTCCCTGAAATCTTTTTATAATGTAATATCTTCATTTTCTCTTTATAATTTTTTGCATTTTCATATGATTCATTTCTTATTTCATCCATCTCATTTAATTGTAATAATCGTTTTTCTCTGCCGGTATTCGAATCAAAATTAAAATCCTTTATCGCCCGATAAGCTTTATGTTCGAGTTCGACAGGTAAGTGACAATGTTTACCATAAATTAACTTAGGTAAGGTGACATTCAGATTGATGTCTTATAAGTTGTTCTATAAGCGCATAATGTAGAATCGAAGTCTATCGACTTGATCGGTTCTTTTAGGATTAATAGTCTTCTCAAAATTCTTTTAATTTCTCCGTTTGATACTTCATCCATTCCACTTGTTTGAGGGTGATACGCGAGTTGCAATTCTGTGTTTGATTCCAATTTTTTCCAGTGATGATTGAATTCTTATATTTCTAAAATGACTTCCACCATCTGTGATAATTACCTTAGGCATTCCAAATCTTGAAAAAATCATTTTCTTTAAAAATTTTGAAACGCTTTTGGAATCACAGTTAGGTAAAATACAATCGAAAAGAATTTGTTAAATACAATCGAAAAGAATTTGACTGTGATTGAAATTGGTTTATTGCTTTAAGTCTATTGTTGGTTGTCAGATACTATGTATGGTGGTTGTTTTGATGGAAAATTCCAATGCTTCATTTCTTTTGTCATTTTTTTGGTGTATTGGAGAAATTATATCAATGTTCATTGTGCCTTGACTTGGATTTGCAGTTTATTTGCAGTTTATTACAGTATATCAGATGAATCTTTACAGTATTTATTACAGTTTCTTCCAAATGAAGACCCAACTCCGGAATAAAACTAGAATAATACAAAAATACAACTAAAATAAAATAGTAGAGAGATGAGACTTTTAATGGTTCACAAGATACAACTCTAAAAATACTACAATACATCTACAGTACTGCTATTTATTTCTGGTGTATAGGGATGATATCGGCGTCGTATTCGGGTTGTAGTGCCGATGAGTTGGAGGAACACGCGGAATATTCCAATACAACCGGTGTTGTCAGGGAATAAAACAAAGAATATTCCAATACGACGCTTTACTTCCGATCATAGCTGAGCGCGGTTGTATCTAAGTAATATTCTCATCGTTTTTAGAGTGTATTATGTGTTATTAAATTTAAGTCGATTGTAATATTAAAATTTTAATAATTATGTAATCTTATCTAAAAATTATTTCGTTTCTTATAAACTCTTAAGTATTACGTATGTAAATTTTATATATTACAAAAAACACTGAATATGGTGGACTGTATCTTCGAAACATTTTGCCGAATACAGTCGAGCGTAAATTTAATAACACATAATACACTCTAAAAACGATCGGAATACTACTTAGATACAACCGTGTTCCGCCATGTTTGGAGTTAAAGCAGTTTTATTGGAATATTCCTTGTTTTATTCATGGACAACGCCGGTTGTATTGGAATATTCGTCGTGTTCCTCCAACTCGTCTTGCTTTGTTATTGAATAAGATCCAAAAAAGAGTTTTTTTATATTAAATATTTATAATACATTTTTTTTATTAAATATACTCTTTTGAATAAAGAAAAAAAGTGTATTTTTAAATTAAATTCCGCGCCACGTCTGAGGAAAGCTACGCACCTAATCTTTGCTCAATGTCGACGAAATACTAGTCGGAAACGAAACTTCTCGAGTACTTTGCCGGAGGAAAGCTACGCATTTATACCGCTCCGATGCTAGGAAATACAACTGGAAACGAAACGTCTCGAGTACTTTGCCCGCTACGCATTTAATAGCCCTCAAAAAATTTAAATTTTGAGGTTTTCAGAGTATTGCGTTTTCTAATCGAGTAGAAAAGAACATTAGAAGATACGATGGAATCAGAAGACCAAAAAAAGAAGAAGGGGACTAGCGACAAAATGGTCGAACGAGCGACGGTTCGTCGAGGTAATAGTCTTAATCTACATTCGTTTTTTTATTAGGAGATAGCATTCTTATACTTAAACTCCGAACGATCTTGAAGTACTAATCTGGATAAGCCGCCATACAATCTTTCTTCTTTTAGAAATAAACTCTTAATTTATTGCAATCTTTCCTCTTTTAGAAGCCTACTTCTATAAGAAAGCTTTCCTCTTTTGGGTGATATACGGATAAGCCGCCCTACAATTCAACGGCTATATATTACATTGTTATTTTGTTGCAATTCTATATTAACCTTATAATTTTTGTCTTCATTTTCTAAACAACAAGGGAGCCGCGCATTTATTCACTTCCACCTGACCTTTTGGAGGAAATATTGTTGAAAATGATCTCTGTCTCTCCATCACCTATCAGAGATATTAGAAATTTTCGGAAAACGTGAGTATAATTTATTATGGAATTATCATTTTTACTAATTTGTCATACCTCTTTCAATCATGTAACTATGATATAATTAATCAAAATATTGGTCTCTTTTTAGGTGCAAAAAATTTCATGCAACATCTTCATCAAAAAGGGTAGGAAAATACATGGTCTTTGAAGATTGGGGCATGAAGCGGCACGACAAGCAAGGATATTTAAGATTTCTTCGGAGTTGTGCTTGATAGCGAAAATAGTAATGCTCTCTTCTTGCTTGGATTGGTAAGCGATAAATATTTTTAAAATTTTAATAATACAATTCTCAATATTCATTTATACTTTATATATGTATTATAAAGCGATGTTCATCGAGCATAAATATCTCGATATTTTAGGAGGAGATGTGGATTCAAGAAAGAATTGAGATTGGTTTACATTATCTCACGATAGGCTACAAGTCGAGGGCATCTTTTTTCCAAATATACCGCGGGCTTAGTGTTGCTACGTGAAGAGACATCTCGCGCGCATGGGATCGATCTTTTGAACGAGATATCGAATAAAGTACATCAGTGTCGGGAAAAGGTTTTAAGAATCTTCCATACAATGAGTTGGAAAAATATGGTCTGTTCTACCATTTATTCATTGCAACAATTTGTTATGTGGACAACCAACTTTAGAAGCTGATAATAGATGGCTAAGTGAAGACCTCGTGGAAAGAAGATTCTGCAGTGATCTTTGCAAATGGATGCATGAATATGTAATGTTTTTCAATATGAGTTTTTTATCAATATGATGTAAGCAAGGGTTGAAATTGTAAACTTTTGATCTAATCTAATCATGCCCTATCATGGTTGTGTCCTAGTAAAATTACTATCGTTTTTAGAGTGCACTATCTAGTATTAGAATTACGCAATTCGTAATATTAAAATTTTGATAATTATGCAATTTTATCTAAATATTATTTCCCTTATTGTAAACTTTTAAGTATTACGTTAGTGTATAAATCGTTTCGATTACAAAAGAAGGTCGAACATGTTGGACTTCTTCTTCCAAACCGTTTCTTGAATACGACTCAAAATATTCCCCGATATATCCAAGATAAAGCCGAGATCAATGATAAATCGACGTGCGATTTTTTACGTGGTGTATTGGGATTATATCGCCGTTGTATTTCGGTCGTAGTGCCGACGAGTTGGAGTAAAACGCGGAATATTCCAATACAACCGGCGTTGTTCAGGAATAAAACAAGGAATATTCCAATACAACCGCTTTACCTCCAATCATGAACGAGCGTGGTTGTATCCTAGTAATATTCCCATCGTTTTGAGAGTGTACTTATCCGGTATTAGAATTACACAATTCGTAATATTAAAATTTTGATAATTATGCAATTTTATCTAAATATTATTTCCCTTATTGTAAACTTTTAAGTATTACGTTAGTGCACAATGTAACTGGAGATCAATGATAGATCTTTGTGCGAGTTATCTCTGGTGTATTGGGATGATATCGGCGTTGTATTCGGGTCGTAGTGCCGACGAGTTGGAGTAAAACGCGGAATATTTCAATACAACCGGCGTTGTTCAGGAATAAAACAAGGAATATTCCAATACAACCGCTTTACCTCCAATCATGAACGAGCGTGGTTGTATCCTAGTAATATTCCCATCGTTTTGAGAGTGTACTATCTGGTATTAGAATTACACAATTCGTAATATTAAAATTTTGATAATTATGCAATTTTATCTAAATATTATTTCCCTTATTGTAAACTTTTAAGTATTACGTTAGTGCACAATGTAACTGGAGATCAATGATAGATCTTTGTGCGAGTTATCTCTGGTGTATTGGGATGATATCGGCGTTGTATTCGGGTCGTAGTGCTGACGAGTTGGAGTAAAACGCGGAATATTCCAATACAACCGGCGTTGTCCACGAATAAAACAAGGAATATTCCAATACAACGGCTTTCTACCCAATCATGCCTCAGCGCGGTTGTATCTAAGTAATATTCCGATCGTTTTTAGAGTGTATTATATGTTATTAAATTTAAGTTGATTGTGATTTTAAAATTATAACAATTGTTTAATTTTATCTAAAAATTATTTCCTTGATTATAAACTTTTAAGTATTACGTAAGTATGTAAATTTTTTTCAATTACAAAAAAAATACTCAACACGTTGGACTGTTTCTTTGAAACAGTTTGCCGAATACAGCTCAAAAAATTCCCTGATATTTTCACAATGTAACTGGAGATCAATGATAGATCTTTGTGCGAGTTATCTCTGGTGTATTGGGATGATATCGACGTTGTATTCGGGTCGTAGTGCCGACGAGTTGGAGTAAAACGCGGAATATTCCAATACAACCGGCGTTGTTCAGGAATAAAACAAGGAATATTCCAATACAACCGCTTTACCTCCAATCATGAACGAGCGTGGTTGTATCCTAGTAATATTCCCATCGTTTTGAGAGTGTACTATCTGGTATTAGAATTACACAATTCGTAATATTAAAATTTTGATAATTATGCAATTTTATCTAAATATTATTTCCCTTATTGTAAACTTTTAAGTATTACGTTAGTGCACAATGTAACTGGAGATCAATGATAGATCTTTGTGCGAGTTATCTCTGGTGTATTGGGATGATATCGGCGTTGTATTCGGGTAGTAGTGCGGACGAGTTGGAGTAAAACGCGGAATATTCCAATACAACCGGCGTTGTCCACGAATAAAACAAGGAATATTCCAATACAACGACTTTCTACCCAATCATGCCTCAGCGCGGTTGTATCTAAGTAATATTCCGATCGTTTTTAGAGTGTATTATATGTTATTAAATTTAAGCTGATTGTGATTTTAAAATTATAACAATTGTTTAATTTTATCTAAAAATTATTTCCTTGATTATAAACTTTTAAGTATTACGTAAGTATGTAAATTTTTTTCAATTACAAAAAAAAGACTCAACACGTTGGACTGTTTCTTCGAAACGGTTTACGAATACTGACTAAAAAAATTCTCGATATTTTCACAATGTAACCGGAGATCGATGATAGATCTTTGTGCGAGTTATCTCTCGTTGTATTGGGATGATATCGACGTTGTATTCGGGTCGTAGTGCTGACGAGTTGGAGTAAAACGCGGAATATTCCAATACAACCGGCGTTGTCTATGAATAAAACGAGGAATATTCCAATACAACGGCTTTCTACCTAATCATGCCTCGGCGTGGTTGTATACTAAGTAATATTCGATCGTTTTTAGAGTGTATTATATGTTATTAAATTTAAGGCGATTGTGATTTTAAAATTATAACAATTGTTTAATTTTATCTAAAAATTATTTCCTTGATTATAAACTTTTAAGTATTACGTAAGTATGTAAATTTTTTTCAATTACAAAAAAGACTCAACACGTTGGATCGTTTCTTCGAAACGGTTTGCAGAATACGACTAAAAAATTCCCGATATTTTCACAATGTAACCGGAGATCAAGGATAGATCTTTGTGCGAGTTATCTCTGTCGTATTGGGATGATATCGACGTTGTATTCGGGTCGTAATGCTGACGAGTTGGAGTAAAACGCGGAATATTCCAATACAACCGGCGTTGTCCACGAATAAAACAAGGAATATTCCAATACAACGGCTTTCTACCCAATCATGCCTCAGCGCGGTTGTATCTAAGTAATATTCCTATCGTTTTTAGAGTGTATTATATGTTATTAAATTTAAGCTGATTGTGATTTTAAAATTATAACAATTTTTTAATTTTATCTAAAAATTATTTCCTTGATTATAAACTTTTAAGTATTACGTAAGTATGTAAATTTTTTTCAATTACAAAAAAAATACTCAACACGTTGGATCGTTTCTTCGAAACGGTTTGCGAATACGACTCGAAAAATTCCACGATATTTTCACAATGTAACCGGAAATCAATGATAGATCTTTGTGCGAGTTATCTCTGTCGTATTGGGATGATATCGGCGTTGTATTCGGGTCGTAGTGCTCGACGAGTTGGAGTAAAACGCGGAATATTCCAATACAACCGGCGTTGTCCACGAATAAAACAAGGAATATTCCAATACAACGGCTTTCTACCCAATCATGCCTCGGCGCGGTTGTATTTAAGTAATATTACGAGTGGTTTTTCGATCGTATTATCTCGTGATTAATACAATGCAACGAATTGGGGATAAAAAACACAACTTAAAGGGTAAAACACAAGGAGACCAAAAAAGGTAACCGAATAAATCAACCATAAGCAATACGTACATCATTCAATAAAATCAAAAACTATGTTCAAACAAATTATCCTATATGTTCATTAAGCATCGGTAGAACAATTCTTTAGTAGTCTAGAATTCATCGTCCGGATTCATTAGCATGCTTGTGTATGTCTCTCATGCATTGTGATGGAGGCGAGTTCCTGGAGTAATATGAATAAAAAAATTGTAAACATCACGGATTGAATAGTAAATAAATAGCCTCGTCCACATTATAATTTACCGACTTAAGAGAGCCGACGTTCCAAACCGGTTGCCTCGTTTTGGAAAAGCGTAGCATCACTTGGACGAGCATCTTTATCCGTTCCTACATAAAATTTGACACTTTATGACGGAGACAAGTATAAGTTTTAGAAATAAAAAAATATTTCGACAGAACTAAACTTACTTTTTCTTTTCATATTTTTTTCCCAATATCCTTTTAATCTTGAATTAGATATCCCTTTAGGACGCACCTTTACTCGGGTCATTCGGATTTCTCTCTTTACATGGGGTCTTCTTCTTAGTTGTTTTTGCCTTTTGTTGGGGTTCTCTCCCATGTAATATTTCATTGGCGTCAAGTGTTAGTTTGTTTAGTGTATCTAGCAAAAACTTCTCAGCAACTTCATGGCCTTGCGTTCTTGTACTTATCTGGTACGCTAATTTATGAACATGTGTGCGATATATAAGACCACTTGAGATGATTGGCAACATTTGAGACCCCTTAAGATGTTGATATTCCAAACTTTTGTATATGTCCCTTTTTGCATGTGTACACCATCGAAGTAATATGTGTTTCTCAGAAATTTTGTACACGTTATCATGCTGAAGAACCCTTAGAGCGTGAGCACACAGTAACCCCATCATTTCAAATTTTTTACAACTGCACGCGATATCCAAATTAGCTCTGTCTAGTTTCACAATCCAATATTTGTACGTGTCTCTATTATCGAAGGTTCTTATGTGAAATTCGAATCATTGTTGGCAAATCCTTCCAAAGCAAGTCCACCCAAACCATGAAGAAACTCGACTCAAACTTCGAGTATAAATTCCGCGTGTAAAGTAAAGCAACTCGCCTCGAACGAGGCCGCATTTTATCGCAGGGACAATAGCAGATTGCTCGCATCGGAAATCCTCATCCTTCTCATTTCTTTGCCAAGTTTTAGCAATATGTTCGAGGGCCAGAAAACATTCGGTTACCGTGCTTGTTGGCTTGCAGAAACTATGACAGATGTTATTAGTCGACTCACTCCTCTGCGTAGATAGGATCCCCATTCCGAAAATGTCTTTATTGAATGTTGTTGACCAACGATGCCTTATATTATACAATTCATCCAACCATACATTTTCCTGAAGTTCTCCTATCTCAATCATTTCGGCCCAAGTTTCTTCGAACTCAGCTTATGAGTCACATCTACGCATGCATTTAAAAAAGAGATCGTGTACTATCTTGTTTTTCCCGAACCACAATGCACTTTTGAAGATAATTTTTTGTATATATGCCATTGACATAATCTATGTCTAGTGTGCGGCAAGCACTCTTGGATTGCTCTACTCATTGCTTGATCTTGGTCAGTGAATATTGTGATTGGGTGCTTGTTATTCATTATACGGATAAGGGCTTTGAATAACCACTTGAAGGACTCGATCGTTTCATCCGACAAAAAGCCAATCGCAAAAAGCACATTCGCCGATGGTGGTTCACACCGACAATCGGCGCACAACATAGGTTGTATTTATTCAGTCTATAGCTTGTGTCAAATATTATGACATCACCAAAGCAATCATAATCGAGTTTGGACATCCCATCACTCCATAAGAAATTCAACAAACTGCCTGACTCATCAATTTGGACGTCCCACGCAAACATTGGATCCTCGGCTTGCCGTGCAGTGAATAGTTGTAGTAAGGAATTAGCATCCCCAAGTTTAATGTGTAATCTTCTCTCTCTTTGTAAGAGATTATATGCATTCCTCTTCGTACGGTCTAGGTTCTCCACTCCACCAACTTCGCGGCTAGGAAGCTAAACGCATCGGTGGTTCTAATCCCCGCTTTTGACATTGATGCGAGGACATCCGCACCGATGTCACTCATCTTCTCGCTCGAACGCAATAGGTGAGTGTCGCCAACATTCGCCAACGGATGGTTATGACTTTCTATGAATTTCTTTACCGACCGAGTTCCCTCGGACATCAACGACATATCGGATCATGGCGGGACAACCGGTCCTTGTATCCGCTCGCTTGTACCTCACCGATACATTGTCCTTCGATTCTCTCTTCATACCGGCCTTACCACAAACAAACTCCTCGTCTTGATCCTCCTCGAATTCGGCCGATAACCAATGTGGTCCTTTCGCACGATAAATCCAACAATGTGTGCATAGGCACAATATTTTTCATGTGCCGCCTTCTCATCATTGATAACGGCTTGAAGCAATATGTTTACCAGGTGGATCATTGGAAGCACTCGTCTCTCTCGGGTATCCGCGATTGAATCGGGATTTGAATGTCGGTATCACTATACTTAACAACCAATAATACAAAAATCATATCATGATAAGCACCACGAGTAAAACCATAATAATAAATATAAAAGCATTGGTGTTTTTCGGGTTTATCACTAATAATACACCCAAACTAGTAGAATATCGCCTTCAAATTACCTAAATAAAACCACGGCGAAATGCGAAGCAAAGTTACTCTTAAGATACTGCCTGAATACCACCACAAAATTACCAAATTAACACCACGTACCGCTGAAAAAAATACTTAACAAGTATACTTTTCTGAAACTACATGAATACACCTATAATATTACCAAAATACCACCATGTCTCACTATAAAAGAAAAATTGACATTACTCTTTTGAAAATACGGGCATACTAGCGTAATAAAACAGTAAATAGAACAAATGAAACGCATCCTCCACCAAACTACTAGAATACTACCTTCAAATTGCCGAAATCTGAAGCAAACTTAAGTTACTCTTAAGAAGCTGTCCGAATACCACGACAAAATTACCAAAATAACACCACATACCGCTGAAAGAAGACTTCACAAATATACTTTCCGACACTACTCGAATACACATATAATATTACCCAAAAAATACCATGGTTCTTTAAGAAAAATAACTTGACGTTGCTCTTCGAATCTACGGGCATACTACCTTAATAAAACTTAAAAACGATGAAACCGTAACTAAACATTGCATACAATAAAATTTACCAACCCGAGGATTTGTTACGTCGCGAGCTAAACTAAGCTGAGAATCTTGTTCGTCCAATATATTTTGAGATTCGAACTCAATGTCGACTTGATCGGTGGTTTTTTGTGCGAACGGTAGCATTCTTTAGCTTTAGGTTAGAATCAAATTTCAGCTCCTCAGCTCCACGACAAGGTATGTCAGAGAAAAACCCTAAGTCTCCGCATCCTAAAGATAATGGAGACAAAAAATGTCTTTATCCTTTGGCGGGGAAAAAAAGCGGTAAAAATTTCATGCTTTTCAGCTCGGGTCGGGTCGGGTCGGCAAAACGAAGATAAAAAAGCTTTTTTTTCAAACGTGCCATGGTGGGGTCCAGAAATCCACGTGGCGCGTTTTTATTGGCTACCGGACGCATCGCTGCGTACGCGATCCGGACCGAATAAAAATTCCGAAAGCTGGGCCGTGGGGTCGATTCCGTGGCCGGCTTTCCGCCCGCTTTAGCTTCCTTCGGCTATGAATCTGAGAGCTAAACAGGAAAACTCTGCGGCTTGGCCGCGCCACGTGAAAAAAACAGCCCCAAACAGAGATTAGGGCTCATTTGAGTTGGCTTACAAGTGCGGGCGTCGTTTTTATCGTTTGATTTGTGATTTTCACCTGCTTATTCAGAAAGCCCTTTTTTCATTCTTTAAAGAAGCCAATCGCGGCAATAACCCTGCGGTTCGGCTTATAGGTCGTGTATTAGGAGTATTATTTCAGCGCTGCCCTCCTGATCTACTCGTTCGCCCCTTTCACTTCCATAACCTATTCGATCCAGCTAGGTCCTTCCTTTCCCATTCGACATCAACGGCGGAGGTGGACAAGGCGAGGCGAGCTCGGTGCGAAGAGATTGACACAGAAGCATCGCCTCTTTTTCTCTCCCGTGACATATTTGACATCTCTCACTCGTCAGATATTAAGCAGGTATAAGTTCTTGTTTTTCCTTTGCTTCCTCTCTCTTCAACCTACGATGTCCGATTGGATTAGAGGTTAGGCGTTCGATATATAATGTTGATTTTTCTGTTGCTGTTGGTTCACTTTGGTGATGGTTTACATGGTTTAAAGCCTCATAGGTTGTTGCAACTCAGTGCATGTTTGGTTCTTATAGCTTTTGCTACTTGTAGCTTATAGTTTCATCACATACCTAGATCTCATGGTTTCAGATCTACTTGTTGTTAATGGGTTTATCACCTGCATAGAGTAATTCTTATATGAGTTTGAGATATATTAGTTTGCTTTATAGTTTTGATAATTTTTTGCATTATCTAATTTATTGTATATACAAATTAAAGAGAAATTAGTTGGGTGGAGAGAACTTCAAATTTTCTGTAGTTTGCTTGCCGTTATTCCACTTCTTTGAATTCCACATCTTTGTCCAAAGACAATACGAATTTTCTGTAGTTTGCTTTATAGTTCTGAAATTATTTTTGTCTATGTATTTGTTATGATATCAGTAAAATTATTCTTCTTTGAATTTTTTTTTTATTTTTTCAAAGATATTTGTTGGTTTGAATTTGTTTTGGATGAAAAACATTAAATTTAATATAGAAAATCATCATGTTGATGTAAATATCATTTACGAAGATGGACCTTACGTCAATGTGTAAATTTATTTAGTTCCATTTCTTCTTTAATGTCTTATCTGACAGTACATGATGAGTCAAACTAAAGAGGCTACATCCTCAGGCATATTAGAAAAAAATGTCACTAATATATTTTGTGATCTCTGTTTGAAAGAGATCGAGCTGAGAAATAGTCCCACCACATATTTTAATAAAAGGGTGGCAAAATCTTATGGTTAAATTCAAGGAACTGACGGGAAGGAATTATGATCGGAAGAAACTCAAAAACAAGTGGGATCAACTTAAAAAGGATTGAAAAATATAGAAAGATCTCAAAAAGGGATCAACAGGGTTAGGTTAGGATCCAGTGCGGCGGACAATTGATGCACCTAAGGATTGGTAGGCCCAGAAAATAGAGGTGAATAAATATCTAAGAATACTTCATCTTGCTTCATTGTTTATATTGAACAAATGTAATATTCAAATTCTAACACAAACAAAATAGTACTCAACGAAGCCCCTAAAGAGAAACTTAGGTTTTTATATGTAAATACATAAGAAATGTGTGGTATGTGTTTGAACGTCCCTAAAGTGAAACTTGGGTGCTAGATTTGCAAATCCAAAAAATTAAGTGGTATGTACAGAAATCTTACAATATTTTATAGGAGCTCGTTGAGCCAAGGAAAAACTTATGTTATTTAAAAATTATCTTGAAAATAAGAGAATAAAGAAAAAAATTAAATGAATTCCTAATAGGTTTGAAAATAAGATTTTATATTTGAAAATAAGATTTTATATTTTAAAATAATTTTAGCAATAAAGGGGAGCGGTTTATTTTTCTACAAATAGCTAGCAATTAGCTGATTCTCAGACAGTAGAAAGCAGAACAACTTAACAGACTTATTCGATTTCAGGGAATAATAATCGTTTATCCGCAAACGAATTCAAATCAGCTATTTTATAGATGCTCAAACCAAACAGACAAACAATTTATCTAAATCAGCTGCTTATCAGAATAAATAACTTACCCGTATAAAAGCTATAACCGCCCCCAAACACTCGGAAAAACATTGGGTGCAGAATACATACACAGAGCTACGTACGTAAATGGGTATATGTTGGTTACAACGGGGTTATATTCGCGTTATAACCTCATGTAACCTACTTATAACTCTCTTGTAACCTGTCTATAAACTACAAATATATAAAAATATAAGCGCAGTTATAAGGGTTACAAGAGAGTTATAAGTACTAATCGGATGCAACTATCCGGGGACAAAGGCGGAGCTCAAGGGCTGCGTGAACGATGTCATGCGAATGCATCGCTGCCTTCTCGATCGCTTCGGCTTCGACGAAAGTGACATTGAAGTCCTCATCGACACCGACGAATCCTTCACACAGCCCACAGGCGCCAACATTCGTGCCGCCATCGCCCGCCTCATTCGCTCCGCCAGGCCCGGCGACTACCTTTTCGTCCATTACAGCGGCCATGGCACCCGCGTCCCGGCGGAAACCAGCGAGCACGACGACACAGGTTATGATGAGTGTATTGTCCCTTGCGACATGAACCTTATCACAGGTGCAGTATCTTCTTGTTTTCAACCTACAATTTTGTTTTTTTTGATGAATTATCCGACTTAGGCCCTAACCGTGAGTGGTGGAAGAAAATGAAAATTCTATTTTTTGTAACAAAATTCCAGTTGATTGTGCTTGTTTTTGTTGAAATAGGTCATTGAGATTTTGCTAATCTCGAAACTCTCATGGTTGTTATCATAACGGTTGTCTTTTGTCTTTACTATGTAGTTTATGTGGCGCTATTTGTCATTACTACCTCTGAGCTCTTCTAAGCTCTCTTCTGGTTTGAGAAATGCTTTAGTTGCCGAGTTAGGCGAGACCAAGTAAGTTTGCCATTTAAGCCAACTGTTTTGATAAACTTAATAGATCTAATTGGAGCCTTGTTAGAATTCTTTTGCTTCACTATTATGTGCTGTCTAGCAACGGATGAGATTTAAGTTATCAGGATTTAGTAAAATCTCGTGGTTTAAATCCAGAAAACTGTCTAGACAACGGATTTACTAAATCCTATAAATCCAATCAAATTGTTTGGAAAAGTTCTGCCATGATTTAAGAAGCAGTTAGAAAGCTTGGCAAGTTCTGTTTCTCAAAAAACCAGCCGAAATAAACAAAAAAAACATCAACCTAAAACTAGGATCTCAAACAACAGCAAACAAAAAAACTTGAATCCAAGGCACAAAAACAGGACGGAGAAAACCCGTATTGTTCGTATTCACCATATGATGAGGATCAAACCTCATTCACGAGAAAAAAAAGCAGAGAAGAAGAAAAAGATACCTGATTTGAAACTTGGAAAGGGGAAATCGCTCGAATAGATTAGGTGAGAATGTTAACGTGAGAGAAGGCGATTGATCCCACCAAAGATATAACCTAAGCTTCTGGTAGACAATAGTCCGACAAGAAGACCGTTGGGAGGGAGGAAGAGATAGCCTTATAACATGTTATTGCCTTAACTGTTACCTACTCGTGCCATAAATCCCCAACCCGCAAAGCTAAATTTTTCGGTTATTTACAGTCAAAATTCATGAAATCGAGATTTATCAAATCCACGACTAAATCCATTGCCAGACAGCCCCTTAGTCTTCTTGAGCTCTTATCACATATTCACCTTCTCAATCCACTATAGTTTCACTGTTTTCTTCTTGTATTTATGTTTGTAACGAGATTCCCGTCTTGATTTCCTGGAAATTTGTGACCTCATCAATTATAATTTTCCCTTATTGGAAATGCCACTTTTTAGTGCTAGGACTATGTTGGCATAGAGAGAGAGAGAGAGAGAGAGAGAGAGCCGGAGGTGGGGGAGGGAGGGGGGGGGGGCTGGGGATTTGATCGTTTTATCTACACAATCATAATGCTAAAGCTAGTTTTTCATGGAGATGGATGTAACACAAGTTGAAGGTTGTGCAAGTGCTATGTAGGGAGGCCGTGAAGGCCAGATCAATTCTCCCCTAAAGGAGACACATTACTTGAAGTTTGATGGAGTGGCGTTGAAAGGTCGTTAAGGCCATCGAAGATGGTTTGGCTCTATATTCCTTAGGAGATGGAGATGGTCTGACTTGAAGATGACACATGAGAAGTTCATAGAGGACACGAGAAGATGCTTGTTCGGTACTCTGTTGGACTTGGAGATGACATAACCCAAAGATAGCAATAGAAGGGTGAAATGAAGTTGAGGTGTCCACTGGAGGTGGTCATATTAGTTCTTCTTTGGAGGTAACCACAATAGTCCTTTTCTGAAAGGTGAAGGCACTATGAACTTAAAGTGGCAAATGAGGTCATAAAGGAAGATTATGGAGGTCCTTAAAGATGGTTATATCGATTGTTTTCGGGAGTTGGACACAACACGAGAAAGTAGAAGCTTATGTTGGCAACTGCAAACAATACACATTTTATATGGTGAAGATGGTATTACTTCAAGATAATGGTGGGGCAATGTAGAAGATCACGGAGTCCACTTAAGATGATCATTGTTAACTCTCATATATATATTTCACAAGACGAATCAATCACACATATGACAAACGAGCAAACGAAAAATACTATTGCATTCTGTTTAGAGCATCGAAGTTGCTTAAAACTAGAGTAGTTTTTCATGATCTAATGGAGAAACCACGACGAAAATGGCGAGCTGCTAATTTGGCACGCGTGAATTAAATTCGAATCACCTCAACTGTCTTCGAAGTTGCTTAGATGATGATCGATTACAAAATAGACTGTTAGAGTATGCCTAGAATGCTGAATTAATTAAACAGAGGACCATCTGTGACTGAAATAACCAAATAAGATGAAAACGACGAGTTACTAACATATCGTACGTAAGTATTTTTGAATCACCTCGGTTATTGACGAAGTTGCTCAAACAATTTGTGATACAAACATGGGACGTGCAAGTGGGTCTGAAACATCAACTTTGCTTAAAGAAGAGTTATCTATAATCAGAAAGAGTAAGCACGATAAAATCGATAGATAGCTTGCAACACATGCAAGTTGGACCCAATTCGTCTCGATCATCGATGAAGCCACCAAAACAACCTACGGTGGGAAAGTAGAATACGTGAGTGCGTATTGAATATCAACATTACTTTTGAAGGACATCAATATTGATTATCTCCCGCATGTAGCCCATTAACATGAACTTCAAGGTGGCATGCAAATTGAGGCTTGTAAAAAATAAAGATGTGCATGAATGAGATATGTTCTTGTATTAATTTGAATGTTAATATTAATATAATATAAATATTTACATTAAAAAAAAACTCTTATTCCAGCTAGAAAAGTAATAAAATTAAATAAAGTAATATCATACTATACTATTCCTTGTCTTTCTCACGTAACTATCCCCTCCATTAGTTTTTCCTTTTCTCACAAAACCTAGAATCCCGATGTTACCTCTCAACAGAGGTAGATTTCGGGGCAAACTTAAAAGGCTTAACATCTAGTTTAAAAACGTGCTTAAAATGATCTAGATGAAACTTGATTAAAACTTAAATAAATACTAAGGTATTTGAGAGGAAAAGCACAACGCATAATATAAAAAAGGTGCAAAAGGCTTAAAAGACAGAAAAGTCAAAAGCTCTAAAAACATAAATTAAATGAAGTTTCCCTACTCCCAAGTTCTTCAACGCGTGGAATGAACTAAACCATATGCTTTTATAGAAGGAGAAAAAAGTCATGTGGGGCCCCCTTTGATTAAAAATGCACATGCAAATAAATCTTGCTGCCCATATTAAATGCAAAGCTTTTACGCATGCAAATAAAATTTATCCCCAAATTAAATGCATATGAAGCCAAAATTCACTGCTCAATTAAATATGAATATTTTAATGCATATAAATTTTGCATGTTTGTCACCGGATTCGCAACCCTAAATACACGGGCAGATAGAAGGTAAAACTAAAAGCTTAAAATGAAAATATTTACACTTATCATAGTGATAACACACCCGTGCAAATAATAATAATATCCCCCTAAATATTAATTAAATCCAACAAAGTAAAACTCTTGCATGTGTCTCAATGTGCCCCTAAATATTCAAAAATATGCGTCCGATAATACTAGACTGGTAAAATTCTATCTTGCCTATATAGGTTAAGGCTTTAAGTACCACAATTTGGCTAATCTGATCCTCCTTCTTATAGGGAATGTATTCAACAAGATTGAGACTCGACCGAGCCAGTCCGATCCTTCTCCTTACGAGGACTGGAGTTGACAGAACTAGTGCATTTAATGATGTTTAAGTTACATTTATTCCCCGATGATGACCTTGTTGATCATGAATTTAATCACAATAGTTTATTTATGAATTTAAATATTTTAAATAATAAAAAATAATATTTTAATAAAATATTGTCACAAAGTTTAAACAAAATTCATCCACCATCCGCAATTGTTTGTTGAGGTGGACGAATTTAATACTGACTTGAGCTCACAAAGATCTAGTGTCATTTCAAGTATACTGCTAGATTCATGCTAAAAATAATCTCGTGCTAGTAATGACATGACCTGAATCCTCAGCCCGTGTGATTGTACTGTCAAATGACACTACAAATAAGTGGTTGCTATCAGCCCTCTGATTAGGTGATTTTCTATCAAATGACACTATTATATTGCGGTCACGGCTACAACTCGTATGTTCCCTAATGACGGTCTACCCTTTTGAGTATTGAATAATATGGTATATTTGATATGACATGAAACTTCTTTGTAAGCTATGATCAACTTAAATTAGTTTCTTCAGACAAACATTTACCCTAAGTTTATAATGTCCCCTTGGATGAAGCAAGTAAGTAACCCTTTGTTACTGGCAAGGATCTTTATGTCATGATGGGTCCAATGGTGGACCCAAGTAGTCCAGGGGGACAATTGTTCCCCTAAATTTAGATTTTTGCTTATATGGGAGGGCAATTTGGTCATTTACCTCTTTTGAAATATTACTCTTCCCTTTGTTGCCCCACTCCTCTCACATTGGGTCATGGGGAAGTTTGCACCACCCTTAAAAAAGAGGTTGGTTTTGCCCTTGGTTGGGCCGACTGTCTCCGCTGACTAGGTAGATCAGTGTCCATGACAACCTGAGATGATGGAATCATTGGATCTTGATCAGGTATGTCATCTTTTCCCCCCATCTTTCGCTTTGAGCTCGCTATGATAAGTTTTTAATTTTAAATTTAAAAATTTGTTGTTGATATATGTGAAGTATGAAGACTTATCATTTAATGACTAGACTTAATTGAACTATTATCTGGAGGGGTAATTAAATATAGAGGTTTGCGTTTATGGAAAACCTCTAAACTTAAATTTTGAAGTCCTCTCAAAATGGGCAAAATCTCTAGATAGTGTCTTATTTACTATTTCATCTGTCTTTTGAAAATTTGACCAGAACTTAGCACACCATTAAGCTCTCGATGAGTGTCCCGGATGTTTTTCAAATATTTAGAGCCCATTTATTTCTGACGACTCCGTTGTTTGTAGGGGGGAGTATTGGATTGACCCAGCGGAGGATCAATCTTTTCAACTTCATTACCCGTTAAGGAAGAGGATTCGATTAGTTTCCCTTGCAAGACAAGGGGCATTGTTTTGGTCTATTTTGGTCAACACAGTGCTCTAAGACGAGATTCTCAAAAATATCCAAAGATCGTTGTGATTTCTTCTTCAAGATAGAGGGTCTTCTCGATAATCTTGGTAAACATCACCCTAAAATTTGAGATTCATAGATATATGTACTATGTGTTGAAATTAACCCTTGCCAAACAAGTGGGGCAGTTATTTAAGGTGCCATTGAGCTCCAACCAAAAACCAATCATCTAGGTTGATATCATGCTTTATGCTTAGACCCCTGAGAGGATGTTCAAGTTGTCAATGATAAAATTGTGTTCAGTTTGACGATACAATACGAAGAAGTTTTGAAACAAGTTGTAAGACAATTCTAAGGATTATATGATTCTCTTCAAAACGTGCTAAGATTTTAATGTGAAATGAGAAAATCTGTCAAAATCTACAAGCTTCAGCCAATTAAGTTGATTCTTCTTCTGCTCAATTCAAGGACTTAGATGGAGGCCGAACTCATCAATCCCGATTTGCTGGCTTTTCTCTTCACTCGCCAAGACTATAATGAAGAAACCCCATTTGTTAGTCTAATGATAACAAAATCGTAAGTCTATCCAACTTAACATGGTCAAATTAGATAGTTTCATCAAGTTTTCTTACCTAATTCAAGAATGAAGATAAAAATCAAAGGAGAGGATTCTTGCTTATGGAGATCTCAAGTCAGTTTTTTTACAGATGCAACTTTCTTCAATAGGTATGAATAATTAGTAAGCATCAATCGAAGGACTCCTCTCTTCTTCAACAAGTCTAATGAAGTTTGAAGCGTAAAATCAACCTCAAGCTTTGTATCAAACTAAAAGTTGACATTAGATTTTTTTTGCTATCAATACAAAGGGATTGCATATATTTATTTGGATTGGGATCGAGCTCTAAGCTAAGATCATCAAATATATTGAGCTGACGTTAGACTTCCCTTTATTTTTGAGACATGGCGTCACTTTTTTATTTGCATCGACATCAAGCACTTGGTCAAGATCTCCAAATATGAAATTCTCAACATTTTGATCGACATCGTGCTATGCTGAGATCTCCAGACGCCTTTCAAATGTTAAAATGACTCCATTATCAAGCATGGGTGTATATCGTTCGTATCAACATGAAAGTTAAAAGTCGAGACCCTCGAATGCCCCAATCACTGAAGTCCTTCCGGCATACATAAGGCTCCTCTCCTTATACATTATCGAGTTTAAGATCAAAATCCCCAATTGCAAGGGCCAACATCGTGCTTTATACCAAAATTTCTACCAATTGGGTTTTCATTGTGCTCATAGTTGATATCTTCAAGGACTCAGAGGTCCAACTATTCATAAATTCTCAATCCGGGTTGACATTGCGCTAAACGCCGAGATCCCTACTATATCTCTCAAATGGTGAAATTATCTCATTGTCAATCAAGTGAAGCAATTATTTGACTCGACTTCATGCCCAAAGTCGAGATCCCCGAGCACTTAAATGCTAAAACATTAATCATCTGAGTTGACATTGTGCTAAACGCCGAGATCCCTAGAATTCGTTAATCATCTAAGTCGACATCGTACTAAATGTCGAGATTCTCAGAATCCTTCAAATATCTGGGTTGACTTCATGCTAAACACCAAGATTCTCAGAATTCTTCACTCATCTAAGTTGAAATCGCACCAAACGTCGAGATCCCCGAAGTTCTTCAATTATTTGAGTGACATTGTGCTAAGTGCTGAGATTCTAAAAATATTTTATGCTGCAACCCCCCCCCCCCAACCCCCGGGTTCGCGCAAGTTCAGGGGTATTTTATTTATTTTATTTTCATCTCTTTTTGGGTGTCGTCGCGCTAGACGACTAGATTCCTTAAAAAGCAATTTAGGTCGCTGAAATCCCCTTGCTAGATAGGGGCAATTTTTATATCTAGCTTGATCAGGCTAACATCATCTTATTATGTAGAAATCTTTATTCTGTGTCTACATTAATTCAAACGTCAAGATTCTCATAATTTTTCAATCATCTGAGTCAATATTGTGCTAAACATCGAGATCCCTATATATCTTTCAAATATTGAAATCACTCCATTGTCAAGCACTAGTATATATCGTTCGAGTTGACATCGAGTTCAAATCCGAGATCTTTGAACGCGCCAATCACTGAAGTCCTGACATCAAACAAGAGGCTCCTGTAAGTTTAAGGTGGAATCCCCACCTGTAAGTGTCAGCATGGTGCCTTGCACTGAGATTTCTGTCATTTGGGTTGACATCGTACTCACGGCCGAAATCTCCAAGGACTCGGAGGTCCAACCGTTTTGAAATTCACAATCTGCGACACCTTGCTAAACGTCGAGATCTTCAGAATTCTTCAATCATTTGGGTTGACATTCGCTGAACATCGAGATTCCCAAAATTTCTCAATCATTAGTGTTGACATTGCATTAAATGTTGAGATATTCAAAATCCTTCAATCTGGGTTGACATCATGCTAAACACTGAGATTTCTGAGATTCTTCAATTATTTTTGTTGACATCACGCTAAACGTTGAGATCCCAATCCCTAACCGTCTTTTGAAAGCTCATAAACCCATGGCTACATTTGACCTCCCTACTTTATCCCTCAACAATGTGAAATCAATGCCAACAACCACCTCCTACTGCTCTGGTTGCTCCTTCACTCTCGCCGACTTGCATCTTCATCGCCATCGAGCCTCGCTCTCTTGATCAACCAACTTTCACGTGCCCCCCTCTCCCCAAATCTCACAAGGAGCCACAACTTTCTACGCATCTCTCTCCTTGGACATATGTGTCTCTCACCTCTGCATTACTACCCAAAACTCTCTCACACTTTGTGTTTTCTTTCTACCAAATCTGTTCGATCCTCCTCCCTCTAAAGAACAGAGTCACTAGAAATCTTTGGTTTCCAAAAATATATTGTCATTTTTGTATGCCATTCATGCTTGTTCTTTGCGAAGTTATTCTTCAGTAGCCTGATCAGCATTTTATTGAAGGCTTCTGCCAAGCCATTAGCCCTTAGATTATAAATTGATGAATATCGCCAATCAATCTTGTGTCAGTTGGCGAACTTGTAAATTTGTGTACTTTTGAAGGCTAGACCATTGTTTGAGATAATATGACGCGGCACACTAAATTTGTAGACAACATTATGGGTAAATAAGTTAATAACACTCTTGGCATTAATTTTCTTGTATGGAGTAGCCTCAGCCCATTTGGAGAAATAATCTGTCGCTGCTAAACTGATGTGTTGCCTCTTAGACAACGGTGGATCAATCAGTCTAGTTATGTCCGTACCCCAGTATTTACATGACCAATATGTTATTGTTAGGAGTTTTTTTTTTTATCGTATCCCTATGGTCCTAACACTTATGATGCTTTTTAGCGTGATTGATACAATCTTTTATCCTTGATGGCCAGTAGTAGCTTATTTTCTTAATCTTGAATGACATTTTAGCGTCAGAGTGAGTGCTCCACAAAGACCTTCATGAACCTGCCGCGATCTTATCAGCTTAGCGAACTACTGGGCGTTGTAGCCACATTTGCTCAGAGGATCTACGGTACAGGGTTTCGTTGACAAAAGCATATCGTAAAGTTCTTTTCTAGATTTGTGCTGCCATAGACTTGCTAACAAACAATTTGCTCTTTTTGAAATAGTCGATAAAAGTTTGTCTCCAGTCTTCTTATTCTTCAACAATAAAGATATATTGTTGACCTTCTGAGACTAATTTAGATTAAGATTCTCTTTGATTTGTCTCAGACTCATTTGATTGGGTTTGTGTAATAATCTATAAAGGAGAGTGAGGAACGATCATAGTTATATCTTGCTGATTTCAACTCGATCCTTCTTTCAGCGGGGAATGTAGATCCGTCTTCTCAAATACTTAATGAGTCATGACATTAATCATCATATTCACCATTTCTTTAGCCAATTTCGCTAAGTTCTCTGTGTTGCTATTCTAAGTCTGGGAGACTCAAGTCAAAGTAACTTCTTAAATTTACTTGAGGAGTTGAAGAGCTCGCTTGCAATAATAAGCTAATATTTTGTAGACCCCCCCTCACTTGGTTTATGATAAGCTGAGAATCGCCATAAATATGTAGATTGTTGATCTTCAATGCATTACTATCTCGAGGCCTGCTGTTAATGCCTCATATTCGTTCTCATTATTGGTTCGTGGCACCACCGTATGAATATCTCATAATGCCTCCATCAGAGATGACTAAGACGAGGCTAATTCCAACACGTCCCTTTGGGAGGCTAGGAAGTTGTGCATACTTGATTGAAGATGCTCCATCGAAATAGAATTCCCAAATTTGCAACTTTTAATTCTCATGAATAAGAGTAATTTGTTTGTTAGGAAGGCCATCATTAAGTAGTGATTCCACGATAACATCATGTGCAAATAGGAAGTTTATTGGAATTTATCCCTTCACTCTTTCTATGGAACATAGGCGATATCGAATTACAAGAGGAACGTCCATCGAACCAAGCCACCTGTCAATGCGGAACTTGTCATCAAGAACTTCAGAGTATCAATTTTTGAGATGAGCGTGATTTTGTGAGACATGTATTGAAGGAGCTTTGAGCAGCAAAGATCAATGCCACACAATATTTCCTAATGGGAGAGTAGCGCATTTCTGCTCCTACGAGCTTTCGTTGTGTTGTGTAAGCAATGCTCCTAGAGACTCTTATAATGCCACTATGTATAGGATAAATGGCTTCCTCGAAATTGATGCTGCAAGTATCAGTGGACTGATAAGGTATTCTTGATGCTATCAAAAGCTTCCTGTCACTCCACGTTCCATTTGAAAGGTACGTTCTTCTTAATCAATTTTGAGAAAGGTTGGCATCTGCCTGAGAGATTTGATATGAATCGCCGAATAAATGCAAGATGTCCTTGTAAAGAGCGAAGCTAATGCAAACTCTTATGTGGAGTATCTCTACAATCACCTTGTTTTTGGTTGATTTTGATTCCTCTGTGGCATACAATATACCCAAGAAATTTTCCCGAGACCCCAAATATGTATTTAAAGGTGTTCATCTTGAGATCAAACTTCTTGATTCTTTCAAATACAATTCTTAAATTTCTAAGATGGCCTTTCTGATTTTTTTCTTTCAACAACTAGATCATCCATATAACATTCAACCTTCTTGTGTATTAGCTCATCGAAGATATGTCATATCTATTTGATATGCTGAGCCAGCATTCTTCAAGTTGAAGGGCATAATGATGTAGCAGTATATGCTAATTGGCGTCCTAAAGGATATGTGTTTTTCATTTGCAGGAACTCATTTTGATTTGATTGTTACCTGATGATTCGTCTATAAATGAGAACATTTTATAATCAGAAGTGTTGTCTACTAACAATTTTGACACTGGAAGCAGAAAATCATTATTCGGACACGCTTTATTAAGGTCCCTGAAATCAATGCAGATACAAATCTGCCCATTCTTTTCTTTTACAGGGACAATATTGGCTATTCAATCAATGTATTTTTTTTTTTATCGGATGAAACCAACTTCAATAAGTTTCTTAGTTTCAACAATCACCTGCTCGTCAATATTCAATCTCATTCGCCTTGGAGCCTGTTTAATTATTACTACATTCGGTTTGATTGCCAACTTGTGAACTGTCGCATCAGGGGATAAGTCGGACATCTTAGCATATGTCTAAGCAAAGCAGTCTCTGAATTTACAGAGTAGATTTCTTATTTCTTCAACCTTCTATTCAAGAAGGAGAGCGCAAATGGAAGTTGGGCGAGGGTTATCCTTAGTTCCCAAGTTAATTTCTTTTAGCTCATCAATCATAACAATCTATCAATCATCTTCCATTTCTTCGGAAGCCGGCTTGATTTCTACATCTTCATCTTCAGGAAGATTTACTTCGCAAACGATTTCACCTTCATCGTCAATTTCAATTTTCTCCGCCGTTATGATATAACTGGTTGTCTTTCGGCAAGGTTTGCATTGAACAAATCCTAGGCCTTTAGGGGTGCACTTGTCATTTCTTCTTGAAACAGGGGGACTATTCTGACCCCATATTTTCTCAAGGTATTGGGCTTGTTGCTTAGAGACACCATTGCAAATTTCGTGCCTTTTTATCATCCGACGCATCGTTTGAGAATAATATGTAAGCATCCTTGCTGACACCATCTCTTATGATTTGAAGCATTGAGTAAACTGACCATAATCGTGCTCATCATGTTCTTCAGATTTATAGAACAAAGTTCTTAGCTCACTCTTCTCAGGCAAGGAGGCACATAGAATGTCTCCAGTTCTTTGATACTATGCACTTCACGAGAGGCAACCTACTTGTAGTGATGAGGAGGGACTGATTTGATCATGAATGAGTCTTTTGATATTTTTAGGTTAGCAATCCTCCTTGCAGAAATATCTCGGTCCCTACTTTCATAAATAAATTCAAAATCATAATTAGAGTATGAATGATCTACTTCATTCTTCTCGTTTATTAAGGGCTTGCATGTCTCTTTTGACTTGGGACATCATCCTCTAATTGAGGGCTTGCATATATTCTAAATCACTACCCAAATGAGGAATAACCCTCTGCCAACTAGGCATAGTGTTTCTCGTTTAAGGAAGAGTCGACATTGCCTTCGTTCTCCCTATTGAATTTTATTTTTTTTTGTTCTTTATGCTTATTTATAGACTTTAGAGCCAACGACCGACGCTTACTGTGGTGGCTTTGATTCCTTAGGGACGAAATATTTAGCATCTTCATAAATTTCGTCCTCATGGATTGCAAATGGTTGTATCTTGCCATGAATTCTACATTCCTTATCATTTCTCAAATACTTCATGCATTGATGCATAGTAGACGGGACCTTGCCGTACTGATGGAGCCATAGTCGTCCAAGGAGAGAATGACATGAATTTGGCCTTTGTACAGAGCTTCCCAAATGTAAGTAGTAGAACAAAAGATCCCATTGTCTTTTTCCCTTGTTCATTAAAACCATGCACCATTAATTTATCTTGTATGAGGTGTTGAACATCAAGGGACAACGACTTTAATGTTCTCAAGCTCATAAGACTAATTGAGAAACTTCAATCGATTGATATCCTTCTAATCATGACCCCACCACTTTATACTGTGACACATAGAGGCGGTTGTGCTCTAATGTCCTGAGCATGAGATCTTCTTTAGAGAACGTAATCGTTGGATAGTCTTCAACTTGAATCACTTTTAGCATGGATTGTTCGTCAAAATACGCTTCATATCTCTCCAGATCTTTGAGAATCTGGATCAAAGTATTACGAAGGTCTTTTGACATCAAGAGAGTCACGTACACACTAAGTTGTGTTGAGATCTTTCTCATGGTGACAAAATATTATAATCGATTGTCTTAGATGGCGTAAACTTCTTCAAATCTTTAAGATGTATAGTATCATCGACCACAATATCCTTCCCTTTATCTTTATTTGAATGTCTTTTCATTGGTGGTGTTGGCAACACTCTACCACTTCTCAATTGAATTCTAGCTACTTCATCTGGCTCAGATTCTTCCGAGGAATTAGTTTTTCCAGACTCACATTTTGTCTCTTCAGATGATTTATTAGGAGACTCAGACTCACTATCAAGTGTAATTCACCTCATTTGTTATATTGTGACTGGTTCAAACACACTTTCTCCAAGAAAGTACAACTCATCTATGCTATGTATCCACGGGAATTTGTTGACCTTCTTCTTCTCACCATGTAGTTCAATAATTTGGAGGCTAAACATGAAATTTGCAAGCTTGACAAATTTTCTAGTTGGTTGTCGATAATCTTCTAGATTTTTAATGACTTTTTGTGGTACATTTTTCTTCTTCGCATCATTGGGCCTTAGATGATCCTTTTGTTTCATTGAGTGAAACTTGAGTAGGCCACTTTTCATGTTGCAACAAGTCTACCCTACCATGAGTTGACGATGAGGAGGCTGGTGCGCTCACTTTGATCTATCTTTCACTTCGACAACTGGCTCAAGTGGAGACTTGCACTTAATGCCCTAAACACCTTAAATTTGTTTTAGCATTGTCATAGTCTTCTTTGAGACTACAGTTTTCCCTTCTTCTTGTTGTAACTACTTCTCCTTATTTTTATCTTTGTTTGGGGGTACGAAAGTGGATGTGACCACTCTTATCTATTCTTTTTTTGGATGGAATAATACATTTTTAACAAATGTGAATTCTTCTTCTCGATATTTTCTTGCAAGGCAATCTTTGTAACATAGCAGTCTTCGATGGGATGGCTGACTACCCAATGGTATGGACTATAACTTGGGTTATTAGTTTGGTCTGCTTCTTCTGGTCATTCACATTTTGGTAACTGTAAACCAGCTTTAACAACCTGTCGGAATAACTTTGCCACACTATCCCTTTTGAAGGAATATTCTATATTCATTACGTCCTTAAGGGAAGGTTGTGCTCAATCACAATTTCCCGTAGCTTGTCTTTGACGCTCCCCCTACTAGGGAAGGTTCGAGGTCTATAATTCCCTCCAAGCACAAGCTTTTTTTGAGGATTAGGATTCGTTAATTGCATCTTTCTCTCACCATCATACACGGGTTGTTTTCCTTTATCCACATTATAAACCCCTCTTTTTCCTTAATTAGGGTAAAAATAAAGCAGCATCCACTTCACTCCTTGTTGGGTCAAGGACTTTTTTTTAGGTTATCTTGATAGCTATCATATTTAGACCAAATTTAGCCACTCTATTAGTAGCTCCTGAAAAGTAGTAATAGAGGTGCATAAGTAGGGTACCATTTTATCATCAATATTACCCATTAGCAACTAGATTGCATGCTTTTCTTATAATTGTTACTCGCATTTCATACTTAAATTACACCATTGCGTAATATATTTAGTCAACGACTCATCTCTCCTTTTCTCCAAGATAAGATCAACAATGATAGTTTATACCATTGCATTGGCAGTTTTTTTCGCAAACATAGTTTCTAATTCGACATAGTTTCTGACCAAATCGTTCAAGAGTGCATACCCTTCGAAAGCAGTCCCTATCAAACTACGTACGAATCAGCGAAAGAGAAATGTATCATTTCCCTTAGTATATCTACATACTACTTTGAACTGGGCCAAATGTGGTATGGGATTGACAATGCCACTGAAAGTGTTAAACTTTGATATTGAATAGCTTAAATCATATTTAACTAGATAGGGATCTTTACCCACTAACTTTTCAACCTGATCTAAAGCTATGACAGCTTTAATCTTTTCACTGATCAACATTCAACGTCTCAAGATGTGTCGCTGTCACCGGCTCGGACATACTGATATTATTTTGAGATGGTTGACAAGCCACTTGATTGATCTCATTTGTCCTTTCAGGGGTACCCCACTGAAGTCTTTGACACTTCAAGTGTGAATTCCAGGAGTCTATGAGGGCATGAAAGTAGTTATGGTCTCTTTCAATAAAAAAGCTCCAATGGGTCTCCTGAGCGTAGATCCTACAAGCCATCCATAAGAGAAGGGGTAAGAAGTTGGGGTCTTTGCCTAATTTTAACATGAAAATAGACATGTCAATCATGTAATCGATGAGAGGGCAGCACGGGCATACTAAGTTTTCCATGGGATGCTTCCTTTGTCAATTAATGATCAGAGATGTGGCTACTTCGATGGTAGTCAGTGGGATGGGGCTATAACATCAGTAGAGACTATGTACTGGAACCATCTAGTTTAATGTTTAGAGGTGGAGTAGGGGGGTGGTGGAGACAAATATTGCAACTAGATGAGTAGAGATTTGAAGTTTACTTTAGAACAATGTCTATCTTCATGGACAACCTCATGTATTGTGTCACTGTCATAATTGTTTCTTCTAGCTAGGATAATACTTGACTTTTGTAGCCATAGATAAAGGTATTGGGGACAATAGTTGACTAACAGAAATTGTAACTTCATCAACAACCAATACAAGGATGACAAAAGTGGTGGTTTGGTTCAAAGCTTAGTAAGAAGGTTGAGTGTTTGAGCTTGGTTACTTTGTGAAGAGAGAAAGAGTTTCATCCGAAAATAAAATTTAAGAGAGAGAGAGAGAGAGAGAGAGAGTCAAATAACTAAACTGAGATGGCATACTGCTATTTTCTAGTGGTTCGGTTGGTCAGTCTATGTCCACTACATGAAAAGGAGAAAGAGGATCTCGTGAATTAAAACATAAAGGGGATTATAAGTCACTTGTTTATAGTGTTCTTTTACTTCATTTACAATATGACAGTCTTTGCATGGGCCTAGTTTTGTTCTCAAAAGTTCTCTGGAGCATGCTATTTATAGACATTACATGATCTTTCGACAAAGAGCGATGTTATGTAATGCTTAGTGGGACATTTGACTAGCCAGAGAGCTGCCTAGTACCACATGACAAGTATTGGACAGTCATTTTGCTCGTGATTATCCTTGAGATTTATCATGGTTCATGCCATAGATGATATGAAGTTTAGAGAATATTTGTGACGTGGTTGTTGATTTGTATGGGAAGTGTCAAGTGGCATCTCTTGAGTGGGCGAGATGATTAGTAATGATTGTTATAATATTAAGCTCAAATGTGGAATATTTGGAGATTTAAGAGCTCAATTGGAGGTGATTAGAAGTCTAAGATGACGAAGTGGGCATATTAGCACGGATTTGTTCAATTCGAGCGAGATGAGATACTAGCACCGATTCCTCATGATTATATCATCGAACTAGTTTGTGGGTGGATCAATAATCTACATCCTGACCAAACTAGTATAGATAAGCTAGCAACTCCACTTGTATTCGATCAAATATAAAACTAATTGAATCGGATGATTTTGTGATCCCGACAAAACTAAGATGGATACTTTATTACTTTTTAAATCATTCATCAACAGAGATCCCATAAATGTTTGTCTTGGTTTTGCACTTCGGTTGGTTGTGTTTGTAAATTCTACTTGAGCAAGGGCCTTGTGAGGTTGCATAAACGAGGTGTTATAGGCCTCAATGTGAGGGTTGTAACACCAACACTGTCTCCCAAGTGTAGATCCCAGAAGCCAGCAGAGCTAAGACCTAATTTCTTTCAATCACTTAACTGATGAGATGTCAATGGTGGCAAACTAAGTCCTCTATGGGATGCTTCCTTTTTCAATCAGTGATCAGAGATGTAGCTACGTCGACAGTAGTCGGTGGCATGGGGCTATTACATCAGTAGTGACATTGTATTGGGACTCTCTAGTATGACGATTAGAGGTGGAGTAGTGGGGGTCATGGATGCTAATATTGCAACTAGAGTAAAAAATCTAAGTTTTGAGTGTGGAACAAGTTATCTTTACGGTGAATCTCATGTATTGTGTCTTTGCCATGATTGTTTCTTCTAGCTAGGGCAATCCTTGACTTTTGTAGACATAGGCAAAGGTAGTGGCGACAATAGTTTGCTAACGAAAGTTGTACCTCTATTAACAACCAATTCAAGTTGGAGAGAAGTGGGATGGTTTGGTTCAAAGCTTAGCAAGAAGGTCGAGTGTCTAACTTGGTTGCTTTGTGAAGAGGGAATGTCTTTCATCCGAAAATGAAAATGAGAGAGAGAGCAGGAAAAGAAGAAGAAGTAAAATAATGGAACTGAGATGACACATTATTTTCAAATGGTTTGGCTGGCTGCCTATGTCCACTACTTGGAAAGGTGGAAGAGGTTCTCATGAAGTATGCCATGAAGCGGATTATAAGTCACTTGTTCTTTACTTTGTTTACAATATGACGCCTTTGCCAGGGCCAAATTTTGCTCTCAAAAGTTTTCAGGAGCAAGCTATTTATAGACATTATATGTTCTTTCAAGATATTATGTAATATTTAGTGGGACATGTGGCAAGCCTAGCACCCTGCTCTAACTTCGAGTAATCATTCCTTTTCATAAGATTGTGTTAAAATGCATCAAATTATTAATTTGATGCATTTTATGGGGACAGAATATAGAGTTGTTTACGGTGTTGAATTGTTTATAGGGAAATAAATATTTACACATAAAAATGACTAGCTATGATCGACATTTTTACTGGCCCAAAGCTAAACTTGATACTTATAATTATTGCAAATCCTAAGTTTTTAATTCACAACTTTTTTGTTGAGCTTAATTAATCTTAGACAGATTCCCCTTCTGAACGATAAATAGGATTTACTTTTAAACAGTCGAAGATATATTTTGTAAAAACAAAATTCAGAGCGCCAGTCTTGGTACATTGCACTCACGCCTTGCTTGAGTTTGAGGGAGGGCAGCTGTTTGTGATCTCTTATAATTAGTGAGTGGATTTGTTTTAACTAGTCTATGTCATGTGAGCTCTCCCCTTAATTTTCCCCTTAAAAAAAATTATCTGCCTAATATGCATTGCTTTAAATAATCTAGCTCGAAACATATACGACAAAATCATACTTTCCTGTTGCAATCCTTTGGATGTTTTGCTTCTTTTAAGAAAAATCGTTGAAAACGTTGAGTTGATGACAAAATAAATCTCTGATTTTTTTTCAAAAAACAGGAAAAATAGCATTTTTCATATTTAAATTCTTCCCAGTTTGTATTAACTCTGTAATTGCTACTAAACTATTTTTCAATGCTACCTTTTAAAGCCACTCAAAGGCTTCCCTTTTCTATATAAATTTAAATGAGAAGTAAAAAGGCTTCTAATTCTCAGTCTTCTTTTGATGAAAATAATAAGCATAAATGAAAATCTTGATTGAATTCCACTTCAGCATTGTTCTTTATTGATTATGACTATCGAGCTTCTGAGTTTTATATGCAGATGATGATTTCAGGGAGCTTTTGGATGATCTCCCCGATGGCTGTCAACTCACTATAGTCTCTGACTCATGTCACAGTGGCGGCCTGATTGAGAATGCCAAGGAACAAATAGGCGAGAGCACCAGACGCAATGAAGAAGAAGAAACGAGCTCCAATTTCAGCTTCTCATCTTTCTTAAAGCACACCGTGCACAGTGCTCTGGAATCACGTGGCATCGATATTGCATTCGAAGGCGATAGCCACCATCGAGGGCACCATCATTCCGACGAGGAAGAAGCAACTCCAACTGAGTTTAGCGATCACGGCCACTATATCAAGAGCCGTTCCCTACCCCTTTCCACTCTCATCGAAATCCTGAAGCAGAAGACAGGCAAGGAAGACATTGATGTTGGAAACATCAGACCGACCCTCTTCGATATGTTCGGCGAGGATGCGAGCCCCAAGGTGAAGAAATTCATGAATGTCCTCCTGCAAAAGTTTGGTCTTCATGGGGGCGATGAGGGGGGATTCGCGGGCATGGTAGGGGCTCTTGCAGTCGGCTTTCTCAAGCAGAAGCTGGCGGAGAATGATGAGAGCTACATCAAGCCGGCATTGGAAACCGGAGTTGATAGCAAAGAGGAAGTTTATGCAGGAACGAAGAAGAGGGAGCTGCCTCCGAATGGGATACTGATCAGTGGGTGTCAATCTGATCAGACCTCTGCTGATGCTAATCCTACAGGGAATCCAGAAGGAGCTTATGGGGCTCTCAGCAATGCAATTCAGACCATTCTGGCAGAGTCCGACGGCAATGTTGGCAACCGGGAGCTCGTCTTGACAGCGCGAAAGGTACTGGCGAAGCAGGGATTCAAGCAGAGACCTGGACTTTACTGTGTTGATGATTTTGTTGATGAACCCTTTGTCTGCTGAGATATAGTTTGGATAAGCTTAACTTTGACTAAAATGAGTTTGGCAGTGTGGTCTGTTTTTTGTGTGGAGTTTGTGCTTGATGTTTGAGGAAAGTATTTGTGAATCTTTCGCTATGAAACGGCTGTTTTATGAATCAAAATGTTTAAGATTTTTTGATAGTGATGGTTAGAATTTAATTTGATAAACTGCATAGTTTAGGCTTTGTTGTTTGAGAGCACCACAAAAGGAAATTTACTGCCCGTTTGGGGGCGCGGCAGAGCCGTTTCGCGTCACCAGATCCCCGACCTTCTGTTGTTTGGGGCCGCGGCAGAGCAGCTTCACGGCGCCCGCAGGGGTGAATTTTGCAAAAAGCGGGCCGCGGGATCGTCCCTGTGGCCCGCGTTCCGCCGTTCTTTTTTACCCCGTTGCCCCCTTCGATCGAATTTGATAGCTCTGCTCCTCACCCCATCCTTATCTCGCGTTCGTTCTTCGTCAATATTCGTTTCGTTCTTCTCGTCTTCCACCATTCGTTCGTCTTCCATTCTGTTCAGTTCTGTTCGCCTTCTGTTCGTCTTCCGCCTTTCGTTCACCTTCCATTCGTCATCCGTTCGTTCGAGCTAAAACGGGCCCTATATAATATCGACCGGTGACGCCCGCTCTCCCCATCTCAGCGACAACCCTTCCCTCACGACGCACGCACAACAGGCCTCCAGCCTCTCCAACCCGCTCGAAGGCTCGTTCCTCTCGCTCGACTCCACCTGCAAAGTCGCCCGCTCAACTCCTCCCTTCTTCGAACCAAAGCCGCCCGTTCCCACTCGTCTCACTCGCACCGAAGCCCCCACTGAAACCATCTTTCGTCCGCACGCACAGCAAGCTTCCCTCCCAGATTGCGCCCTCTTCATTTTACTCCAACAGTAAGGTAAAATCTGAACATTCCCCTCTGATTTTTAGCAAAGCATTGTTAACTTCGAATCAAATCAGTTGCAGGACCAATACACAATTCAGCCAGCTGAACCCGCAATTTCAGTTTCGTTTTTTACTCCGTGATTTTAAATGTATGTCTTCGTTATTTTTTTTGCTATTGTTTGTTACATGCATTTGATGATTATTTTAAAAAGAACAAAAGATGCTCTATAGTTCTTTAATATCCTCTTTAAAATTGACCTTTTGCTGCAAGTTTTTTTTACTTTCATCTCATTCCTAATTCAGTCATTTATGATTCTTCATTATATGAATACATCCGGTTTCTTTATTTTGGATAATTAAGCTACTAATCTCACTGATTTGGTTTGCTAGTACTGTTGTGACAAAGTGCCTTACGTTCAACTTGGCTCCTGATACATAAAATTGTTGTTTTTAAAAGTGCTATAAAGGTAACAAGGAGTCTAGTGTGGCTTATTTGTTTTGTAACTGTTGTAGCAACCATGAATAAGTAAATATAAATTGTGAAGAAATAAAAAAACACAAATAAGTAAGAAAAAGTAAAGATACTTCAAATAGTGAAAAGTAGATCACCCAGAAAATATACCCTGATCATAAGCTTAGAACTGATATAATAAAATAGACCCCGACTTGTAAGCTTCGAAGTGATGTTAAAAAAAAAAGGAATTGAAGTATGAAACAAGGTCCAAATAAATTCACTTGCTTCACTTTAAAAAAATACTTGGGAGTGACAAAGGTAAGTGTTTTCAGCTAAAACTAGGTAGGTTGTTTTTGGCTCATTTGCATATTATACCATACAATTCTTATACATATTTTATACCTGAAGTTTTATATTTACATGCATCGTATTTATATCTTTAACATCACATAAAAAATGTTACTATTGCAAATGTTTTTCGCTCATTTATTTTTATCGGGTCTTTGATTTTAGTAATTCCATACCTTTTATATAATTTTTTTTACCTGTGTTATTGTTATGTTACAATAATTTATTTTATTTTAGCAATATAATGGCTAATAAGACCAAAGATAGTGCAACACCGGCAATGTGGGAAAAAGAAACAATATTACTATTTTGTGACCTCTGTCTTAAGGAGATTGAACTGGGAAATAGGCCTACAACCCATTTTAATAAGGAAGGATGACAACATATTATTGCAAATTTCAAGGAAAGTACGGGCAGGGTGTATGACAGGATGCAAATGAAGAACAAGTGGGATCAACTAAAAAAAGATTGGAAACTTTGGAAGGAATTGAAACAAGGATCAACAGGCTTGGGTTGAGATCCGGCGAAACGAACCATTGATGCTTCGGAGGCGTGGTGGGCTGAAAGACTTTTGGTGAGCAAATTTTTATTTTGTATAATTTTATTCACTTTATTTTTTAATACTGCTTTAACTCTTTAATATAATTTCTCAGGTGGTGACCCGAGCGAAGAAGTACAAAAGTTGCGGCATTGAACCCGAGTTAGAAGAGAAGTTGGACCGCATATTTGAGGGTGTCGTCGCAACAGGTAAATATGCATGTGCTCCAAGCCAGACAGGGTTTTGTGGAACCCACGACAATGTGGCCGTCAGCTCTATCTTGTGATTCACCCTATCTCGACAGCCCGGAAATCTCGGAAATACATAGCACAAACTTTTCTAAGCGTCATTGTGTTGATAGTAGACAAAAAGGTGGTGCTGCTTATCTCAGAAAGCAAATATCACATCTTGTGGGTACCTCGAAAGATGCCCCGCACACAGTTCAAGAAAATTCCATTAAGGAGGTCATGGAACTTCTTGATGAAGATCATGAAATTTCAGAGGATCGTGAGCTATACTTTTTTGCTATAGAACTTCTTCTAGATTCACGTCATAGAGCTTTCTTTAAAACAATTGTCAAAGAAAAACGGGTGGCATATCTACAACATTTTTATGCTCGTGGGGAAATTTGATTGATCTTTTTTCTTATTTGTTGTTGAGTGGGAGATTGGTTTAGTTCATTTGTTGTTGTGTGATACACTTTTACTTTGTTATTCTACTTTCTAATGATATGCTTATTTGATATTCTTAAGCTGTCATTTTCATCTTTTATAAATGCTTGGTCATGTTTTCCTCGTGATTTATTTACTTCATTTTATTTTTATCAACACTAGTACAATATACGCCATCATGGATTCAGACCAAGAAAGATGGAGACGAAGAAATGCATCAATCTCCTTGATCGTTGAGTACTACAATAAGTACATTGATCGCTCTACATGCTACACATCTTCTTATTTTGGTGATAAATGGGTAGGGGAAATGCTTGTTGGACATCCAACCAGATTCAACAACATGTTTCGCATGAAACAGGAGGTATTTACAGATCTTCTAATAGAACTTTGTGGATTTCATGGTCTTCATGGGTCATTGAGGACAACACAACGTGAGGTGTTGGCAATGACTCTCTACATATTATCACAAAACGAGTCAATGCGTGGTTCAATGGAACGATTCCAACACTCATCTGAGACGATCAGCAGATATTTCTCTGTGGGTCTAAATGCACTTGTGAGCTTATCAAAACAAATCATAAAACTAACAGATCCAACGTTCGCACAAACTCCTATAGAGATTCAATGTGATGCACGTTACATGTCGTTCTTTAAAGTAACATTTGCAATTTGAAGCATTCAATTTTAAATACGAATACTGGACATTAGTAACTGAAAAGTATTTGTGTAGGATTGCATTGGAGCAATAGATGGAACCCACGTTGATGCGAGAGTTACAAGGGATGAAAAGATTGCATTTATCGGGCGTTGTGGAGCCCCTACACAAAATGTCATGGCGGTCTGTGACTTTAACATGTGTTTTACGTTCGTCATGCCAGGTTGGGAGGGTAGTGCTCATGACAGCAGAATTTTGAAGAGTGCTACGCAGAATGCTCACAACAACTTCCCACACCCTCCACACGGTATGTTGCAGTCCCGAATTCTTTGGTTAATCACTTTAAACATCATGCCGAACCTACTAATGCATTCTAGGGAAATATTATTTAGTGGATGCTTGGATATCCATTGCAGTGATGGTATCTCGAACCCTTCCACGATACAAGATATCATTTACCTGATTTCGAGCGAGCCAGCAATGTGACAAGGGGTAGAAAAGAGCTTTTTAACAAAAGACATTCTTCTTTACGTGGTGTCATTGAGAGGACTTTCGGCGTTTGGAAGAATAAATGGGTGATACTTCGCGATATGCCATCTTACCCGTTTCCCAAACAGGTCCAGATTGTGATAGCCACGATGGCGCTACACAATTATATTCGGCGGCACCCCTCACGCACCGACATTGACTTTCATATGGTTGACATCGATGAGGAGTATGTTCCTCCGGAAGCATTTGAGTACCACATTGGGCATTCCGTGGAGCTATCTGAGACTGATCCTTCCACAATCTGTACTAGAGAAGAGGAAGGTGCAAGAGAAATGGCGGAGTTAAGGGAAGAAATTACAGCTGCGTTAGTAGAAGGCAGTTTTGTTCATATCTAATTTATTTCGTACATTGTGTAATTCATTTCTGTATTTTTATTTCCCGCGTTAACTACAAATATCCAGTTTTTTTCCTTTTGAATGTTGTACTCAGTAATCTAAATATTTTATCTCTTATGGGTGATAGTCATATCCTAATTTATCATCCACTCTTAACTACAAATAACCATGTTTGTATCTGTTATACGATAAAAAAACAGAGATAAATTATAACATGTGCTGGTCTCATTTCTTTATAAATTTCTTATGCAGAGTTCATTCTACTGATACTGAATAGTCTCCGACATTGATAACAAATAAATAATCTTATTTTTAATGCAACCTCCTGATGCCAGATTTATCTGCTCCAACTAATTGGTTGAATCTTCTATGTTTATAAGTTAAACAAATGATTTTGTAGAAAGTTGCCAAAATTCTGTTTGACTGTAATGACTTTCTACTTTTCAGGAAACTTCATTGTTGATATATATATCTATATAAAGGGATGTCACAGATTTCTTGGAGCTCATCTGACTGTCTTATTTTTCAAGTCCCGATGTTCTTTTTTATTTGATTTGTAGTTTTGCCCTCGTCGATTGCTTTTTGATTTTTTTTTAACGGGTTATTCTTTGGTTGGAGCTGAGACATCTGGTATTTGTTATCAAATCTAAGGTTTGATGAATTTTCGTAATATTCATTATGTTTTGTAGTCATAATTAATAATATAGAAAATACTTAATTTTACTCTATATATATATTTACTTTTATTTATTTACATATATTTTAATTTAATATTTAAAATATAAATTTTCAAACATTTTTAAGAAACAGGGGTAAAAAAGTCATTTAAAAAAAAAATTGTCTCACAGCTATTTTCAAGACATTTGCCTTAAACACGTAATGTAACTTACCTGCATATGCTTTACGAGGCAGTGCATTGCTAGTTGCGCCGAACAGACCCTCAAGGAGATTGGAGATTTGGGTTTTTTTAGGTTCTGCTTTCCACTTTAAATAATAAGTTTTAATTCTTTTAGATTATATATATATATATATGCACACAACTTTTTTTTATCTTAGAGGCTGTGTGGAATCACTTATTTTATTCTTTTCTTTTTAGTCTTATGAATTTTCTAATTTAAAAAAGCACAAAAATAGAAGTAGAAATCACGTTTGACATATTTATGAATTTCTTATTTCTTAACCAAAAAAGAAAAATATGTTTGATTTTATTATTTTTTAAAATTTATTTATAAAGTCATAATATTTTTTAATTAATTTAACTGGTTATCTATTGTATATCATAACATTGAGACATTTAAAATATTTAAAGAAAATATTTTGTTTATATAAGAATATTTGATGGCATAATATTAGAGTGATATACCATTATAAAAAAACTCATCAAATTTATTTATAGGATAGTTTTAAAACTATATTACCAAGGGTCTGTTTGGGACAGCTGCAGCTTATCCAGCTTATTTAGATAAGTTATTTATTCTGATAATCTGTTGATAAACAGCTGATCTGGATAAGTTGTCTGTCTGTTTGGTTTGAGCGTTTGGAAAACAGCTGATTTGCAGTTGTTTGTGGATAAATGACTATTACGTCTCTGAAATGAATAAGCTGTTAAGCTGTTTGGTTTCTGCGGTTTTAAAACAATTTTTTTGCAGTTGTTTTCAGAAAAATAATAAATTCTACTCCTCTAAGATTAATAAAATTTTATTAAGATATAAATTCTTATCTTATATTTAAGAAAGACAATTTTAAAATATGAAATTTTATTTTGATTTAAAAAAAAGGTATATTTTTTCAAACATACGAAAATTTATTTATTTCATTTCTTTATGCTCGTTGTCCGATTCGACACTACGTAACTAATGAAGTAAATTTGTCAGCATATATAACCAATGTACTTTCGCCATATACCTTATAAATTATGTTAACCATAAGTTTAAAAATTTTATTCTTAAATTATGTTTAACATAACTGCTAATTAATAATTTACATTTTAAATTTAACATAACTGCTAATGTAACACATAAAATATAATTTTTATATATGTATCAGATTACATATATTTGAGAAGATGTTAAATATTGATAAATCATCAGTATTAAAATTTTCGCAAGTGATATAGCAGCTTTGAACAACTAACAAAAATTTCAAAAATTCTAACTCTTAAAAAAGTATACTATGATAGGTGATATGTATTTAAAAATTTAAGTTTAGGTGTAAGATATGTACATACATAAGAATGGATAAATTACAAATTGTAATGCAGATATCATTACTAAGGAGAGGCATTTCTCTCAAGCTTTCAAAGCATCTAATTGAGACAGAAAAGATACTTAAGCCTCTTAATTTTCATTTGTCACAAAAATTTAATATTACACATTTGGAGTTCGTAAGCTTCTAACTGACATAGGAAAAACATCTAATTGAAATACACTCACACACCAATATGGAGCATCATGAAACCTAAAAATAAAAGAAAACATAACATATTAAAATTACAAGGAAGAAAATGACAATGTTCATTTTAAAATGTAGAGACACGTCATGGTGAATGTTGCCCGGTTCTGACACCTAAGAACCCCGGGACGCACTAGAACCACAAGCGACGTTATCAAGTTGTGATGGCGTCGAACTCCGAGCAACGATGTCTGGTTGAGATAACGTAGAAATGGATGTAATTTCGGCCCACCTAAAGAAATTGCAGTTCTCCGATTCGTGTGCCCACTGCGGGCACCTGTAGAATCGGCGCCCGTAGCTATGTTCTTGACGTGACGTGAGTAATAAGGAATGCAGTCTGCAGCGGCATAACACATGTTCAGACTTCCCAGAATACTTGTAGCTCTTCATACTACAATCATTTAAATAAATAGATAAACACAAAATATTTATTTTATAATACGTTATGTTCGTACAATAATATTAAGGAACCTATGACATGTGAATCAAAATTATGAACATTCATTATATGATTACATAAATAAGTTTATATTTAAGTTCATATCGAAACCAGCAAATTTAAATATCAATATAATCATAAGTTTATATTAGCAATGCGATATACATATAACATCCTAAATGTAATGTCATATCAATATAAGCCTAACACCTATGAAGGCCTGGTCTAAAGCAAAAACATAACTATTAGCTTCTGTTAACCTGACCCTACGCCAACAAACAGAGACATGATGATCTTGCCTTATTATTATTTTTTTTTTGGGAATCTGTAGAACCACAGATTATGGAACCGTAGCACTTATGTTAAACATAACATCACTTCAATGCTTATGTAGGAAGGTTAATATCATCTCGTAAGACCACATAATGCACACATCAGTGTAACAAAAAACAACAGATAATGGACCATATTCCTCTTCCTCCCTCTTCTTCCCTTGCAGCAAAATAGAATGGCTAACCAAAGTGAGTAGAGAGGAGAATATATGAAGCACTTGTAGATTCGAGTAACAGAAAATTAAACTTTCCAGTTATGCGTATGAGAGGCGGACGCAGAAGGGAAGAAAAAAAAAACTTATTTCAGAGATCCAACTGCTCCACCTTCACCCAAAGCTAATCGCCACAGGAACCGTAGGGTTAGGGGAGATATATATCGAAAGAAGATTTTGAATGCCGAAAGAAGAGGAGCAGAGGCGGATGTAGAAGGTGAGACATATACCTCTTGAGATCGTTGAAGAAGAAGGGATGAGAAAGACCGGCGAGAAGCCGAAGGATCGAGGTGAGGAGGTCGTTTTTCAATAAGCTGTCCAAAATGTAAAACAAACGGTGCGGCGACGTTTTTGAAAACGCCGCCGCAGTTTTAAGCTGCCCCAAACGGGCCCTAATTCATCGATTAAGGAATCCAAGACCTCTATAACTTTTGAAGATTTTTTATTTATGTGATCAAATATAATATTAAGAATAATATAATATATCAAAATATATAATTATCATTATATAGTAAGATTTAATACTAAGGATTCGTTTGAGGTGGGTGGCATCACACTGCAGTTTTATCTATTTGGATAAATTATATTTTGACAGTTTTTTTCAAAAAACTACAATCAAAATCTACGTTTTCCCACCGAACATTCTAGCTGCGGTCTGACCTTTTCAAAAGAAAAAAAAATCGTAAATAGCTTTTTGGACAACAAATTATTTTTCAGCAGCTTCACAGAAACTTTTTAATATGATGCAACTGCCCTAAACATACCCTAAATAAGAGTTTTCATATTTGTTTGGATCTATGTGAATTTGAATTTTTTTTTTCCTACATAATTTGTGCAAGATAGGATTTATTTTAGTCGTCGTTATAAATTTTTTTATTTAGGTGAGCTCTTATAGTTAATTAAATTCTAAAAAATTTCATTCTCTAAAAAAATCTCTCCATTAAATAGTTTCTCTTGTGTTTTTATAGATTTTTACGTTTATAGATTTGAAGTTTAATGCATAGGAGAAGGGAACATACCTTATAGTTAGAAAACACTGAGTGCCTAAAAACTAATGTCTGAACTATTGCTACGGTTAATAAACTCAAAACCTAGTTTAACATCTAATTCGAACGCATCACAGCTATCGGTAAAATGTTTCCTCAACTTATATATTTTAAAAGGAATGACCGGAGGCTATTATATGACCCTCCAACCACCCTCATATGCCTAACTATTCTAATTCTGCCCTCACTACTGCTAAACTGGCCAGTGGGAGATTTGAACCCGTGACCTGAGGAGACTTATAATCTTCAAAGAGTCTGCTCTACCAACATATCACGACTGACACGACAAAGTGAGAAATAAATATATATTACATGTAGATATAAGTCTGCGTTATTACATGCTGCCGAAGGCGAATTATTTCGAAAGAAAGCACTTACAAATTTTTTCAACGGAAAGGATTTTTTTTTTAAGAATTGTGAAGTTGGAAATGAAAAGATTGATAAAAAATGTTACTTAAATAGTAACTTTATCTTGCTCATTTTTATTTTAAATTTATATACAGAATAAAATGATAATAAAAAATAGTATTTAAATATTATTTTTTTCGAAAATTTCAGTATTTTAAATGAATGTGCTGTTCTTAATTTTTTTTTAATAATGAAAATTTTGAAAATAAAAATAGTATTTTAAATTTGTATTCAAAAATGTTTTAAAAAATTTCTTTGTTTTTAATTAATTTTAATTTACTAAGCTCTTAAAAAAAATTATCCGGAGACAAATTTTTTAAAAATGTCATTTTTAAAATAAAATTTGATCAATAATGAGAATGAAAGCCTTAGTATTATTTTATGAACTATTTTAACAACGACACTATTAGTTAAAATAATAGAATTTTTGAGAAAAATTAAAATAGTATTTAAATAACATTTTCTTTATCATTTTACTTGATATATAAATTTAGAATAAAAAAATGGATAAAATCTGTATTTAAATATCAATATTGATCGATCTTTTGTCAAAATAGATATTTAAATACCACTTTTACTGTTTTTTTTTTTAATTAAAAACATGCCTTCCATTTAAAAATCTTTTAGAGCTATTCTTATTTTCTATACTGGTCGGGTCAAGTCGTGCTGTCCACTCTGTTTCTATCGAATTTTTTAGAATAAGATATTATTTGACAAGTGACAGTTTTAGATTAACCCATGCACGTAGCTCTAAATTCGTTCTCCTCATATAGACATACGGAAAACTGACATAATTATATCTAAACCGATGCAAGATGTTTAAGGGAAAAAAATTTATAGAAGCTTGATCATGATTTTATATATATAATTCATTATTATTTCTCTTTTTTCATTCATTTATTAGGAAAAAATACATTTATCTTTCCATTAGACTGAAAGGTGATATCATTGAATGTTCTCATCAATCTTACGCTAAATTTATCACCAAATATTATTTGATCACATATTTGAACTACATTAAGAACTCATCAAACAGCAAATGAATAGAACTTTTATATTTCAAAGCAGTAAGCTCCATTCCTCCCATTTCATCTATCTTGCCAGTTTCAGAAACAACACTCAATTCTCAAAGTAAATTAAAAAAATTTCAAATATACGTTCAACGGCTATAAACGGTAACCACCGTATATATAAGAAAAACCAGCAGATTGATCAATGGCGGTTAAGTGAACTGCACTTAGTTCTGATCTCCCCCTCATCTCCAGTAAGAACTTGAACATTGCCCAGATTAGTCATAGACACAGAAAACTGCTGATAGAAGAGCATTGGCTGAGCTGCGAGAGCTGAAACAATGGGTGAAGTTCTGGAATCTGAATTGAGCGATTGATCTGTGGAAAGTAAGCCCATCTTTTTTTCTAAGTTTTTGTAGTAGACTGAATCAAATTTTGTAGGTGTTGTGCCGTCCAGCTCAACATATTCTGACGCCCATCTGCATTTCCTCTTTAGGAAGTTCAGGTAATGTGCGTCAATGGAGGGATCTGGTTTTTTAGTGCCTTTGAAGTTGTACACCCTATCCTGGATTGAGCCACAAGTACTCCTTCCAATTGTGTGTGCTCCTAAATTCATGGAGATTTATTTAGAATATCATGTAATATTATATTTAAAAGAAAAAAAAATGAAAAGGGTGCATAAATTTAGGATCAAATATATGGATCAGTAATCATATGTGCATGATTTGATAGTTCCGATGTCGATAGTCATTCGATGAAAACACAACTTCGTAAAAAAAAGCAACTCAATAAAAAAGAAAAACTTATGTTACTACCATAGTCGAGTTTTAACTATAACACCTCAAACAGAATAAAGTTAGCATATCTTAAGTTTATCTGCCCTTCTTAATAAATATCCAACGACCAAATTAAGAGCACGTTTGGTGAAATTTATTTGGTGCGGTGGCATTTTGAAATGCACCAGATTTGTTAGGGTAAACTGCGTTTTGACAACCTGTGCGTTTGCAAAATGTTGAAAACAACGTTCGCATCTATCTAGGTGTGCTGGTAGTTTTGTGACTACAGTTTGACCTTTTTTTAAAATTAAAAATTTGTAATAGTCACCACACCGGACTTATCAACTGATTATTTTCAATCAGCTTATTAACATATTATTAAATAACTTACAGTTGCTCTGAACAGACCCTAAATAATCACAAATAATTAGAATTGATATTAAAAATGAGCTAAATAATTTATGTACCTGAGAGAACAACAAGATCAAGGAGACTCAAACCCTTCGATTGGAATAACTCGATGAGATAAGTTACATTCTCATGTCCCATGGGCACAGATGCAGCTTCTGAAACAAGAGAAACCCTGCCATCTTTTCTCCCATATGGAACTTCCCAGAATGGCCCTCCAATCTGTTCATAGCAATTTTTTAGAAAAGAACCAAAAAAACTTCATTTTTATGTACAGTAATTTAATATCTTAAGAAAAGTAATTGAAAATTGAGGGCACGTTTGGGGGCAGCTTGTGCATTTTCAGATAAGCTGTTTATTTGGAAGCGCGGATTGCGGGGTTCGAACTGTAATCCACATTTAGTGTAAAAAACCAAATATGTTTTCAGATAAGTTACTCAAATACAATTTTCAAAAGGTGAGACGATATTTTCAAAATACTGCCGCAGCGGATAAACTACCCCAAACGCACCCTAAGTTCTGAATAGCAGATATTTAATTTGGCTGCTGATGAAGATTTAATTACCTTAACGGTAGCCTCACGGGCGGCTGCTGTAAGAATGTCAGCACAAGAAACAGTTTTTGGGCACTTCTTCTCGAGCTCCGCCTTTATGTCATCAATAACATCGAATCCTCTAAGGGTCTCGCTCTCCTTCGCCTTCCTTTCGCTTCCGGCGTGGTTCAGTAGGATTGAAGCATCACATCCCTACTCCATTAATTAATTCAATGACTTTATATTTAGAAAAAAAGAAATATTCTTGTATTACAATGATCTCAAAGCACATTCAAGTGTTTTTAAATTCATTCCAACTATATTTTGATTAGCATATACTCATCTAATTTTTATTTAAAACGATGCTGTTTGATGTGAAAAAAAAGATATATAAATTTGGGCTCAAAGTATGTAAAGTGGATATTTCAGTAAGTTCAAAATTGATATTTTAAGAGGGTGAAAAGATCAAATTGACTAATAGTTTGAATTACAGAGGAAGGTAATTGTTCCACTGATTTCTACCTGGATTCACCCATGTCCCTGAGAACGCACTAACATACAATAATCTCAAAATAGAAATTGCAAAGAGAAATGACACGAAGAAGAGAGAAATATTTCCATACAGAGAACGCACATAGAGGTGCATGCGTAATAGTCTCTCAATAACTTTTATTTCAGGTTATTGACAGGTTATTGATGTATTAATTTTAATAATCCAATAATCCCAATAACCTTTCGTGGGTTCCATTTCATTATTATTCATAGGTTATTATGAGGGTATTGTAAAGTTATTGGAGTGCGCATGCATCTCTGCATGCGTTCTCCGTATGAAAATATTTCTCCGAAGATGTCACGAAGAAAGAGCAGAACGAGGAGGAGAAAAAGAAGGAGATCAAAGGAGAAGCGGAGAAGAAGAAGATCACCCTAACGGCACAGTCATGAAAGTGCAGCCGAATGATTGCAGGACCAAGAGTAGAATCACGAGCAGTCCAATCCTTCATCTTCTTGTGTACAATGGCTTCCATGTTAGGGCAAGTCCTGGCATAGTACCCAAACGAGAGTTCTGCAGCTGAGTCATCGAACGTCCCCTGAGCAGCAGCAGGTGCCATTGCAGCCATGATGAAGAAGGATATAAGGCAAAGAAAAAGGTGAAAAGAAAGAGAGAGACCCATTGTAAGGCAGCTCTACCGTTGGTTTTTAGTTTTGGCTGATTGGAACGAGCTATACTGGTCTTTTTATATATGGTGGAAGCTTATATTTTATATATGATACATAATGCACGCACGTTAAGGTGATTATAATTGTGTGCTGTTTGTTGAATTGTTATAGTTTTTATTTCATTTTTTCTTTTTTTCTTGAGTTTTTTTTTAGTGATCATTGATGAACGTGGGGTGCACTAGCTAGCTTTATGAAGTGGGACTTTGTTAGTTAATGATTCTTGGGGCATTTATTTACATACATACCACCCAATTCCTATGTTTTTTTATTATTATTATTTTTATTTTATTTTTTTATAAAGAAATTTGTATTTGGTAGAGACCCAAATACCGATTCTTTTATGCGCTACAATCCTATGATGGAGGTCTGAAGTCGTATGCTCTATATATTCGAGAACCCGGCGTTATGGTGGATCGAACCCGTGACCTGAGGGGACTTACAGAAAATCTCGCCAACCAACACGCCATGACTTGCAGCACCCAATTCCTATGTATTTACATTGAACACCTATGCTTTACTTTTTTTTTACTTTCATACCATCCAAATCTTTAATATTACATAATAAATACCCTTATTTTAATTTTTAAAAATTAGTAAATTATATATTTTCATCTATAGATAATATGTGATATGTATGAAAAGTTTAGGTGTTGGATATATATGTAAATACATAGGAATTGTGTGGTATGTTTGTAAACCATCCATGTTTGGGGATTCTTTTGTGGGAAGGATATAAGATTGGCGTTATTAGAATTTTGAGCTTAGTAATGCATTATCTTAATTAAAATATAGAATGGGTTATTGGTTTGATCATCTAGCTGAAAAAAATTAACTAACAATACTGTAATCATGTTCTTACTAAATCTGGCTTTCAAATTAAATGGGAATTATAAAGTTCTTTTAAGCAAAAGAAATGTGACTGTAATTTCTATGCCTTAATATTATGTATATAATGAAAGAGTTGCCCCACACTGTAATTTAGTTAGGAAAACATAACAATCTATTATTTAGTCACATTGTAAAGCACAGAGTTTGTTGAATTTACCTAAAATTAAATTTATGTTAGGTACATCACTCATTGCACTTGTCCTTAAAATTTTATAGGATTATTGTAGATTTGGAATGAGATTTGTAGTCGGTTATCGGCATTAACTGCAAATCTCTAATAAATCAATAGTGTTCATCTTGGCAACATTTTGTTATTGTAAATATACTTAATTCATTGATGTTGAGTCACACATTGTTATTGTAAATATTGTTATGTGTCGGAGAACTCGCGGGAGTAGAGTGGTATGTTAATGATTTGACATTATACAATAATCCATCACACAAATGAATGAAAAGTTGATAGATGAGACACTATAGATTTTTACATGGAAAATTAGCAAGAATAAAAATCACATGGCCTAGTTCAATTGAAATGGTTCTACTATGTCGATATAGATTACAAAATTTTACCGACTCTTGACTAGCAAGAAGCAATATTACACGAGTGATGGTTATTGACATGACTTCTACTAGGGGAGTGGTGGATTAATATGTCGGGGAAGTGATGGTGACTAACAATAGAGATCAAGTGCAAAAAAGTCTCATGCTAGCAATGTTTGTGATTACAATGGTTTGATAGCGGTAGTGGTTCTGTGACAATGACAGTTTGATGGTTTTGGCTGGGTAGCAGTGCACAGCTAGACAGCAGTGGCTAGGTAGCTTTTAGGTGGAGGTGGTCTGATGGCAGTGGCAGTGGTCCGGCAGAGCCTGCAACTTGACGGTGGTTCTTGGGTAGCAGTAGTCTGAAAGTTGCAACAACTAAACAATGATAGTTAGGCAGAGACAGCTGTCATGCGATGGTAGTCTAGTGAGAACAATAGTGGTCTGGCGATGATGAAGGCCACATGGCAGTAATGCCTTGGCAACTGAGGTACATTGATGGCTGTGGACGATAATCTAGTGGTGGTGTGATGCACCAAAAATATATACGCTTTTTACTATATGATTTTACTCATTTTTGGCGATATTAACTTTAAAAGGGAGGTATTTTGTATGTTTTTTGGTTTTAAGTATAAAAATGGTGATTGGAGCAAAAAGAAGCAAAAACGGTGCAATTTGGAACAAAAACGAGCAAGAAAACAAATTTTGGTTTGACACCTTTCGATAAGTCTTTCTATGTTTAATCTCTTTTACACTTCTTGCATATTTTTGAACAAGATTACACTTTAAAGAAAGGTTATTTTTATGTCTATTATGTAGGGCTATCTGTTAGGAACGCAACGCAACTGAAATAGGGCGAATCAGAGCTGTAACGGAGCCAAATGGAGCAAAATGGTGGAGTTGCGCAGGATGGGTGCCTGGGGCGCCCAAATTGGCGCCGGCGGCGCAAAAAACCCGAGAGCACTGAAAATAGGGCGCCGGCAGTGCCCTATTCAGCACCGGCAGTGCCCGAGACGGCTTGAAGGCGATATTAGGCGGTTTTGACCAAATACATCGAATATGAACACTTTTTGGAGGGTTTCTTCATGCACCTCTTGGGAAATTCGTCCCTACTCTATGTTAAACCAAATTTGAAGTCAAATATAAAGAAGAGATGTTAGGGAAAACTTGGAGAATGCTTAGAGATCTGAGAATAGGAGTAGAAATGTAGATTTCTACCCTTTTGGAGAGATTAGAGAGGGGATTTTGAGAGAATTTGTAAGGGAATGTTCTAGCATTGCATGGATCCGCGGGAGACTTTGTGGGAGAGATTTTCATCTTTTTTCAAGGGGAAAAAGCTAAGTATTGTGTTCTTCATTATCTTATAGTTTTGTAAACACCTATTTTATGGATTTGCTTTGAAATGAAGTTTTTCGTAGTGTTTTCTTCGTGTTTTTTGATGTCTTTCTCTTACTCTTTCTTCTTCTATGAAAATAGTGGCATGAGAAGATTATGTCATTATTTTCATTCTAATTTTCTTTTGCAATGAGTAGGACTCATGTTGAGGATATTGGGATGCTTGCTAAAAAAGTTTTAATTATAAATGTGATTGTTTTTACTTGCACTTCATTTACATTACAATAAGGGCCTATTGTATTGTTAAAATTCGTTGTAATTGCATTGTCCTGAAAGGGCAGTGTAATTCTCAATAAAGTGGAACCGCATTCAATGTCCATGAATGAATTGCATAGTTCATGGGGATTGAGTGCAAATAAATAAGGAAATATGGTTTTGATGGGAGTCGAATTGGAGGTTTCAGGATGACAGGCTGAGATCCCCAATTTGGTCCTAAGATTAGTAACTAAACTCGAAGGTTAGCCTTCAAGTGAAGGGTGAGTGGGAGCTTCGTAGTGACAACCGGTATCCTCCCAGCCTAGCCTTAGATTTAGTGACTGAACTTAGGATATGTCAATGTTCTTTACATGCTTGGAAGAGGGGGTACTCTTTTGAGGGTAAAGAATATGATTGCTCCTATTTGGCACATACAAAATTTAATGCATCACATTCCTAAACTTTATCCAATTCATTACATAAAAATAGTAGATTTCATTATCTCAAAATTCACCAAATCAGTTTCCCCAAAATGGGTTATCTTTAGAAGTAATATTTGCATTTAGGAGTAGTCATTTTCCTTACATATAATCATCTGCATTTAGGAGTAGTTGTTATAAAAATCACTTATATCACCTTCCAAACTAAGGTTGTTAGTAGTAGACTAGAATTTGACTAAGAACCTCTTACCTCGCTTCTCTATGGGATCGATAAACGAGACTCCATTAGAGCCCTGTATTACTTGATACGATATGTATACTTGCGTTTGAAATTGTGACTTTACAAAAATCATTATAAATATATAAATCTGAGGTCATAAATTCTTACATATAAAAAAGTCGCATCATGGTGCAGCTCAAGAATCTTCAAAATTTTAGAGCTAGTTCCTTCAGCTTTCTACTCCAAGTCCAATTCCATTACCATAAAGAAAGTGGGGGGTCTATTATGGATTTTGTGAGGGGCATCCTTTGTAAATACTTCAGAATGTGAAACACTCCATCGGAAGGCTTAAAGAGATCCCTTTGATCAAATGAAATTTCTTAACTATTTGAGTGCCTTAATCATGTCAAAATTAAGTTGGACCCATAGCCCGTAGGATTTGTCTTGATGTAACACTCGATTTGATTATAAACTTGTCAGATGTAATACTCATTTGATCATTCACTTACTCATCCAAGCCTGTAATTGCATTTAAACGGTTTGATCTAGGCTTGATCAAACTCGGATTGAACTAGTTCTGGCTATAAACTTGTTAGAATCGGGGCTCTAGATGATCTTGAATTTGAATATTGAATATTAATTATTTGAAATACTCTAAGCTTTATGGATGATTAAAACAATTTTTTGAGCATTTATCAAGTATAATAAAATAAATTTTATTTTGAACTTAAATAAATAAAAATATCAACATATTTTTTATATTTATTTAAAAAATGAGGAATATAATCATCGAATATGGTAAAATGGTCATAATAAGCATGTTTCAATTGTGATGTCCATGGATGGAAGAGATGGAGGAATGAGCAAGGGTCATATATATAATTTTTGAAGTAATTGAAAGGATGGAAGATAGTGCCCATACACATCGAGAAATTATTTTGTTTGATATACGTGCACACCTTTGGACATAGACAAGGATCCGACCATGTGAAATACATGATAGCAAGGTCAGATTCTTGTCGTTGTCCTGGTGCACAATTTATTTTTTCTTCCTCAACATAATAATGCAAGGCAAGATTGCAATAAAGAGCTACACAATATGTGGTCAAAGAGATCATGTGATGCATGTTGAAGCTTTGATAGAAGGTTGTCGTGAGAAACGTTGAAGATGATTATGATTAGTATTTTTATAAAATTAATCATAAGTTTATAGTATATTGTTTAGATGAAAATATTATTAGAACTGTTACATATAATATCGTTATAACTAATGTATATAAAAATTTTTTAGTTATATTGTAGTTTGTTCATTTTGAGATGATTATTTGTGCTATATGAATCTAAGTACTTAGTCGCGAAAAGTAGCAGAATATATATCCTATCATGTTGTTTTAGTTGGTTTATATCTATTGATAAAAGAAATAAAGAAGTAGTTAAAGTTGTTGACGAAATAGAACATTGCAATCATAACCTGTCCATGCATGTAAACATTGACTATATTTTCAACAACCAATTTGTGAAATATCTATGTTGTAACATATATTGAAAGGACAATACTGGTCACAAAAATTTAAAAAATAAATAAATTAATTACTACAAACAAAATAGCGACCATCACTTTGAAAAAAATCAATAAAAATAGGTATTTATGACCAATTTTGTGATGAATTTGCATGTTGCAAATGCCTAACATTCCCATATAAAAAACCCATCAAGTGACGCTTATGATTGAACACCTTTTATTGCATTAGAGATTTCTAGCTAGAGCGCAATCATCATCTTGAATTATACTATGATTTTATCTTAGGAGATATTTGGCTTCTTCTTGTGAATCAAGCATACGAGCAATTACAAGATGAAAAAGAGATTTCTTCTATAATGATATACTATCAATGACGGCTATTTCTTGAATCAGTGACTCATTTAAAGATGCATGTGAAGAGAAGCTTATTGTCAAGAGTTAATTTATTTTGTGAAAGGTTGTTAGGTTTCATTATTAAGAGCACAAATATACTTGGGATTCTAGAAAGGTTTATAGGTGTAATTTATTACATATGCTGCCATGTGTGTCTAAATAGTGGGCAAGCTCCTCCCCTCCCTTCACTTAGTTTGTTCTCTTTTTATGTTTACGCAGTGTTTATTTGTATTCCATTTATGATACATTCATATTTTATTTTACACTCAATACGATAGAATGATTGTAGCCATAATTTCTCTGCTAAATACGACAAATAACTCATCAAGGATTAGCATTTCTGGTTATTTAAAAAAATGCTCTGTTACGATTGTAATATAGTGTATTGAGGATTTGTATGTGTGGTGAGAATTTGGAAAGTTGGTTTCCTAAGTTAAGAAGAACATATAAGAGTATATCAATCTCTAGTTGATGAAATAAATCATTATAAATGGAAAATGTTTGCAAAAAACTATTGTATATAAATAAAAAAACTCTTATGGTTGAGAAGAAAATTATCTTTTGTTAAAGTATAGAGTTTACACTACCTCGGTTCTTCTCATCATGATATTGATGATGATCAAGCAAAGAATGACATAATTTGTATAATATATTTACCTTTAAATTTAACAGCTTAATTTGCTTAAGAAACAGAGATTTTTGGACTCATGGAAAAAGGGGGACCATTGAATGATCAAGCCATCAACACACTTCCTCTGGTAAAGTAATGAATGTATGTCTAAAAAACAAAATAACAAAATATTGTTGTATTAAATAATGTTCATGGTGTTAAATTGATTGAATTACATTTTAATTTAACAGGAAGATCTAAAAGATTTTAAAAAAATCAAAGAATATCAAATTTTTGGCATGAAAGTTTGAAAGTAATAATTACAACCTGACCCAATTGAAATAGCACACCATGAGCATGAGACTATAAAGTTCCACTCTTTCTCCTAATTGAAGAAAATAAGAATACAAAGTTGGGAGCATTTTATTGATCTTCTTATATTATAGTAGAAATTGTGAGTAAAAGAGAATGTAGGGGTGTGACCTCCGACTGCAAATATAAGAATTCAGCCTCGGGGGAGAGCAGGGTAGAAATTTAAGGATGTATATAATTGTTAAGCTTAATAAAGTTATAGATGTTTTTCAGAGTAAAATAACAATTGTACTCTCTCCCCTTTTAATCAACGCAAGTATACGTATCGTTCAAGTAATAAAGGGCTTTATTGGAGTCCTAGATATCAATTCCACAGGGAAGTTAGAGATTTAAAGACTAATTTTTAGTAAAAGTCGATCACTAATCTAATTTAGTATAGTATACAAAAAATGAAGAACGCTTAAACTTAAAACTATTACTTAAGGGCAGAATATATAAGTCAATTTAGAAAAGTATCTTTCTCCTTGTTAAGAGGATTGAGTGAATGAATAATTAAATGAGTTTAGAATTATATTGTGCTAGAATAAGAACGTTCTTATTCCTTACCCTTTGCTCAGTGCAAAGAACATCGACTAATCCTATGTTTTTGGTTACTCGAATCCGTAGCTAGAGTCTGGAGAATACTGGCTGCCATTTCAGAGCTCTCACGTTCCCCTCGCCTGAGGGCTAACATTTACACTTCAGCTCCCAAATAATAGGACTAAATTGAAGATTTTAGTCTGTCAACTAAAATGTTCAATTCTTCGCCCGATAATTAATTATTTCCCTATTTATTTGCACCCTCCTTCCAAGGCTTTTGAATTCCCTAAATCTTGGATGTAATCTTTACTATAGTTGAATAATTCAAGATATGTTAACAATTCAATTGGCCAAATTGAAAGTAAATTAAGATTTAAGTAAAAGATTATCACAATCTCTATTTAATATTATTAGAGCACAACTCATTTAATTCTTCATTTCACAAAACTTCAACAACGAGGAGAAAGCGAAAACTACTCGGAATGCATGGGAAAAATATCACAGATCTTGGATTTCATTTAAAGTTATAAAACAATAAACAAATATACTTATCTCAAATCTTCTCCCCAAGTAGATTCCTCAAAGTTCCTTTGACTCTTCTTTCTTGTACAACACACTTAGAAACTCACCAAGACACTAAACACTAACTCTTACTACAAAAGGAAACACTAATTTGACACCAACTGACACCCCAAATCGTCTCTATTTATAGAAGGAGTCATATTTCCAAATGTTGTTTAAGCACCTCTTCAAAATGCGTCCAGATTCATCGTATTTGGCTTGAATCAACTCTCTCGCTGTCGGCGGGCTCGATCTCGCCGTCGGCAGGCTTCTAGAAGAAAGGCTAACCGTTCAGGCTCGCTGTCGGCGGGCTCGATCTCGCCATCGGCGGGCTTCTATTATAATATATTCAAAACTTTCGGGAAAATCTCGCCGTCGGCGGCCTAAATCTCGTCGTCGGCGGAACAGTTTAATTTTCATCTATTTTCATCATTTTTGCTCCAGATTCGTGCCTTTTTGCTCTTTTTGCTCTCAGGACCTATAAATCTTCATTCCTACAATAAAACACAAAAAATATCTTTCTTTAAAGTGTAATTTCATATGAAATTGGTATGAATTTCTCAATATATTTTCTTGTGGTCAGGGTGACGTCAGCTGTCAGATGATAATGATTACATGAATAAGCTTGGATAATGATAACTAAAGGTTGGCTATTGAGATATCATAGCTAGGAATAATGTTCAATAGATGTCAGTTGAGAAATAGTGGTCAAACGATAATACTTAAGCTTTAATCAAGTAATGGTCGTTGGAGATCATTAATTGGACGAAGCTATTATGTTTTTCAAAATCTATAGTTTTAAGTCTAGCATTTCCTTATGCATAGATTAGAGGATTTATTTATAACTTTTAAAAGTGTTATTTTAATTATTTTAGTAAAAAATTCAAAAGACTTGTATTGATTCCTTAAATCATAAACTTTTTTATTAACAATTTAAGCTTTAAAAAAACTAAAATTGAGTTATGTTGAATGATTGAGTTTCTCTTATTGAGTACTTTTTTTTACTTAAAGGATGTAATATTTGAAAACTATTTGACTCGTTTATTAATACCTTGAAGTATTTAATAATATTTAGACTCATTTAAATCAAAACACATAATTTTTAATGCCATTCAATTCATGTTGTTGAAATGTTCTGTTTGAATATAAGCTTATTAAATTTAAAATTAATTTTTGAAGTCTTAATTCAAGCACTATATTGAAATCCACGCTTAAACATTGCATTATTTCTCTTTTATTTTTCATATTTTCTTCTTTCAGCATAAAATGACCATCATTTAAAAAATATGAGCAATATAGATTGAATTGCATATCAAATCATATTAATATTTCTAAACACTAAAAGTGATGGTTTATTTGATTACATCCGTAGAAGTCTTCATGATGGAAACTGGCTATAACTCTTATTTTAAATTTTATCATTCAATGTTATAACTCTTTATAATATAAGTGTAACCCTTACCTTCAAGAATTATAATTTTACTCTTCTAAGATTTATAACTATTTATATGATGCTTGATTATTAACTTGATATTAACATCTGGTGTCGATATTAGTGATGCAAAGTATCAATATTAGTTTTGATATCATTGAAATTATATGAACTATATTGCAGCGAAAATATAAGATATATTGCACAACAAACTTCAAAATGTTAATGCTCATTGAAAATTCATGTAGGAGTTTGTAAATTTGAAAGCTATAGAAGCATTCGAATAATCCATATTTATGATTATAAAGAGTGTACATCATGTAGATTCTATAAGAATTGGTTTCATTTGTCTATCACTTGAATGCACATTTTTTAGGTATGGTTCGTTGAATCAAATCTATCGCTTGAATGAACATTTTCTTATGTATGCTTGGTTGAATCAAATTAATATAAGTAATAAGAACTAATAAATATTTAATCATTTTGTAGGAGTGATGCACATTCTTAAGTATTTTACTTCATGAAAGACTAGGCTATTTATGTTTTGGACACATTTATAATCTTGGTATTGTTATAAGCCTAATATGTAGTCTTCAACAAAATAATATTAACCACCTCTTAGGATATATGAGGCACATATCTAACTTTTAAGATTTTTACACAAATTAAAAACGTATATATTCGAAGGTATAAGCCTTTTGAAAAATTTTTAATCAATAGAGAAGCATGTAATAAATGTTAATATATTAATGAGGATAAAAAATATATATACCTAATGAAGGTTATTTCATGCATGATATTAAGTAATTGAAACACATTTATCTTCCTAGTTTTTTGCTTTCTAAAATTTTTGAAGAACTTTTACCTTCAAATTCTTTTGTCTTCCAATATTTTAAAAAAACGTACAACTTCCTAAAAAAAGATAAAATTAGAATGACTTTGAGCAATTATTGATATACTTCAAATTTGTAGTTTGTCTTAATGGAATATAAAATAAATAAAGCATTATCAATAGATAAGTATTTTTGTCCTCCCTAATAAATTATTTTGCCTAATACTGTAGAAAAGAATAAAAATTATTTTTTGAAAAAAATGTTTGACAAAAGAAGTTGTCCACCCTCAAGAAAAAAGTTGGTTTTGACCTTATTATTAAACTTTTTTATTTTAAATCTCTTATAGAATATGTATCTTGCAACGTCTATTTTTTTAGATTTCAAAAAAATATATATTTTATGAAGTTTTTATCTTTCAAAATTTTTAGATAAGTTTTGAGGTTTTTATTTTTGAGATAACTTAAAAATTTAATACATTTCAAAACTTTTAATTTTTATGAATAATTTTGTATAATGTATTTATTCCAAAATTTTTTTATTTTGCGATATTTGAAAAAATAAATAACTTTTATAGCTTTAGATAGGTGGAGGTTCTGTCAATTATGTGTTCTAATAGAGACATTCTAGTAAGAACCTTATTCATTATTAGTGTCTTATTAAGGCTTCCTTAAAAAGCAAACTTTCTTGAAATTTAAAGTTGAGATCCTATTTGGTACATAGCCTTATGAGATATTTTTAATTAAAACAAAATATTATTTCATTAAAAAGGTAGATTAGTAGTTATCTCAAAAATATGGAAATTATATGTCGATCCTTCTAAAAGTCCTAATGAGATAAGAACTATAGTTTTTTCAGGTTTAATAATTAGTAAAGTCAAGGAGATTCTAATATGACTATAGTGGAAGAAATACAAGAAGAAGAAGATGAAAGCACACCACATAAATTGCATCAAATTGATTAGTCGTGACCTATTATTGATTTTATGATGGAAGAAGTCCATCTTCTTATAATGATACTTTATATTGGCTAAACCCATTTTAAGAGTTGAAGGATTTAATTTTGATGCTCATCTATCTTGTTCATGCTATCCCTTAAATTAAGTCCGAATAACCTCTACAAAATGAGTTTTGTTAACCTATGTTATAGCGTGGTTGTTAGCTATTAAAGAAATGTTTATAAATTTTCGAGCATATAATGCCAAATTATCGTGTTAGAATATTCACAATAGCAGGGTAAGAGATTAATGTCATTGCTTTGTATGAATCGATCATATATAGATAAAGAAATATATATATATATATATATATATATATATATATATATATATATATATATATATATATATATATATATAAATGTTTGTTAGCTATTATAGAAATTTTGTTTGCTAATGTAGAAATGTTTATAAAATGTTGAATATTTATCACATAATGCCAAACTATCATGTGTTAAAATATTCATAATAGTAGTTGTTTTGTAAAAAGTGGCCACGACTATAATCGGAGGTTTCCCTTTATGCAGAATATGAAACAAAGCTTTGTTCATTGCGTTATGAGATGAAAGCAAACTAATCAAATATGTAGCTGTAACAACTATTTGTGGCCAGAGATTGTCAAGTATTTTAGCAGTTAGTTTGATGGCTCTGTAGACTTCCATGATATGTGTTTTTACACTCAGCTATATCGTTTTACTACGACATGTAAGAAAAAATAAACTGATGTATCAATGCCAATTTTGTTGAGATATTTTTACAATATTTATTTTTATATTATCAATACGTATGATCTTGATTTTGATTTGAAGTAGGCAGTTCACCATTGTTTGAAACATTTAAAATATTTACAGTGTTTGAGATTTTTGAGCCAAAAAAAAAAAAAAGATAAATTGTTGAGCAATGAAATATAATAGTGGTATCCTGCCTTAGAGATATTTAGGGACGGTTCTCATACATCTGAATATACTATAGTTAGAATTTGAGATGTACATGAAGAAGAGGGGATGAATGCTAGTGTATGACTTTTTGCAATATTAGATGAACTGTAGTAGTTTTAGTAGGTTGATATGTAGTAATATATTTTTGTAATCTATTTTTAGCACAGATATTGGGGGTGATCAAGTTGATGGTGACAGATGTTAGTTGCAAAAACTGAACTTGTTAGTGTTGTGGTTGCAATCATTGCTGGTTGAATGGGATAGAGTCCACTGCAGGTTGGTCCTTGAAGTAAGATTATGTTGGTTCTAATATCCTTACTATGTACACTGTTTTATTGAAGTGCAATGGGAAAGAGTTATCAGATGCCAGCATTTGAATCGAAATAAGATTGTAATGTGAATTTGGGACATGAAATAAGGAAGAGAGATATAGCTTATGAAATGAGCTGGGCAAGAGACCTTGAACTGTATGTGTTATAGGTAAAGATTGGCCATTACCAACCGTAATATGTTGTCATCCTTAATACGGTTGAATTAATATTGTGTAACTATGTATGATCTAAGTTTAGATGAGAGGTAGAGCCAATGTCTAGAAGCCATGTTTTGGGTGGAATTATTATAAGAGGCTAACATGGCTTGTGGGTTTGTCGGCTGGTATGATAAGTTAGTCATTTGCCACTATTTTGTTGTCGAATGACCTTCTTTGTTTCATATATGACGGGTAACTTGAGGTTGATCGCAGTTGTCATGTTTTCTAGTTGAAAAATATTATTTTGATGCAGAATTGCTTGAGTTTGCTTTGATATTACTGTTTCGTTGATACTCTCTGCCATTATTTTTTTATTTTGGTCTGTGCCAATTGTTTCTGATTTGAGCAACAGTGAGATCAATCTGACTATTATTTTGAGTGGCCAAATGTAATTCCCTCTGAGCTTCAACTGCCAAGTTTGTTTCCTCACTACATAATAGCGAGTAAAAATCATCTAGACGGTTCAATTGAAGGTTAATTCTGGTAACCGTTTTAAAAAATTGATATGTTAGCTACTATCCATTCAAAGTATAGTGAATGATGTCTTCTATAGTTATCTTGGATCCGACGACGACAATAACATCTATGTTCGATTATATAGTTGAGAGATATTGCATCATGGTTAGTTCATGCATGAATAGATTATGATGCTCATTTTTAGGCTGAATGATATGTGATCTATTCGTGGATTGAAGATGATGCTCAAAAGTAAAACATATGTCTTTGCATTTTTCTTATTTAAAGGGGCTTTTAAAAAAGACTGTAAAAATATTTAAAAAAAAGCAAAGAAAATAGTTAAAACCACTGCCAAAAACCTTTGCAATGCTAGCAATTGCAGTTATTTAAAATCTACAGCAAAGAACAAAGCAATGGTACGTTAGATTGAGAAATAGTTGAGAAAAGTGCATCGCAAAAGATTGCGATCTATCGCAAAACATAAAGAATAGTTTGGATATGTCGGAGACGATCCATTTGGTAAGAGTCCTTTGTTGGAATGGAGAGGCTTTTGGGATTTGGCAAAGGCTAGAAATTTATGGAAGAAGCTTCACTTTATTTTCTTTGTTTGATACAAACTCAAAGACTCTACCCCTATTTATACTAGTGACACCTCCTAAATTAACATCTAGGATTGTGCCACCATAATTCTAATCCAATGGTTACAATAATTCCCCACCTACCACACAATAATTCAACACCTACCATACAATAATTCTACACCTACCACACCTACCACACATTCTAGAATAAGCTTCTAGATGAGGCTCTTATTTGACTTTTAAAACAACTAAAATCAAGTTTTAATTTCAACACCCCTCTTAAACTTGATTTTGTGACTCCAAGTAAACTTCTCAATTTAATAAAGTCTTCACTTTTGAGTGGCTTGGTAAATATATCAGCAACTCGATCTCGAGACTTCACGTATCGCACTTGTATCTCCTTTCTTTCGATGCATTCTCTCGATGAAGTGATAGCGCGTATCAATGTGCTTGCTTCTATCGTGGAAAATCTGGATTCTTTCGCTAGCGTTATTGCGTACTCGTTATCGACAAAAATTTTGATCGCCTCTTCTTGTGGTAAACTTAACTCTTTTAATAAGTTTCGAAGCCAAATTGCATGACAAACACATGAGGTCGCAGCCACGTACTCGCTTCACACGTAGAAAGAGTGACAATTGGTTGTTTCTTCGACATCCAAGTGAAAGCGAGTATCTCCTATGAAGAACACGAACCCTCGTAGTGCTCTTTCGATCATCCATGTCTCCGGCCCAATCACTATCGCTATATCCTTTAAGCTTCGAAATTGTTAGATGATGAGTAAAGTAAGCCAAAATCAATTGTACCTTTCGATATAGCGCATAATTCTTTTAGCGGTCTTCGAGTGCGTAGCAGATTGGAGTCTCCATGTAGCGACCGATAAGTCCAACAAAGCATAAAGAATATCCGGCCTCGTGCATGTCAAGTAGCGCAAACTTCCAACCAAACTCTTGAAAATCGTTGGATCGATTCTTTTTCCCTCATCATACTTTGATGACTTGACTCCGCATTCTACAGGGGTATTTATAGGTCGGTTATTATCCATCTTGAACTTCTTCAATATCTCCCTGCATAACCTTCTTGAGAGATGAAAATTTCATCCTTTGTTTGCTTGACTTCGATGCCAAGATAATATGCCATAAGCCCAATATCCGTCATCTCGAACTCCTTCGTCATCGCATCTTTGAACTTTACAAACATGCTTGGATTATTTCCTGTGAAGATCAAGTCATCAACATATAAACAAACAATCAAGACATTTTCATCATCATTCCTGATGTAAAGAGCATGCTCGTAAGGACACTTTATGAAGCCCTTCTCTTGCAGATACTTGTCTTTTCAACTATTCCATGCTCTTGGTGCTTGCTTCAACCCGTAGAGAGCCTTTTTTAGCTTTAGAACCTTGTCTTCTTGTCCTTTGACTTCATATCCTGGTGGTTGCTAAATGTAAACTATTTCTTCAAGTATTCCATTCAAAAAAGCAGATTTTACATCCAATTGATGTATTCTCCACTTATTTTGGGTCTGCTAAAGAGATGATTAGTCTGATAGTTTCTAATCGAGCAACAAGGGCAAATACCTTATCATGGTCGATGCCTGCTCTTTGACTGTAGTCTTTTTTGCCACCAATCTTGTCTTGTATCTTTCAATTTCTCTTTTGGAATTCTTCTTTGCTTTGTACACCCACTTCACTCCAATTGTCTTGTGCCCTTTTGGAAGTGAAGCTAGCTCCCATGTGTCGTTCTTCTCGATTGCCTTGATTTCTTCATCCATTGCATCTTTCCACTTCTTGCTTTGTATGGCTTCTGGAAATCCATGGGCTCACAGTCGGCAAAGAGACAAAAAGAGTAAGATTATCTTGATTGTTAGTTATCTCATAAAGATCTTGTAATCTTCTGAAGCGTGGTACTCTTTCACTTGAATTTTCTGTTGAATTTGATGGCGATGAGTCACTTTGAGTATTTGTAGTTAATGTTGTTTGTGGAGTAGTAGGCTCTTCTCTTGTTTGTTCGATCCGTGGCTGCTCTACGTCTTCTTCTTGAAAGTATGGGAAAAGGTTGTAATCCTCGTCATGTGATTCCTAATCCCATTCTCCTCCTTCATCGAATATGACATCTCTGCTGATGATTGACTTCCCTGTATTTGGATTGTATAGCTTGTAGCCCTTCGAGTTGGTGTCGTAACCAATGAAGATGAACTTCTCGCTCTTATCATCCAGCTTGCTTCTTTTTCGTCGGGTATGTGTACATGAGCTATGCATCCAAAAACTCGCAGATGTGAGATGTCGGGCTTCCTTCCACTCCATGCTTCTTGTGGTGTCTTTCCCCACACACTTCTTGTTGGTGATCGGTTAGCCAAATAAACGGCGACATGAGATCGCTTCGCCTCAAAACTTCTTCGGTAATTTCTTGCTTTTTAACATGCTTCTTGTCATGTTAAGGATGGTTCTATTCTTCCTTTCCGCTACTCCATTTTGTTGGGGGGATCTTGGAACAGTTAGAAGTCGACGTATTCCGTTGGCTTCACAGAATTCTTGAAATTCGTTCGAAGTGAATTCTCCTCCTCGATCAGATCGCATAGCTTTGATCTTGAGACCACTCTCCTTTTCTACATCTGCCTTAAACTTTTTGAACATTCCAAAAACCTCTGATTTTTGTTTTAAGAAATACACCCATGTTTTTCGTGAGAAATCATCTATGAAGAGAAGGAAATAGTTGCTCTTACCGAGTGAGTTTGGCTTTATTGGACCGCACACATCTGTATGTATGAGTTCAAGAGGCTTTTGGGCTCTTGAACTTCGACTCCTTGGAAAGCTTTTTCTGAAGTGCTTTCCGAGTAAACATCCTTCACATAATTGATCAGGGTGGTTGATGCAAGGTAAGCCTCTCACCATCTCTTTCTTTGAAAGCAATTCGAGTCCTCCGAAGTTGAGATGCCCAAATCGAAGATGCCAAAGCCAAGAAGCATCTTTATAACGAGTCTTGAGACATTTGACAATATCGTTTTGAATGTTAAGCAAGAACATTCTATTTTTAGACATTGGCACCTTAGCAATCAAGTTACCAATATTGTCTTTTAAGAAGAGAGTGTTTTCTTTCAAGTGAATATCATATCCCTTCTCCAATAGTTGCCCTAAACTCAAGATGTTGCTCTTCATATTTGACACAAAGTAAACATTAGAAATAAATTGATGCTTCCCATTTTTCCGGTGGATGAGAATGTTACCTTTGCCTTTCACCTCTATCTTTGACTCATCTCCAAACGACACATTGCCGCTTGCGATTCGTCAAGCTCTACGAACATGCTTCGTCTCCCGCACATATGGTTGCTCGCACCGGTGTCCGAGTACCATGTACTTATCTTCACATCTTTCATTATCCTTGTATGCTTAGTAGTAGCGTGCCATCTTCTTCTCTCTTTTCTTCTATGTAGTTGACTCTTTCATAAACTTTGTTCGTAGGAGCTCTACATTCTTTTGCATAATGCCCGAACTTGTTACAATTATAGCACTTAATTTGAGATTTATCGTACCTCGAATTTGAGCGCCCTCGACCACGTCCTCTTGTAGATCTTTCTCCTTTCTCATAGTTATTGTTGGAAGCCCACCCTTGCTTGCGTAGTATGACCTCGTCCTTGTCCACCACCTCTTCCATGTTGGCTTCTAATATTGTTGAAGCTTTCATCTTTTAGAGTTGGTTGAATATTCGTCTTGAGAAGTTGTTCGACAATATCTTGATTCATCTTCTTCTTTTCTTCGTGGGCTTGCAATGAACCCAGAAGTTGCTTCTATCGTCGTGGCTTGTAAATCCTTGGTTTCTTCGATAATAGTTGTGATACTTATCAAATTTTGAATCTAATGAACGAAGAATCTTTTCCATGATAGCCACATCTTCTAACTTCTCTCCATTTCTTTTTAGTTGATTGGAAATTGTAATGACTCTAGAAAAATAATCGGATACCATCTCGCCTTCTTTCATATGCAAGATATCAAATTGACTTCTTAAAGTTTGAAGTCGTACCTTTTTAACCTTCTCTTCTCCTTTATACGAAACCTCGAGCTTCTTCCATGCTAGCTTGGTCGAAGTAGCACTTGAGATCTTCTCAAAACCATATTCATCTAAAGCTTGATAGATGAGGAAGAGAGCCTTCTTGTCTCTCTTTCGCAAGTCTCTTAAGCTCTCCTTTTGTGTTGTGGATAGAGCGGACTCGTCGCTTGGCTCATCGTAGCCTTTCTCCACAACCTCCCAAACATCATGCGCTCCAAGAAGTGCCTTCATCTTGATACTCCGATTGTCGTAGATGCTTTCCTTAAGCATCGGGACTTGGAAGGAAACCATACCACCATTTGCCATTGCTCTATAAAGGAACCTTTAGGCTGCGATACCACTTTGTTGGAATGGAGAGGCTTTTGGGATTTGGCGAAAGCTAGAAATTTATGGAAGAAGCTTCACTTTATTTTCTTTGCTTGATACAAACTCGAAGACTCTACCCCTATTTATACTTAGTGACACCTCCTAAATTAACTGGCTAGGATTGTGCCACCATAATTCTAATCCAATGGTTACAATAATTCCCTACCTACTACACAATAATTCAACACCTACCATACAATAATTCTACACCTACACACTCTACCACACATTCAGAATAAGCTTCAGATGAGGCTCTTATTTGACTTTTAAAACAACTAAAATCAAGTTTTAATTTCAACACCCCCTCTTAAACTTGATTTTGTGACTCCAAATAAACTTCTCAATTTAATAAAGTCTTCACTTTTGAGTGGCTTGGTAAATATATCGACAACTCGATCTTGAGACTTCACGTACGCACTTGTATCTCCTTTCTTTCGATGCATTCTCCGATGAAGTGATAGCGCGTATCAATGTGCTTGCTTCTATCGTGGAAAATCGGATTCTTTGCTTAGCGCTATTGCGGACTTGTTATCGACAAAAATTTTGATCGCCTCTTCTTGTGGTAAACTTAACTCTTTTAATAAGTTTCGAAGCCAAATTGCATGACAAACACATGAGGTTGCGGCCACGTACTCGCTTCACACGTAGAAAGAGTGACAATTGGTTGTTTCTTTGACATCCAGTGAAAGCGATATCTCCTATGAAGAACACGAACCCTGTAGTGCTCTTTCGATCATCCATGTCTCCAGCCCAATCACTATCGCTATATCCTTTAAGCTTGAAATTGTTAGATGATGAGTAAAGTAAGCCAAAATCAATTGTACCTTTGATATAGCGCATAATTCTTTTAGCGGTCTTCAGATGCGTAGCAGTTGGAGTCTCCATGTAGCGACTGATAAGTCCAACAGCATAAAGAATATCTGGCCTTGTGCATGTCAAGTAGCGCAAACTTCCAACCAAACTCTTGAAAATCGTTGGATCACAAAGATACTCTTGGACTGGTAGCAATAGCGTTTCAAGAAGATGAGTAGAAGTTTACTCTGTAATGCAGATGTATTTTCTAGAAGGAATTACAACATATTATCTATTCAGTTCATGTGTGTGTAGTTATTGCTTCAGAACTTCCAACTGAATATTATTACGCTGCACTTATGCGTTTTCTTGAATTAGTTTCTTGGGTTGTTAATGTACTGAAGTGGAGTCTGAATTCTATTTTGAATCATTCTGATTTTCTGCTGTTATCACAGTGCCTCTGATGAGAGATTATATGTTAGAGTCAGCAAAAGTGGCATGACCTGAGGAAAAATTATTCAAAACGGACAATATGCGCAGCGCTGCGTACGGATCCGCAAATAACCATCGAATAACACATAATAACTCCGAGAATAACATTAAAATGAACCTGCGGGGGTTTTTGGTAGGTTATTAGGAAGTTATTGCAGCGTTAATTGAGCAATAACCTCCTAATAACCTCAAAATACCCGAATAACAGATAAAAAATATAAAAGTGAAACCGCGGAGGTTATTGTGGCATTATTATGAGGTTATTCAGTGGTTATTCGGAATAATACAGCAATAACATCCTAATAACCTCCCGATAATTTTGAAATACACGATCTTAGAGGTTATTCGCTGGTTATTCAGAGGTTATTTGTGGAATCCATACGCAGCGCTCCGTAAATTATTCGTATGGAATAATTTTCCTGACCTAAGGGGCAGAAAATTGAGTTGTACCCCTCTTCTCTGACGATTGTTGAAAATGATTTATTTAAAACTTTCTGGTGGTAGATAAGTAATATTAAATTGTTACATATTACGTAAAATAATATGTTTTGGGTGGTATGTATGTAAATCCGTTTTAATAAATTGTAGGAAGATTTACATTCATACCACTCGGTTCCTACATGTTTATATATCTAACACCTAAATTTTAAATTTTGCATACATGCCACCTTATCTATGTATAGAAAATGTGTATTTTACTTTTCCTAAGTTATACTTATGATATTTTTGATGTAATATGAAAGAGTTGGGTGGTATGAATGTTAATGTTTTGGTGTTAGATAAGTAAATCATAGGAATTAGTTGGTATGTTTGTTAATTACAAAATAAAAAATTCTATATTTAATGCATAATAGTGATGTAAAAGATACGTGACGCATTTTTATTGAGTTCTGATATAAGTTCATATCAGGAATATTTTTTGGTACCTTTGATATTTGTGTCTAGGGGTGCAAACGAACCGAACATGAACGAACAGAGCTAGTGTTCGTGTTTGAAATGTTCGAACACATCACTGTTCATGTTTGGTTCATTTAACAAACCGAACAAAAAAAAATTGTTCATGTTCGTCTTGTTTGAACGAATCAAACACGAACTTTCTGGCGAATAAAACACGAACTGTTCACGAACAACAAGCTTTTTCGACAGCCCTAGCTTTGATAGCATACTTCCTCAAAATGAAGCAAATTAATCAGGTATTCCGTACACATCAGGTAATCCAAACTTTCTCAAAATGAAGTAAACCAAATAAGACGTTTAGGGTTTTGTTTAGGATTTTATTTTAATATATAGTATAGTATATTAATTATAATATTATAATATTTATATTAATATAATTAATATTATAATATTATAATATTATTATTATTAATAATAATTTATCATATTTTATATTTTATAGAAATTTAATTATTTAAAATATGATAAATTTTTATAATATATAATTATTTTAAAATATCATAAATTATATATATATATATATATATATATATATATATATATATATATATATATATATATATATATATAATTATTTTATATTTCGAACAATAAGGAATCAAACACGAACAAACACATCACTGTTCGTGTTTGGTTCGTTTAACAAACCGAACGAAAAAAATTATTCGTGTTCGTCTCGTTTGTTTATCAACGAATCGAGCATAAACTTAGCGAACCGAACACAAATTGTGCACGAACAATAAACTTTTTTTGACAGCCTACTTGTGTCATTGGTTTGCCCCACGCGTAAAAATAAATCCACGTTAAACGTCTGAAATTTATCAGCTAAATTTTGAAAACTACGCAATCGTCCCGCAATCTTCTCTCAAATGTCTTAGTAGGTTTTATATCCTTCCATATATAAGAGTTTGGGGAGCGGCTCATTTTTTAGTAATGATGTTTCTCTTCGCTTTTCTCCTTGGACTTTTCAATGATGTAACCCTGTGATACTGAATTACTTGTGAGATGTAAAAGAAGATTTGCTCCAACCACCTCGTAATCTAATTAAATAAGGCTGCATATGCCAACCCCTACAAGAAGAAGGAAGGTTTATGTACATCACACTCAATTTAGGTGTGCAAGTGAGTCAAGCCGGCTCGAGCTCGGCTTGATAAGTGGCTCGTGAACTGAGAACGATGAGTTAACAAACTATGTTCAAGCCAGCCCCGACTCAACGCATTAGCTTTGAGCCGGCATGTTTTAAAAAACTATTAACATAAAATATATACAGATCCAAAAGCTATGGATGCTGATATCCAATTTGATGATGATGATGATGATTATGAGGAGACTGAAGTTGATGATTAGACGTCTTTCTATGTTGTAGTATTTATCCTTTACGTTGTTGTTTTTATTTTATGTGTCAGTTATTAGCTATATTTAGACTTTGATGATTATGTAGGGTTGTTTGAGGACTTATGTTATTTATCACTGTGACTGTTTGCTCTTGTGTTTATTTAGTATTGTATCAGTGCTAGAAAAGAGTGTTAGCTTTTAAATGCTACTCATATTGTTACTTTTCTGTATTACTTTTTACACCTGCATTTATTCTTCTGCTTTAAAATATCTCTAATGTTTTTCGTTCTTTATGCTTACTTTAAACTTTAAATTACAAAATGTTTTAAAAATTAAGTCGGGGGAAGGAAAATGAAAACCAATTTTCAAAATTTTAAATTATTCTCAATTGTGCTAAAAAATTGATTTTGAAAAATAGTTATGTGTATGAAGTTATATTAGGGAAGTAAAATTTTGAATAAAGAAATGAGTAAGAAAATTTTGTTGAAATTTTTAGTATGTAAAAATTTAAAGTTAAAAATTTCTTAATAAAGAAATGATAAATATTTTTGTAACTATTTAGTAAGAGATATTGTATTTTTGAAAAATATAGAAGAATTAGACTTTTATTCTCAATACTTGAATTTATTTTATTAAAAGTTGTTTTCAGAATTATTATTATATTTTTAAGTAAAGGATATATCAGACCTCTGCTTTAAGAAAGGAAGCATGAAATTCAAAATCATTAATGACCCATCTAGATATAGTAATCCTTGCCAGAATAATAAAGAAAAGAAAAAAAAAGAAAAAAAAGGAAAAGAAAAGAAAAAGAAACAAAAAGTATAGTATGATAGGAGAAACTTGAGGATTAGTATCTAATCAAACATTGGTTCCACATCTGATCTTTTTAAATGCATATGATTTGATAAATCCCTAAGCTTAATGATATAATATAGTGAGTATAATTATTTTTAATGAAAATTTTTTAGTAGAGAATATAGAATGCTTAATGATATAATATAGTGAGTATAATTATTTTTAATGAAAATTTTTTAGTAGAGAATATAGAATGTCTAAACTCCATATTTGAAAAATCTACAATTATTTCTGAATAAGATAAGGAACTCTTATTTCTCATTCACCTTTATTTAAGAAATTTCTAAACTTTAAATATGTCTCAATTACCAAAAAACTTTTCTAAATTAAACTACTGTATTTCTAGAATAAAATTTTAGAAACTCCTAAAGAAACTTATTCACATTATTTATTTATTTTTAAGATTAGTGTCACTTGAGGACAAGTTACGTAAAAATTAAGTTTGGGGGAATTGATCTACCTTAAAATTAAATATTTTTATGGATAAATTATTCTTAAATTTTTAAGGATATTTTATTTTAATGAAACGTATTTTTATATTTTTGGTTATAGGTATAATAAGATGAGTTTAATGATGAAAATGAGCAAAAAGAATCAAAATTGGGGCCTTATGAAGAAAATTTGACAAATTAATTGTGGCGCCTAGGCGCCAGAGACGGTTTGAGAAGTTAATTTTTGAATTTTGGTGATTCCAAGGTATTCTAGAAGCCCCCATATGATATTGCACATTTCAAATGAGTTGTACAATGAATCTAGACACATTTTAATAAAGAGATGCGTCCCTTGAAGCAAAAAGCGCATAATGAAATATTTGAGATGGCGCCTAGGCGCGAAAGTTACATTCTATAAGATTCAATGAATTTAGATGAATTTTGAAGAGATGTGTGAAGCAACGTGAGTGTTTGTGATTCCCTGAAGTTTAAAGTGTTGTAAAGAGTGTGAAAGAGTCAGATAATTCAGAGAACTTCAAATGGTTGCTTTGGTGAACATTCCATATAAGTATTTGTAACTTAACTTTTAAGTGTGTGCTTTGGTTTTAATGATTATAAATATGTTCTGTTGCGTTAATTCAGTGTTTTCTGAGTAGTTTTCTTCTCTTTCTCCTTACAAATATAATGTAATTAAATCAAGAGGTTTGGATTTTTTTAAGAACTTTTTCTTTTTCTTATCTAAAAATTGTGATGATATTTTAATTAAACTTTTACTTTACAACTTGGCCAATTGTATTGTTAAAATTTGTGGAGAAAACTTATAGACCTGACTATGGGCTAAGATTTATTAACTTGTAAGTATCACATTTCATTTTAGAAGATCAGCAGTTATCATCTGAAGGAAGTGCAAATAGATAGGGAGATAAGATTTGAAGGGCGTAGAATTGAATGTTTTTATAGTGACAGACTAAATTCTAATAATTTGGTTTAGAGTGAGAAAAATGGTCACTGGTAGGTCCTATAGAGAGGGCACAGTGATTAATCTAGAAGTGATAGCCTAAAATCTACTCAGCACTACTAATAACACATCTTGCACCAACCATTAAACTAGCCAATGTTCTTTATGTCTAGACTAAAGGCTAAAGAATATTTATGCTCCTATTTGTCACAATGCAACATTTTTAAGTTCTAAACAAAATTGAATTCCTCTACTTATTACATAAATACTTGTATGGAGAAATTATTTTAAATTAAGTATTTTATTCGTGTGCTTAGACATTTACTTGCATAATTCTGAAAGTTTAGTAAGTTTAATTTTTACTCTTGTTTAGTTTTTAACACTTCATTTATTTTCAGTATAATTAAAAAGCTTTCATTTAATTCACACTAATTTCCCCGTGGGATCGATATCTCAGGTTTTAAAAAAGATTCTATATTACTTGAAACGATACGTATACTTGTGTAGTAAACCCTAGTGTGTTTATTATTCTCCATAAAATATTTAAATCTTGCACACTAGCAGCTTTTCTTAGGGTTAAGTTCACATATCTTTTGTAAGTTTAATTATCTTCGTAATTGCGGGTTGGGTTAGAACTCTATCAAGCGAAGATTATTCAAGCCCACGACAAATTGGTTAGCCCGAGGTCATCAAAGTCGCTGACCTCGTCCTCGTTCTTAGAAGACCTATTCTTGCACATCGTAAGATGGATGGAAAGTTTGAGCCAACTAGGGATGAACCATTTATGGTGGAGAAGGTTTACTCCGACGGGTCGTACCATCTGGTGGATTCTCAAGGAATAGACCCATGATGTCGATAAATGGACGATATCTAAAGAAGTAATACGTGATGTGACAAATCTGAAGAAGGATGACTATTCTGATATAGCCGTGTAGCCAAGTGTCTGTGACTCGGGCTTAAATCAAATAAATTTTGTAATAAAAATCTAATGGAATAAAATAAAACTTCATGAAATAAAATGCTCTCATAATTGAAATCTTGTAATTCCAAATTTTGTAAACTAATATTAAATAAGATAATGGTATCTAATAAAGGTTTGAACCACTCCGCGCACTTTGCATAAGCTTAATATTGTAAGAATTTGATATAGAAGTGTATAAAAATATTCAATAATCGCAGAGTTACTCTTATCAATGCAAGTATACGTATCGCTCAAGTAATACAGGGCTCTAGTGGAGTTCTGGATATCGATCCCACAGGGAATATTTCAGAGGCTACATACTAGGATTTTAGAAACCAATACAGAATCACAACCTAGTAGTTCAAATTGCCTATTTGTCACTAATATGCAATCATAAATAAGATATAATTTTAATAAACTAATTCTACTAATAACTAACTAATTTTACTAATAAAGTGAGGTTCAATATATAAGCAAGCACCCTTCTCCTTGTTAAGAAATTTAAGTGAATGGATAAATTAAATTAGTTTAAAAACTGTGTTGTGCCAAATAGGAGCATACCTATTATTTACACTTTGGTCTAGGCATAAAGAATATTGACTAATCCTATGCTTGGTTACTGAATCTGCGGTTAGACTGGGAGGATACCGGCTCTCACTTCGGAGCTCCCACGTTCCCCTCGCCTGAGGGCTAACATCTACACTTCAACACCTAAACGATAGGACCGAATTGAGGATTTTAGTCTGTCACTCTAAAATCTTCAATTATGCGCCTGATAAATAATATTTCCCTATTTATTTGCACCTGTTGACCTCATTTTTGATGAGGTCTTCTCTTCTTCTTCTAGTACTTAGGATCTAGCCTTAGGCTTTTCCTTTGACTATCTTAGAGGACTATAATCGGGATCCACCACCTTTTAGAAATTCAAACCACTTCTTAACTCCCTGCAAACTCCACAAACTTGATCGTAGACCCCTAATCACCTGGAGGGTTGAAATCAAATGTGGAAGTTTAAAGGATGGGTTCCTATAGGACTCTTTGGCCTTAGAACCGCCCTGCAGGTGGCACGGTGCCGTGAAGGGACTGACTTACACACACACTACACTTATACACTACACTTTCACACACCTCCTAAAAACACACCTATACCTAACTTGATCTCCTGACTCATGTAGGTGATTCACATGGATGGTCCTTAACCCCTAAGCCCTTGGCTAAGAGAGTTGGGAACAACATAGTGAATGCCTCAAATGAGTCCCTTCATGGCTCATGTGGGCTTAGTATGGCTTCATGGCTCAACCAAAGTGATTTCATTCCACTTATATTCACCTAATCTTCAATTTTTCCAAATTTTCAATTTTTCCAAATTTTCAATTTTTCCAAATTTTCAATTTTTGACCCCCGGGACCCTACACCCGCCTAACCTACCCAAAACCCTTGAACCTACCCAAATTTTTCAAAAAATTTCCAAATCACCCAAAATTCTCCAAAATCATTCCTAAACATTTCTCTCCACTCAAATTGACCATCCATACCCAAAAATATCAAAAATTCCAAAAAATACCTCCCAATACCCTCCAAATACCCAAAATACCCCTCTTGACCCAAAAATCCAAAAAATTAGAAAATTCCTAGAAAATTCTAGAAAATCTCAAATATTCCCAATTTCATTTTGTCTAACTACACCATGGGCCAATTTTGTCAATTTACCCCACTTTTATCTAAACCCCCAATTTGACCCATTTTAAACCCAAATAAGCCCAAACCCCAAAATCAAAGCCCAACCAAAGCCAAAACCTCTTTGAAACACTCCCATAAACATTTCCCAACATTAATTTTACATCAATTTCAACCCTAGCCCAACATTGGCCCAAGTTAGCCCAATTTGACCTATATTGGCCCATTTACCAAAGAAGCCCAAATTCAACCCAATTCAAACCCAAATCACTCCCAATTTGCTCCAAGTCACTCATGACACATCTATGAGCTAAACCCAACAATTATTTGGCCCAAACTTCTACAAAATTCCCATCCATAAATTCATTCTTAAACCTAAAGGCTCATCCCCTTAAGCCTTCCTAAAAGCCCATCCAAAACAATTTCAAAGGCCCAAAACCAATGTCAAAACCCATATGACATCTTCATTGATCATCCATTTGATAAAATCACCCCCTAAGTTCTATTTCATCATTTAAAAAAAAAACCAAATATGGCCTTATGAAAATTTTCCATCAAGATGTCCAAAAATTCAAAACCCTTTTTCATGTAATTGACTAAGATATTTCCCAAGCCAAATGAAGCCATGAAGCCATGCATAAGCCACATGTAAGCCATGGAGGCCACTTTACACATCATCAAACCATTTATGGTTAGAGAGGGAACCCCTTTCCAAACTCCTTCTTAAACCTTTTTAACCCCTTTTATGTCACACTCTAACCCATGCTTAATCAAAATTCTTGGGATAGAGACTTCTCCACCTAAAGTCACTGACCCAAATGATTCCCTAAGCCCAAAACCAGGCCTTGGTGGGTGCACCAAACCCAAAACCATGGCTTGGACCAAATCAAGCCAAAATGGCCTCTCCCCCATGCCATTTTAATCCAAGCTCTTTACACATGGCAAAGCCCAATTGCCTACAATAAACCCCGACTACCGACCCACCTCGAACCCGAGGGTGACCCATGCCTGCCGGCCGCCCACTCGGATCGCCGGAAAACACCACACCCGAGAGCTCACATGTGAGCCAACATTGAAATTCCCCCTTCGCTGAGTTGCCCCGAGTCCAGTGGCCACCATGTCGTTCTTCTCTTGCATAGAGCAGCTCGATCCCAATCCCTAACTCCCCCGGGAGGCCCTCCACCCTCTCCTATTTAAACACCACCTCCTCTCGGCCATGGGAGGTGCTGAAACAAACCTTAAGGAAACTGCGCCAAAATTGTTCCGGACTACTCCCCACACATAGAGCATTTGATCCCCACTCGAATTCCAACCTCAATTCCTCCAATTCGAGCTCGATTTTGAGCTCAAACTTTAGCCCAAAACCAGGACACTTCTCCACGGTGGACCAATCCCCAAATCGATTGGTCCTACACCTTCACTGGACCAAGGGAAGAAGTCCACCAGCAAAAGCCCTCTCTCCGGGCCACCCATCCGTTCCGGACTCAAGCTTTGTGATCGGGCTTGGTCGAAATCATACCTAGACAATTCACTGGACCAGGGAGACTTCATCCGGAGCTTGCTCGGGATCCAATCGAAGGTGACACAACCCTCGGATTGAAGCCACACTTCTCCGAGCAAATGTATGAGCTAATTCTTCATCCCGAGCTTCTGGAGATTCTCTATTTCAAATGCGTTAATTTCAATGCATGATCACCGTATAGATGTATTCGTCTCTTCAAGACGAATCCATAGAGCATAAGAACACAAAAATCCTTTAAGTATTGAGTGAGATATTAGGGATTTAGTGTGGATGGCTCTCGGGTGAGGACACTTGGGGACGATGAACGGATGTCGTTCATTTAATACACGCGCGGACGGACGGCCAGGATCGCGCCGGATGAGGAGACAGAACGATACAGGCGGGACCCGGGCTGCTGACTCAAGCGGCGGCGTCGAATGGGAGCGCGCCGCGTGGCCATTCGGAGATGCCGAGGATGACGCGGCGCCGATTCGGATAAATAGAAAATTAGGGATTTTTCTATTTATTTAATTCCCTGAACTTGGAAAATTCATAACTTTGTGTAGGAAAATCATAAAAATAAAATAAAAATACCTCTTGCTCGGTGAACGGAGGAAAATAATGTGGAAAAGAAATCATTTAATTTCATCAAGTATTTTATTATTAATAATTTATTTACTGTCTGCATTATTTTAATTCTCCATGCATGTAGAAAATTCACCATGGCATGTGACCATAGGGCTTTTGAAGCCTCTGAACTTGGGAACATTCCATGAATTTTCTAAGGTCAGAGGCCATCCCTATGAAAAGTTATTGATTTTTCAAATTCATGTTACTGTTTTGAGTATTTTAATTCCAATAATTAGCATGTTGTGAAATAAATTCTTGGAAAATTTGGTGATGTCTCTTATGACCAGAGGACCCTAGGAAAAATAGGTTTTGAGTTAACTCATTTAAAATAACCCTAATTGGCTTAAACACCCAAAATAGATCCCTAATTAATTAGAGCCAACCATACATCAAATTGACTTGAAACTAATTCTCTACTGACCTTTAGGATCAGAGGAACCCACCATAAAAATTTGAAGTCAATTGGATTTGGTTAGCCCTACTAAATGGGTTGATTAAGCCATTTAGTCAATTTGAACTTTAAAAATTCATAACTTTCAAAATACCTTTAAAAAATTCACCAAATTGGTTCTGGAGCCTCTCTGATATCAGGGAAATTTAAGAAAATTAAAATTTCAATTTTCTAAAAAAGTTGATTTTTTAATATTATTTAAATATTTTAATAATTAAAAAATAATAAAAATCATAAAAATAATAAAATTCACCAAAATATCACATTTTGAATTTTAATCACTTAGGAATAAACCTCATATTTTTCTTAGGTCTATTTAATGAGATATTAAATTTTAAAGCCCTAGGGTAATTTTAAAATTTAAAAAAAATGTATTTTCTAGCATTTTCACTAAAATAATTATAATAAATCAAAGAAAAATCAAAAAATTGCAAAAAATTGATTCTCTGATTTCCTTGATATCAGAGAGATTTTTGAAAAATATAAAATTCATTTTTCAACATTTATTTTATTTTTAAATTAATTAATAATCCAAAACTTAAAATAATTATAATAAAAAGAATATAATTAAAAAAATCACCAAAATTGGTCCAAGTGGTCCTCTGGTCATTAGGAATGTTCCATAATTTTCTTAAGGACAGAAACTTTCCCTTGGTCATATTATTAAATTTTCCTTGGAAATTCCTATTTTTCACTAAAAATAATTATATAAATAAATTAAATGCAGAAAAATCACATTTTCTCCTCTCATGTCTTTATTGACATATGAGTGAAGTCACATAAAAATTTCAAGTTCATCTGAGCTCAATTTAGTGAGTTATGAAATTATTAAGCTTGAAGGGCAAAATGGTAATTAAAATTTTAACCCTTAATTAAAACTTTAGGTTTAATAAAATTAACAAGTAAAATATTTGATCTTAATCTGATTTGCATGATTGAAATTTAAATAATTAAAGGGTAGAAACCCATTAAACAATTTAAAATAATTAAAATAAATCTTAAATTAAATAATTGATTAAATTTGGAAGAATAATAAAATTGGAATTATTAAATAGGGATATTATTAGGAAGAAATTTATTCTTTAATTTAAAAATCCCTAAATTAATCATCTCAATAATATTTAATTCCTAATTAAAAATGATAACTCAAATTTGAATTTTAAAATGTTAAAGGATTAAATTAAAAAGTTAAATTATTAAACTCTTTTTAAATTTTCAATTAAATTAAAATTAAAAATCAAATTAAATTAAATTAAATTAAATTAAATTAAATTAAATTAAATCAAATTAAATAAATAAATTAAATTAAATTAAATTAAACTAAATTAAATTAAAAAATGTTAAATTAAATTAAATTAAATTAAATTAAAATATATTAAATTAAATTAAATTAAATTAAATTAAATTAAATTAAAATTAAATCAAATTAAATTAAATTAAAGGAAATTAAATCAAATTAAACTAAATTAATTTAACATCAAATCAAACTAAATTGAATTAAATTAAATTAAATTAAAATTAAAATTAAATTAAATTAAATTAAAGTTAAATGAAATTGAATTAAATAACATTACCTAAGACGTAAAGAAATTAAATATAAAGCAACTTGAACACTATTCCAAATTTAAACCCTTTAATCGAAGTTAAACTAAATCATAAACCATTTGAACACCAATTTGCCCTCGAGAGCTTTGGTTATCATAACTCCTAAACGAACGTTAAATGAAATGCTACTTCACTTATAGGATATTCAAATGTCCCAGTTCATCTGAGCAAGATAACAAAACTTGAATTCCCGGACGATTAATTCATTTGTGTAATTAAATTCATTTGGACTTAAAACAATCCTAGAAATATTGAAAAGATGTTTAAGATTTGTCTTAAGCACTTCCTCGATACGATAGGATGTTCATAAGAACAATTGAACTTAATTATTCTTTGATGAAGAAAATCGTCCTCAAACTAAAACACAAAGACCTAGACGTCATAGGAAATGACTAGCTATAGGATTAGGAACTTGGTAGAAAACCATAACCCTTCCCTTAGCTTTACCTAGGAACTTGTTTAAATATTCTAATTGTGTTTTTAAGTGCAGCTTGGGATGACGGGAAGACCCTCGCAGTACGCTTTTATTTTATTGCAATTTACATTATTGCAATTTCTTTAATTGTATCGCACTTACTTTTTCTTGCATGATAAACAATCGTTGCATGAAAACCCACACCTTTAGGATAGTCCCTAAAGCGAAACCAAAACTAAATTAAAAGTCATTACAAGATAAAATTCACCGCCACAACATTTCAAAATATAAAACAACTCAAAATTTAATCACAAACGAACACAAAACTACAATTACAACTAAATTAAAACGTCTTGTTGGATGATCGGGAATACCTCGGATGATGTAACCTACGTGTTGCTAACAGTGATTTCCCACGGTCTAAATGAAAGTGTGGAACTCATTCGATTGAGTTTAGCAAATTCATCCGGACTAAGTGAATCCGATAAAAATAACGATGCGGAAGGATGGAACCGTAGGATCTTAACCGGTGTCGTTATAATCAACTTTAAGATTTGTTTTAATTAAAACACAAAAACACTGGAAATTAAGACTTCTCTAAACCAAAACACTTCTCTCATCTCCCGATTTATGACTTCTAAAACTAAACCTCTGCAACAACAAGGAGCTTGGAGCACGGTGGGCGGCACGGCCATCTTCGTCGGCAAAACAACTCTACATCGCCTAAACATTCCTAGAATTAAACAACAAAGCCATAGGATTTCGAGGTAGTTTGCTTAGCGCAACATAAATCCTCAACTTTTCGTTAGGCATTCGCATAATCATGTCATGTAAATTAAGCCCCAACCGGTCTTAGGATTCCGAGGTAGTCGTCCGATACGACATAAACCCTCACATCTTCGAGGCTATTTGTATGATTATGTCATACTAATATAAGTCCTAATTAATTAAAACTGGCAAGATCAAAACATTAAATAAACATTAGGACTTTCCTAAATCCAAGCCAAACAATAGGATAGTCGGGAAATTACCGAAGTTCGCTCCGAATCTGTAATTTCTCCTACTTTTCTTCCTTTGAATTCCCAAAACAAAATGTTCCAAACTTGATCCATTCCCTGTTGAAATTCCAAAATTCAATCCTTTGAAAACTTAAACTCGAAATTCTTGAGAGCGTAACTACCGATTATTATCGAGAGTTTTCTTAGGTGATTCCCGTCACTTAAGATGTAATTAACTATAGAGGCTTGCCCTTATAGGGAATTTTAAAGAACCCGTGTAATATAAACCCTGTTTAATGTTTTTCATATTAAGCGGGGAATTTGTCGGCACATAAAATTGGTTCGCGGACCAAACAGATGTCACAAATCTTTTAGTTTATTTAATCGAGCCCCACCATCAAGCGATGTGTCTATCCTTAGGGATAGATACACGGTTCAGTAGTGCGGTGCTCGTTTATATAAACTATTTGGGATGTGAGATCGGTTTGATTTCATATCTTAAAATTTTCAAATTTAAAATTATTTTCAAAATCAAATACTACTTTTCAAATTATATATATTTAAACTAAATTTAAAATCTTAAAATTCGCCAACAATTTCTGTTAGGCGACCCCTTTTCTAAATACAACACAACCTAAAAATAACGCCGACAGCACCCTACTTTCAAGGACTTTGACCTCCCTGAATATTGGATGTAATCTTCACTTTAGTTGTAAAAAACAACATATTTTAACAAATCAATTGGTCAGATTGAAAGTAAATTAAAATTGAAGTGAAAGATTATCACAACTTCTTTAACATTCTCTTGACACAACTAATTCAAATCACCATTTCACAAAACAAAATCTCAAAATAAGGAGAAAGACAGAGAAACTACTCAGATCTCATGGAGAAGATACAACAAAACTTAGATTTCATATATAAAAGCAAAGTTATACAAACTACAATATAAAATACAACTTATCTCGAATTCCTCCCCAAGCAAACTCCTTGAAGTTTCTCTGAATCTCTTCCTTTCTTTACAGCACACAAAATTTTCCATCGAAGCAGCAAGGAGGAAGAAATCTCTCACTTTCCCTCCACTCTTACAATCTCTCGAAGAATTCCTCAATATTAACACTAAGTTAACTCACTCTCTATAACTATTAGGGTACCCAAAACACTAACAGACACTCAAAGATGCCCCCTTTTTTGGCCTCAAATTCTTTCTTTTAAAGTTGTGGAAGAGTTTTTAAGAGTTGCCCAAGCATCCCTTCAAAAATCGTCCACATTCAATGGACCTCATGAGAGAACCGACATACTCGCTATCGGCGGCCTCGATCTTGTTGTCGGCGGCCTTCAAGAATACTAGATTTTGGACATTCTCTAATAAGGCTCGCTGTCAGCGGGGTCGAGCTCGACGTCGGCGACCTTCATTGTAACTTATTTTCTGAACTCTCAGGAAAAATCAGTCGTCGGCGCCTGGTCCAAGATTTTAAATATACTTAAAAATGTAAGATTTCGACACCACTACTAGAAGATATAAATCCTCAGCAACAGTGCCAAAAACTTGATTCGGAGCGTAATTTTAATTTTAGTAACAAATAATTCTAATCTTTTAATCACAGAGTTACCTTTAAACGCAAGTATACGTATCGCTCAAGTAATACATGGCTCTAGTGGAGTCCTAGATATCGATCCCACAGGGAAATATATTAAAGCCTACGGACTAGGATTATATAAACCAATTCAGAATTACAACTAAATCAAAAATGTATATCCGTCACTAATACACAATTGATAATAATATGTAATTTTTATATCTAAACTAGTTTTACTAACAATTTACTAATAATACTAAAGTTAAGTTCAAATATATAATAGCAAGAATCTTTCTCCTTTATTAAAATATTTAAGTAAAGCGATAATTAGAATTAGTTTTATATGTGTTGTGCCAAATAGGATCATACCTATTTTTTACCATTTGGTCCAGGCATAAAGAACATTGACTAATCTTATGCTTGGTTACTGAATTTGTGGCTAGGTTGGGAGGATATCGGCTCTCACTTCGGAGCTCCCACGTTCCCCTCACCTGAGCGCTAACAATATACACTTCAACACTCAAACGATAGGACCGAATTGAGGATTTTAGTCTGTCACTCTAAAATCTCCAATTCTACGCCCGATTAATATTATTTCCCTATTTATTTGCACTTCTCCTTTCAAGGATTTACCCGTCTACCTTTCAAAGAGAAATTTAATACATACTAGTTAAGAATTCCTAACCCACGGTCAGATCTTAAGAATTCTTCATAGATTTTAACAATACAAATGGCCAATTCGTATCGTAAAGTAAGTTTAGGTATAGTATCATCACAACTTCTTTATAATGGGTTTGATAGACTAATTCATATAATAATTTCACAAAAAACATCAAAACAAGGAGAAAGACAGACTAACTACTCAGAATTCATGAAGAGGATGCAATAAAACTTGGATTTCATATAATAAAGTGAAGTTCTACAAACTAAGGTAAATAAACACAACTTATCTTAAATTCCACCCCAAGCAAAATCGTTGAAGTTCCTCTGAATCTCTTTCTTTCTTTACAATACGTGAAATTCTCCTTCGAAACGGTAATGCAAAAGAGATCTCTCACTTCCCTTCCACTCTTACAATCCTCCGAAGAATTCCTCACAAAATCTCTATTTGGACTCACTACTCACTAAATGATAACATTAAAATAACTATATACTCACTAATAGGCACACTTATAACGCTAGTGGACTCTTTTTGACACTTTTTGTTGACTTTGGACTCTCTAGTAAACACGTAGGAGACCACTTTTTAAGCCTAAAATAGTTCTTTTTAAAGTTGTAGAAGAGTCTCTGAGGGTTTTGCATGTACCCCTTCAAAAATCGTCCACATTCGATGTATTTCTAGAAAGAACTGTCGATTCCACAGTCGGCGACCTCGAGCTGCGCCGTCGGCGGCCTTCTAGAAACAGTACTTTAAATAGGCCTCGCCGTTAGCGGCCTGTACCTCCGCCGTCAGTAACCTCCCTTGCAATTTATTCTGAACTCTCGAGAAAATCACGCCGTCAGTGTCATCGACCTCGTCGTCGTCGCCCTAGGTAAATTTTGCATAATTTGGTCCCTTTTGCTCCAAATTCGCTCCTTTTTTCACATTTTCGCTCCTTTATCTTTAAATCTTCATACCTGCAGAAAAACACCAAAAATACCTTTCTTTAAAGTGTAATATCATCAAAATCAGTATAAAATAGGCATGAAAATCTTAACATTTATTTCTTGAGTCAAAATCCCTCAAACTTAACTATTACTTGTCCTCAAGTAATTTTTAGTACTACATAAAAATTATGATTCATTGTGGTGAAGTTTCAATTTAGAAATGCTATAATTTTGATTTAAATAAATATTATATTAAGAATCCTTAGAACTATTTTCAAATAATTAGATTAATTTTGCAGAATGACTATATGTTACAATATTAATTCACTCAGAATATTCAGAAGATAGGAAATTTATGAGGATCTACAAGTAAGAAACTAGTTATAAATATAAGTTCAAAAATGCTTTTAGTTTTCCTTTTATGTTAATCCAAGTGAAGCCAATTTTTTATAAGACATTTCCTCAAGCTTCTTCTCACTTATTTTCTTTTCTTTTTTCATTTCTTTTCTGGGATTGTTTTTCAATCATTTTCTTTTTCTTTCTTTTTTTTCAAGAGAGGATTACTATCTGGATAGCCTGTTAATAATTTTTGAACTTCACTCTTCTTTTCCTAAATTTGAAACTTTCAAACATTCTTTACCTTATATGTACTTCATAGTTTTTACATTATTGGATCTCAATCTTTTCTTTCTCAACTAAATTCCTAAGATTCTTAATATTTCAAAATATAATTTTCTTTACTTTAAATAGTTAACTATAGTCTTCTCCTTTTTTACTAAATATCTTAATCTACAAAATTAATTTTCATTATAAAAAAAAAATTCTTTAAATCTTCTACAATATTTAGATAAAATCTAAACATAGTTATCAGAATTAAATTTTATCACAAAAATCATATTAATAATTTTTTGAAATATGTTATTTGAGAACTTATAATACTTAAGATTTTTCTTCCCTCCCCCAAACTTAAAGTTTTCTATAAATAGAAATAGTACATGGTGGAAAGAAAAATTCTAAATATAAAATTCATACATTTGCACTTTAGGCATTTTTGTGTTTTTGAAATTTGCAGGTTCTTCTCAAAATTTCTAACTTCAACTGACCTGTAATATTAAAATCCTTTCTACACACATAAGAGTTTAGAAAATTTTTGTTGGGGTAAGGAAATTTTAAAACAAGTATATAAAACTAAACATTAAATAAAAACCACTAACTACATTGCATAGGACCTATGCATTTCACAACACAAAACAAACAGTTTACTATTTTAAAATCAACAAGTTATAATTAAAATTACAATCACAGATATCACAAACATCTAAAAATGAAAATATAAACTATAAACTAAACACATATCACAGAAAATAAAGTATAGTCCACAGAATACAATCAATAAAAGTACTACAACAAAAACAAAAACAAAAACATCACTTACAACACATCACTATCAAATTATCAAGCATCGAAATCTCATACAATGTCTTCATCACCCTGGTCAGCAGGAGGATTGGGCTGATACTGAGTATACCAGGAGCATTCTAGAAAAATGACATTAGGCTCTCCTCTGTAGTATCTAGCCTGAGCATCGTAATAAGCCATCTCAAAATCTGAGTGCCTCTGAAGATACTCACTATCGTGATCATGTCTTTGCTCTAATCCTTTAATCTTGTGATCAATTCTTTCTAGTTTTTTATCCAACTTTTCAAAACTTTTCCTCTGCAGGGTCATGGCATTCATCAGATCATATAAGTTAGGGGGACTAGACGTAGGAGGGTCATAGCTAGTATAAGGTCCTTTGCTCCTACTCCCTGATCTCCATTCCTCATGGGATTCATAAGTCTTTTATGTTCGCTTTACTAATGGGTTTCATCAGATACACCCATTCCTCATCATCTCTTGCTTCAACTCCAGATAGTTGACAAAGTGCATAAATGAGCCCAGGATGCCCTAAATATCCACTTATCTCACTCTTTGTAGTGACCATAATATTCTTATAGATTATTCTCCCCACATTAATGCTTCTGTTGTTCTGAATACAGAAATTCAGAACAGCTCTATCTCTCGAGACTTCACTATGATGGTATGTGGGTAGCATAGTCGAACAAATGAAGTAATGTCATGCCTTAGCAGTGGCATTCATCATGGACAATGGAAAGTTAATCCATTCACAATTTCTAATTTTCCAAACTCCTTTACCATCAGTGAGAAAGTTGATAACATCGTTCAATGGACCTTCCATTGTTTCAAATGTTTCATACTCGCTAGGAAAATAGTCGTGAAGCTCTTAAAAATTTTTAATGCGATTAACACTAAAGCCGACAGAGAATCCTCTTACTTTGACTGGTTCATCCTCAAGTTAAGTAAGATTAGAGTAGAACTCTCTAAGAACTTCTATAACAGCCTTATTTGTTGTGTAGCAGAAGTTTTCCCATCCCCACTCTTTGATAACTCTTTCTACTTCTCCTACAGGATTCTCGAAAACTTTATCTTGTATACACTTCTTACTTTGAAAGAGTGAAGTGTACCTCAATTGTGCTTTCGCATTAACGAATTGAGTTTCGTCAAATTCGAGTCTTCTCTTTTGTTGTGGAGCCATTGTTTGATCTATCAAATCACAAAATTCCAAACTAATCTCCAAAATAATAATACAATGGCTTCTAGATGGGGTTTAAAACAATCTAAATCAATTTCCATGAATTCCTTCCAAGTCTTTTCTCCACATTTTTCAATTTTCCAAAATTTCTTAATGTGGAAGAAATTCATGGTGAAAATAAAAAATTTTTACATAGGAGTGAAGCTCTTACCAAGGGAAGATGAAATCCGGTGTTAGATTTTGTTGAAATCGCTCCAAATTTAAGATTTATCAAGCCTTAGGTTAACTTTTCGGGTAAAAAGGGGAAGAAGATGATGAATAGTGGCATTTGATTGGTTAAAATCACAGTAAATAGGTAATTTTTGCGAACGCGCCATCGACGGGATCGTTCGCGCCGTCGGCTGGCTCTTGTGAATTAAATTCCTATTCATCTCGGGAAAATCTCGTCGTCGGCGGCCTCGAGCGCGCCGTCGGTAAGATTCTCAAAAATTAATCATTTTTCATTTTTTTGCGATTTCGATCAACTTTAAGCCTCGTCGTCATCCATTCGATCTTTTTTATCATATATTTATGTGATTAAGTGATGTATTAACACAAATAAATGTTCACACAACAATCTTCACAATTATATATTGAATCCAATTGTTTGCAACACACAATACATAACACACATAAGTAAGTATTCTTTCAACCTAAATCCATCTAATCAGCGTCGCAATCCAAATAACAACACTCAAAATGCTGAAAACAAGCATTTCAAACTTAATCTCATCTATACTGAGATTAAAAAGCAAACTAATCAAACACACAAACATACAAACATTGTTCAAATCAAACACAACATAATCAAGTCTACTACTCTTCTGAACTAGTGCTGGTCTCTCCTCTGATATCACCCATTGCTTGAACATGGACGAACAGGTTGTAAAAAGGTCGGAATGGGAATTCTTCAGTGGAATCTTCATCGATCAATCCCATCCTTCTCATTAATCGCACGAAACTTGCTTCGAACTTCCCAGTATGATCAAAATGTTATTTCATTTTCTAATCGATATGATCGAAGAAATCAGACATGTTGTTAACTGTACTCGTTAAGTTTTGTACCCGATTCTCCAGATTTTTTATTCTTTGCAAGAGCATTGATGTATTGTCTGCTACTAACGGTTGAACAGTAACAGAATTCTGTGATGCTTGATCCATAATCAAGCCTACATCACTCTCTCCATCATTGGCTGGGAACATCTGAGTTGGGTCCAAGGGTTTCCAGGGTAGCAGTATCTTCTCCCAAACATCTTACGATACTTGAAACAAACTGCAAATCAAGAAAATTGTGGAAGGATGTCCAAGCCCTTGGGATGATCCTTGAACGATCAGGCCATAAACAGACTTCACAATAATCAATCCAATATCAATGGGCCATCCCATTTGAATGTCGTAGTTCAAAATTGCACTTTCTTTCATGACTTTGTCGATTTTCATCGTCGGCAATAACTTCCCAAAGATGAAAAAGTGCCTATGTTTCGAAACTGGATTTAAAAGTGTTGCAGAGAAACTAACATACCTGTTCTCTCTAACTTCCCAATCATCAGTTTTGTCCGTGAAATATTGGTATATTTCATTCATATTTACTCTCGTTGGCACGAAATTCGAATAATAACAGACTGGAACATTCTCAAGCATATATAACTCATTAATTCTTCCCGAATTGAATGTAATCCAAATACCTTGCATATAAACACTTCCTTGGTTAATTCCATGTAAATTGGCATAGAATTCCTTAACCATTTGAACTATTAATGCGGCAGTAGTGTAGCAAAACACTTCCCATCTTCTCTGCACAATCATTTCTTCAATTGGTGACGAAGAATTGCTTTGTCCTCTATTGACAAATCCTCTTTCTTTAATCAATCTTTTCTTCAAGATTACCTTGTTGAAAAGTCACTGCGCCTCCGCACAGACGAACTTTCTCCGGTTATATACTCAAAATCTTGGGTTATCAATTGAATTAAAAGCCATTTGAGAAGAATTCAAGAGAGTGTCCATTCGTTTTTGGGAGTTTGGAGTGTATAGGAACCGTCCATAGGATTTTATAGAAGACGAATTCGCTAAAAAACGTAAAAAAACCGTCATTTTGAACACAAAAAACTGTCGGTGGCCTCGAAGGCGCAGTCGGTGAGCCTTGTACAATTAAATACCAAAGCTCTCGGGAAAAACTCACTGTCGGCGACGTCGAGCGCGCTGTCAGCGCCCTAGGCAAATTTTTGCATAAAAATGCCGTGGTCCAATACGTTCCAAAATTTCTCTATGGATTCAAATTCTATGATAATCAAAGGGTAAATATAAGTAGTAGGACTTAATATTACTATAAATTAACAATAATTTCAAACAAACACATAACTATTAAAGATAAATATGAGTTGCATAAAACGCTTGGTTTAACGTCGTCAGCCTGACCTATTCAGGTGTTATTCAGGTTGACTGAGCTTTAAAATCTCTTTAAAATTTGGTTTTTTACCCTTAAAATATGGTTTTAATCTATGTCCATTTACTTTAAATCTATTCCCAGTCTTAGGATCTTCAATTTAAACTGCTCCATAAGTATAACTTGAGTCACAGTAAAGGGTCCTAACCAACGAGACTTTAATTTCCGAGGAAATAATTTTAGCCTTGTATTGTAAAGCAAAACTTCTTCCCCTGGTTCAAAGTTCTTTTGGTTAATCTTCCAATCATGTCTTAACTTCAGTTTTTCCTTATAAATTCTGTTGTTATTGTAAGATTCATTTCTTAATTCTTCTAATTCATTCAATTGCAACATTCTCTTCTCATTAGAATTTTTCAAATTATAAGTAAATTTTTTAATCGCTCAATTTGCTTTATGCTCCAATTCTACTAGTAAGTGACAAGTTTTTCTATATATAAGCCTATAAGGAGTCATACCAACAGGAATTTAATAAGCAGTCATGTATGCCCATAATGCAGTATCCAGTATTGTAGACCAATCTACTTTATTATGATTTACAGTCTTTTCTAGAATTTGTTTAATCTCACGATTAGAAGCTTCAAATAAACCACTAGTTTGAGTATGATAGGCAGTAGAGAATTTATGAACAATATTAGAATTTTCTGCCAATCTTTGAATGTATTTATTCCTAAAATGGGATCCTCCGTCAGTGATAATCACTCTCGGCATACCGTATCTTGTGAAAATGTTTTTCATTAATAATTTTGAAACACTTTTAGCATCACAACGAGGTAAAGCTTGTGCTTCAATCCACTTTGATACATAATCAACCATAATCAAAATATATAAGTTCCCAAATGAAGGAACAAATGGTCCCATAAAATTTAAAATACATAGGTTTGTCAACATTAAAGAAAGAATTCGAGTATTATGAAGAAATTCAAGGAAGGTTTGTCATCATTCTGGAAGGCCTCAAGCTATACACCGATGTCTTCTTGATAAATGATCAAGAAAGGGCTTTGTATTGCGTTTTCAGCCTCAGAGACTTGAGTAGAGCTGGCCGCTTAAGGGCGAAGTCATATTCCAAGCCGACGAAATGGAAAAGACAAAAAGGCATAATCACGATCCAATTTGGTTACGGTTACAACTTCACGAAAGATCAACAAGAGAATCTACCAGGGATTCTACAGAATGATGAAGTGGATTTGATACCGTCAAAAATAAAGAAGATGATAAAGAGGTTGGTTGAGCAGCACATGCTGCTAGAGTATTACATTCCAAATAATTGCATTATCAACATCTACGATGAGGGGGATTGCATTATGCCCCATATTGTTCACCATGATTTTATGAGACCTTTCTACACAGTCTCATTCATGAGTGAAAGCAACATTCTATTTGGATGAGAAATTTAGATTGTTGGACCTGGAGAGTTCAGAGGTTCTGTCGAGAACCCACTGCCAGTTGGATCAATTTTGATATTATGAGGAAATGGGGCATACATGACGAAGCACAACATACCTGGAGTGGCACAACGTTGAGACTCAGTTACTTTCCGCTGTATGGATGAGGTAAGACACCATTTGGATATGAGCAGGACCCATAATTGGGGGAACTTATTGCATACGGAGCATGTACGCAATCAGCATGCAGCTCCTTGATACCCATCAAGTATTCTTGTAATAAGCAAAGAATGATACAAAAGAGAAATTGGAAACAAATAAGAAACTAAAAGATAAATAAGAAATTGGAAAAGAAAAAAAAATACAACAAAAGAAAAAAAATATTTGAATTCAAAAACTCTTTTAATAAAGATGAAAAAAAAAACAAAATGATAAAAAGGAATAGAAGTGTAAAAATAAAAGAATGAATTCTTCTGCGATCTCGAGTTCTTCACACATCGCACAATTCTACGTTCCTCGCATATCCACAAATCTTGTGTTTGCATTTGCACAATGTTATTTCCCATAAATATGAAAATCTCTTGAGCTTCTATAAGTTTCCACTATGTCGTGACATTTTGTCGTAAGTTTCAAAGTGTCCATAAATCCTACATACAAATTTTCTACAAATTTTCACAATCACTATATGTTTCCATGAATGCTCCTTCAATTTCCCTAAATTTTTGCATCATTTCGGAGATATTTTCCGCCTTCCACGATATTCCAGGGTCGGAGCCTGGTCGTCCGATTCCTTTAATTTCCTTAAATTTTCACATCCTTTCCGAGATATTTTCCGCCTGCCACGATATTTAAGGGTCAGAGCCTGGTCATCTGATTCCCCTCAATTTCCCTAAATTTTTACATCTTATCTGAGATATTTTCTGCCTTCAATGATATTTCAGGGTCGGAGCCTGGTCATCTGATTCCCTTCAAATTCCCTAAATTTTTGCATCCTATCCGAGATATTTTCTGCCCTCCAAGATATTTCAGGGTCAGAGTCTGGTTGTCCGATTCCTTCAATTTCTCTAAATTTTTGAATCCTTTCAGAGAATTTTCTGGCTTCCATAAAATTTCAGGGTCAAAGCCTGGTCATTTGATTCCCTTCAATTTCTCTAAATTTCCCCATCCTCTCCGAGATATTTTTCGTCTTCCACGATATTTCAGGGTGGGAGCCTAGTCATTCGATTCCCTTCAATTTTCCTAAATTTTTGCATCCTTTCTGAGATATTTTATGTCTTCCACAATATTTCAGGGTCGGAGCTTGGTCGTCCGATTCCCTTCAATTTTTCTAAATTTTTGCATCCTTTCTGAGATATTTTCTGCCTTCCACGATTTTTCAGGGTCAGAGTCTGGTCATCTGATTCCTTCAATTTCCCTGAATTTTCACATACTTTCTAAGATATTTTTCGCATTCACGATATTTCGAGATTGGTACCAAAATTTTGATTCTCATGTTTGAGACTGGTGCTTAAATTCTAGTTCTCATCTTTCGGCAACAGTAACTAAATTTTGATTCCCTTCTTTCGAGGTCTGTACCTAAATTTCGAATCTCTCTTCTACTCTCACTTAAACTCAAAGATTCTCCACGAAATTCAAATTCTCAATTCAAAGCAAGTTTTCACAAATTCAAAATCCACTCAAACTCAAATACCCATAATTCTAAATTCAAATTAAAATAAAAATCTAAATCTCAAATCAAAACAAATTCTAAATCAAAATTCAAATTTCGAAAGCAAATTGAATCGGATCGGACTCCTTCAGAATGTGGAGGCTTGAAATTCATAGCACCAGCTTGAAGGTGTCCCGCCTACCTTCCCCAGCGAGAGTTTCTAGGACTTGAAGGTTTCTACCAGATAATCGTCAGTGGACATTTCCTTGTTGAAGTCTGCTTACTGTCTTGAATGCTGACTCAGATGGTTGTGTTGGTTTTGTTGATCTCATCGGTCAACACCAATATGTTCGGTGTGCTTGTCCAGTACACCACGCCTATTGGGGGTCCATTTGTTGACCTCACTTTTGTTGAGATCTAGTATTTCCTTAGCCTAGGGTCTAACCATAAGACTTGCCTGATGACTATCTTAGAAGACTAGTGATGGGACCCTTAGCCCATAAAAATTCAAAACACTTCTTTGCTTCACTTGTAGTTTCAAATGCTTAAAGTCTAACGTCTAAGTACTTAGGAGGATGAGACCAAGTATCATGAAGCTCAAAAGGAGCTCCTTATAAGATGGTCAAGCCTTAGGACTCACCCTGGGTAGTTTGATCTGGGTCAGGCTCATACACACTCACTTCCACAACCCTAAGCCAAACATACCAAACTTCCTCACACTTGCCTCCCTACTCTTTTGGAAACTCAAGTGGGTAGTTCCCTAAGCTCTTGGCCCCTAGGCTAGGGTTGGGTTAGAACCAACACATGGAGGATCCAAAGTGGTATTTTTCTTGGTCAAGGTCCCAAGTAGGTTGAAATTCCCATTTAACCCCAATTTTACCAAAAATTCCAACCTTTAACTCCTTACCCCTAAACCTCCCCTCAAATTACCAAATTACCCCTAAATCCTAATTTTGACAAAAAATCCTAAAATTATCCAAATTACCCAATTCCATTCAAAAATCATTCCAAATCATTCTTTACCACTCAAAATACCCAAACCATTTAATATTTCCTAAAATACCACCAAATTAGCCAAAATTACCAAAATGCCCCTCAAAATCCAAAAATTCTCAAAAATTCCAAACTCGCCCCAAATGTCCCCAAAATCAATTTGAACCAATTAATCAAGGCCAATTTGACCAGATTTACCCATTTTGACCAAAAGCCCAAAAGTGCCCTTAAAGGTCCAAAATGCCCAAATCACTTCCAATGTCCACCCAATTCACCCCAATCTTCCCAAAATTCAATCCTAAACTCAAATTCACCATACCTAAACCCAATTTAAACCAAATACAAGTCCAATTTGACCCAATTGAAAGCTCAATTTCATTCTAAACAATAAAGGCCCAATTTTGACCATAGGACCTAAATCCCCCAAATCGAACACCTTAGCCAAGTTGATTTCCCCAAATTGAATTCTAAACTCTTCATAACATTCCTACATCAATTTGAACCACCAAATGAACCCTAGCTAAGCTCCAGCCTAGCCTAAACCTAGCCTAATCCAAGTTAGCTTAAATTGATCAAATGTTTAAATTCTACCAAATTCACCCCCAGAATCAATTCAAAATCACTCCAATCCTTTTATAAACCCTTCTTGACAATCATCCCAACCATATTGTTCAATCAATTTGAACCAACCCAAGCTCAAAACCAAGCTAGCCAAAGTTTTACCAAAGTTATCTCAAATTGAACCGATGACCCAAATGTGACCAAACCTAGCCTAATTGACCAAGCCAAGCCTCCTACAGCCATTAAGTGGACCCTAGGGATTGAACTAGATGCTCTTAGCCCAACCTAATGGGGCCATAGACCAAGGGTCCCCTAAATTAGGGGATCCCCATCCTTAAATAGCTAAACCATATGGATCATTGACAAAACCCATCACCAAGTCAATTTAATACCTTGATGGATTGATCACTGGACCACCTAATGTCGGCCATTTTAAAGTTTATCTCATGTTGTTTTGAAAATAATTTACTTTTAATTTAATATAAAAAATAATTTATATTTAATTTAATAAATATAGCTTTTGAAAATGGTATCTGAAAATATAATTTTAATGTATGAAATCTAAACTGATTTCTTATCTTTAATAGTTTAAAGAAATGAGCGCCGCACCCTAAGCCATGCATTAATCCCAAGAGATAGACACATTGCTTAACGGTGAGGATCGATTAAATAAACTATGAAAGTTATGACCTCCGTCTGTCCTGCGAAGCAAATTTATAAGCCGACAAGTTCCCCTACCTAATATAAGGAAGTTAGATAGAGTAAATATTATTTGGGTTCTAAAGTTCCATATGGAGGCAAGCCTCTATAGTTAATTACATCTTAAATGACGGGAGTCACTTAAGTAAACTATTAATTAAGATCATTGGTTTCGCTTCCAAGAATTCCAAAATTTAGGATTCAAATAATTGGATTCTGGAAACTCAAAAGGAAATGGATCAAATTAAGAACAGTTTATTTTAGGAATCCAAATGAACGAAGAAGTAAGAGATGTCACAGATTTGAGGAGAACCATGGTGACTTCCAACTATCATATTGTTTGGCTTTGATTTTTGAAATTATTCATTGTTTCAATCCTGCCAATTTTAGTTAATTAGGACTTACATATGTATAACACAATCATACAAATGACCTGAAAGATAGGAGGGTTTAGATCGTAACGAACGACTAACTTGGAGTCCTAAGACGAGCTAGGGCTTAAATTGCATAACATGATTATGCAAATGCCTAAAGATAAGGTGAGGATTTATATTGCACTAGGTAAACTACCTTGAAGTCCTATGATTTTGTTGTTTATCTCTAAGAAAGGTTAAGCTGATGAGGATTAGTTTTGCCGTTGAAGATGGTCATACTGCCCACCATGCTTGCTCCAAGCTCCTTGTTGTTGCAGAGTGTTTAGTTTAATAAGTGACAATCAAAGGATGAGAGAAGTGTCATGTTATAGAAATTTGAAAATTGTGGTGGCTTGATGTCTTATTTAAAACAAATGTTAAAGTTGATTATGATGACAACAGTAAGGATCCTATGGTGGCACCATCGTTTTCATCGAATTCACTTAGTCCGTATGAATTTTCTAATCTCAACTTAATGAGTTCAGTACCTTCATCCAGACCATGGGAAATCTCATTAGCAACACGTAGGTTATCTCCTCTGAGGGATTCCCGATCATCCAATGAGACGTCTTAATTTAGTTATGATTGCAAGTTTATTTTATTTGTGATAAAGTTTTGAGGTGTTTAAACATGTTGGGTTCTTTCATTTTTGACAATTTATCACAAGTACGGAAAGTGAAAAAGAGAAACATGACATTCTAATAAAGCAATATAAATTGCAATGAATAAATGTGTACCTAGCGAGTCTTCTCATTTCCCCCACTTGAAACACAAAATGCATGTTAAGGCATTTATATTTAAGAAGCATTCACGTAAAGCTAAGGTAAGGTTCTAGTTCTCTACCAAATCCTAATCCTATCCCAGTAAACTCCTAAGGTGTGCCTATCCAATCCTAAGTTGTGTTTTAGATTCTTAAGATGTGTTAAGGATGATTTTCTAGAACAAAGAACAATGAAATCCAATTGTTCTTCTAAAATATCTCATTAGGTTAAGGAAGTGCTCGGGGCCTAACCCTGAACATTTTCCTCAACACTTATGAGATTCCTTTTGAATTCAATTGGTTTCATTGTAACGTCCTATCGATCATCCAAAAGTTTTAACTCTTGTTCAGTGAACATAGATGTTTTGATTATCCCTCGAGTAAGGTGACATTCATTTGATGTTTTATTTAAGAGTTATGAGAGTAAGAGCTTTTAGGAGGCAAGTTAGTTCATTAAGGGACTTAACCATTTTGATTGAAGTTGAATTAATAATATTTTAAAAAGATTGTTTTGATTTAAATATAACATTTTAAACATTTTAAAATTGTTTCGAATAAATTATAAAAATTACTTCGATTTAAAGGTTGTTTTGATTTAATCATAATATTTTAAATATTTTAAAATTGTTTCAAATTAATTATAATATTTTAACATTTCTTTGATTTAATTATATTATTTAAAAGAAAGTCTTGATTTAATTATAATATTTTAAATATTTTATAAGTGTTTCAAATTAATTATAATATTTTAAACTCAATTATATTATTTTAACTGATTTTAGTTTTGAGTATGTTATTATATCTTGAATTTCATTAATGAGCCTTCTTATATTTTATGATAGGCTTATAAATAAAAGTAGTATTAGATTAAGTGGCTTTTGATTTTTGTCATTGATTAGGGGTTTAGATTTGTGAATTAAGGTCTTTCAAGATTGAACCCCTTCACTTAGTATATATATATATATTTATTAACTCCCAAATTTTAATGATTTAAAAGCGTTATAATATTTCTCTTAATGTTGAAATGCAACGAAAGTATTTCTACCCCTTAACTCCCTATGTTTATTTCCCATTTACCCTTGGTTGAGCCTAAATGTTAACTAGGCTAAAGTACCATAATTACCATTATGCTCTCTTAGGCTTGTTCACCTCATAAATCCTTAAATTAAATTCAAATGACTTTGAAATTTTTATGTAACCTTACTCATGGGTCAATTAAGACATCAGAGGAGAAGATATGATTTTTTATACTTTTAATTTAATTTATATAATTAATTTAAAACAAGGTAGGGGTTTCCAATTAAAATTCAATAAATCAACAAAGGTAAACTATCTTACCCTAAGAAAATTAATGGAGGTGCATATAGACCAGATGACTAATTGGGCCAATTTTTATGTTTTTTTTTAATTTTAATCAAATTATTAGAAGTATTTTATGTTTTGGAGTATTGATTAAATAGAAAATATTATTTAAGTGGAAAATTAAGTTCTATATTTTTCATAAGTCTCTTTGAGGTCAGGGAACCCAGGGAAATAAATTTTATATTTTAATGATTTTTATTTTAATTATTGAAATTATTTTAGTGAAAAATTAGGGAAAATCAATTTTAACCTTTTAAAAATTAACTTAAATTTTTGAAAATTAATAACTTTACTTAGGCAACTTAGAAAATTATTTTAATTGCTCCTTAGTGATTGGGAGACCAAATGTGGCATTTTGGTGAATTTTAATAATTTTATGATTTTTAATTAATTTTTTGATTATTTAAATATTAAAAAATAGCCTAAAATCTAATTTTAGTGATCAAATCAATTCATATTGAGCTCAAATTTTTATAGAGGGTTTCCTTGACTGTTATCTTTAGTTCGGATTAGTTTTTGTAATTTTTATAATTACATTTTAATTATTTAAATTTTTTTGAGCTTTAATGAGTTAATTACATAAAGGGGTATTTTTATTACTTAAATTTATTTTATATTTTTCCTAGGATCCTCTGACCATAGTGAATGTACCAGATTTATTCTTATAATTTTCGGATTTATATTTCATTTTTTATAATTATTTTAATCGAAATCTGTGACTTAACTTTGAAAATTAAGGTTTGTCATGTCATGCGTGTTCTCTGAATTTGAAAAAAATTAGAGAACATCCCTAATCATGCGAATATAAACCCTCCAAATTTCATATTTTTATGATTACTATTTAATTATTTATGATTTAAATAAGTTTTAGAGTATTTAATTAATTTAAAATGAATATAAATATAATATTTTTAATTTTCAGCCCACATTTTTCTCCTCTATTCACTAAACAAGAGGGTATTTTTATTTAGTTTTTGGAGTTTTCTACACCAAGTTATGCATTTTTAAAATTTTCATAATTAATTAAATAAAAATAAAAAAATCTTAATTTCCTGCCTATCCACATATACAACGCATAAAATTTACTTTTCACAACCGTATACATTTATAAATTATAAAGGCTGCTAAGTAATCATTTTAAAGTTTTAACTTCACCTATATTTGTATATACATATATAACATTTATAATCTGTCCTTTTTTTTCGGTTTAGGTTTGTTTTGCACAATGACACAATAAAAATTGGGTGGCTAGCATGTAACTATGTGAGAACCAAGTGTTTGCATGTAATTGTATACGATTCAAATGGTAGCTACACAAATATATAAAATTTGAGTAGTGTGCAAGCTATAAAATTTTAAGCGTCGAACATGTAAATTCATAGGACTTAAGTTTTGAACATTTAGATATCGAACATGTAAATATATAAGATTTGAGTTGCATTGATGTAAACTTTCAAAGTTTATATATCAAACATGTAAATACGTGAAATTAAATGCCATGTATGCAGACGCATAAGAGCAAAGTGGTACACGAAAATTCATAAGATTTAAGTTTTGTACATGTAGACTAAGCTATATTTTTTTATAAAGAATGTTATATTTTTTATGACTCATATTTATTTTAATAAATTTTTGAGATTTATTTTGATAACTTAAGTTATTAATTTTCTTAACTCATAACTTACATCATAAATTATGACAATTTATGATATTTATTTTGATAATTTAAGTTATTTATTTTCTTAACTCATAACTTACATCATAAATTATGACAACTTATAATATTTATTTTGTTAACTTAAGTTATTTATTTTCTTAACTCATAACTTATGTCATAACTTATGACAACACATGATATTTATTTTTGTAACTCAAATAACCGTAAAATAAATAAATGTTACTAACTTATGTCATTAATTTTAATAATAAAATAAATAAATTTATCAAATTGTCATAAATCCTATTGGTTAGTAACACCCTTGATGGATAGTAGTTAAATAGAGCATGAAATTGAGAATGAGTCCTCTCTCTACCAACACACCACGTGCATTTCCCTCCATCAGAAAGTACAGAAAGTTTTAACGGATTAGAGAGAGAAACTTCATCTCTTTAAGATCAAATTTCTTCGTCATGAATACAGGTATGTATTACTTTATTATAGATATGTAAAAATCATGAAATTAAAAGATCTTGGCTATTATGTATTTTATTTTTGAAATTTGTGTCACAAAGTTTAAACATAAATTTATTACATGTTGTATCAGAGCCTTGATTAATAAATTTAAGATTTTTCATATAATTTTATTTATGTTAATTTTATTAAATTTTCACTGCGAATTAGATCTTGAATTATACCACTAAAGTAAATTGATGTGATTGAAATTATTATTTATTTGATGTCGATGTTATGCTTAATTTGTTAGTCACCAAAGTGACCAAATTAGTAAGTTTAATAGACGTCAAATTAAATAAATTCAATTACACATGAGTTTGTGATGCTTCTTGTGAAATAATTTAATATTTTATAACAAAAATATATATATTAAAATTCATTGATTATAAAATATTTCTGGATCACTCAAAGGTTGATCATTTGTTTTATAATCTTTGAATATAATTGTAGCATATTTATATAGTTAGTTAAGATATGTTTATATATCCAAAGATAATAAACATATCTAATTTAAGTATAAACAATTACCAATTATTAAATTTAAGTATTAATTATGTTTATTATTGTGTATTGTTATATCACCCAAAAGAGATTTCAATACATTATTATTATTATTATTATTTTAATTTGTTTTTTATATGAATACCTATGTAAGTTTAATGCTCGAAGCATTAATGTGCGAGCATGTTTTATTCATTTGCAGTAACTATTCCTGTTTCTCTTCATTCGCAAGCTACATCTGTTCAAACATTCAATGGGTTTAATTTCTCTGAATGGCATGAACAAGTCAAGTTTCACCTTGGTGTTCTGGATCTTGATTTGGCACTCAAGCTGAGAAACCCCCTGCTCTTACTTATTCTAAGTAGATCGAGCAAGTATCTTTCTATAAAGCTTGGGAAAAATCGAACAGATTGAGCTTGATGTTTATGCGAATGACTGTAGCAAACAACATTAAGTGTACATTTTCTAACAATGAAAGTGCTAAGAAATTTATGAAAGTTGCTGAGAATTGTTCTAAATCTGACTCTGCTGATAAGTCTCTTGCTGGGACACTATTGAGTACGTTAACCAACATGAAATTTGATGTTTCTTGTACTATGCATGAGCATGTAGTTGAAATGACGAACATAGCAACAAGACTTAAGACCCTGTGAATGGAAGTGAATGAAATTTTCCTTGTGCAATTTATTATTAACTCCTTGCCTTCTGAGTATGGTCCATTTCACATGAACTACAACACTATGAAAGATAAGTAGAATGTGAATGAACTACAATGTATTCTCATTCAAGAGGAATCAAGGCTTAAGAAAGGAGCAAATCACTCTATTAATCTTATGGGTCACCAAAGAAGAGCTAGAAAGAAACCTGGAAAGAAGAATGGAAAGGGCAAGCAAGGACCACTAAAGATTAATGTGTCTTCTGCCCCAATTCACAAAGAGGAACTTAAAGGAATTAAGTGCCACTTTTGCAGAAAGTCTAGACACTATCAAAACGAGTATCAAAAGCGCAAAGACTGGTTCAAAAAGAAAGGTAAACATTGTGTTTTTGTATGTTTCGAATCAAATTTGGCAGAAGTTCCTTATAATACACGTGGATTGTTTCGGTTGTACCACTCATGTTTCTAATACGATGCAGGGATTTCTTACAACCCAAATCATAAACCCAAATGAAAAGTTTGTCTTCATGGGAAACCGAGTCAAAGCACCAGTTGAAGCCATTGGAACCTACCGTTTAATTTTAGATACTAGACATCATTTAGATCTTTTTCAAACACTTTATGTACATTATGTTTCTTTTAATTTGATTTCATTATCTAAACTTGATTCTATTGGATACTCCTTTAAATTTGGAAATGTTTTTTTCAGTTTACTTAAACACAATCATCTCATAGGTTCTGGCATTCTTTGTGATGGTCTATATAAGCTTAAATATGATAACCTTTTCGCTAAGACTCTGATAACTTTGCATCATAAAATTGGTACTAAACGTGGTTTTATGAATGAAAATTCAGCTTATTTGTGGCATAAACGTTTGGGTCATATATCTAAAGAAAGATTGAAAGATTAGTAAAGAATAAAATTCTTAATGAATTGTATTTTACTCATCTTGGCCTCTGTGTGGATTGTATTAAAGGAAAGCACACAAATCACATACTTAAGAAAGCTGCCACAAGAAGCGCACAGCTCCTTGAAATTATACACACCGATATTTGTGGACCTTTTGATGTTCCATCTTTTGGTGGAGAAAAATATTTTATCACCTTTATTGATGAATTTTCACGTTATGGTTATGTCTATTTATTGCATCAAAAATCTCACAGCTATAGATGCCTTAAAGGTGTATATAATTGAGGTTGAGAGACAATTAGACTGAAAAGTGAAAATTATCAGGTCTGATAGAGGCGGTGAATATTATGAAAGTTACAATGAATCTGGACAATGTCCAGGTCCATTTGCTAAATTCCTTCAAACTAATGGAATATGTGCTCAAGACACTATGCCACGAACACTTCAACAAAATAGTGTTGCAGAAAGACGAAACCGTACTCTAATAGAAATGTTTAGGATTATGATGAGTAATTCTTCTTTACCCTCATCATTATGGATGCATGCCTTAAAAACTGCTGCATATTTGTTAAACAGGATTCCTAGTAAAGCAGTTCCAAAGACTTCTTTTGAACTGTGGACAGGAAGGAAACCTAGTTTAAGGCACCTCCGTGTTTGGGGTTGTCCGGCAGAAATAAGGATATAAAATCCACATGAAAAGAAACTGGACTTAAGAACAATCAGTGATTTTTTCATTGATTATCCAGAAAAATCTAAAGGGTATAGATTTTATTGCCCTAACCATAGTACAAGAATCATTGAAGTTGGAAATGCTAATTTCATTGAAAATGGTGAAGTTAGTGGGAGTTTGGAACCACGTAAAGTGGAGATCCAAGAAATTAAGGTTCAAGTTTCTTTACCCAAAATTTCTTCTCAAGTTGTTATTCCAACAATTGTTGAACAGTTTAACAACTTGCAGAAACAACAAATAAATGATCAAACACCCCACAATGAAACTGTCACTAGTGAAGTTGTTTTAGATGAACCACATGAAGTAGCACCTAGAAAGTCTCAAAGACAAAAATGGTCTACTATTTCTGATGATTATGTGGTTTATCTGCATAAGTCTGAACTTGACTTGGGAGTCAATGAAGATCCAGTTTCATTTTCACAAGTCATAGAAAGTGCAAATTCTTCTAAATGGTTAGATGCAATGAAAGATGAGTTGAAATTGATGGAACACAACAAAGTCTGAGATATCGTTGAGTTGCCTGAAGGTTGTAAAAGAGTCGGGTGTAAATGGGTCTTTAAGACTAAGCGCGACTCAAATGGAAATATTGAACGATATAAAGCCAGACTTGTTGCCAAAGGTTTTACTCAGAAAGATGGCATCGACTATAAAGAAACATTTTCTCTGATTTCTAAGAAAAATTCATTTAGAATTATCATGACACTAGTAGCTCATTTTGATTTGGAGTTACACCAAATGGATGTGAAAACTGCATTTCTGAAGAGTTTTTTTATTATTATTTTATTATTATTTTTTATTTTTAGAGGTGAGCTCACGGTTTTAGAATAATGGGGAGTTGGCTCCTTGGTTGGAATGGGAGAAAAAGAAGAATTATCCAGAGAGAGAGTGAGGGGTTCACGGGTAGGAGGAGAGAAATAATAATACATTAGGGAGAGAGTGTGTGTGGGTAAGAAAAATAAAATTTTTTAAAGAAATGTGAAAGCAGCCCACAACTCCCCATTTTTTTCTTTTTTAACCGTAAGCTTTATATATATATATATATATATATATATATATATATATGTTTTTGCTTATCATTTTGTGTCATGAGAGATTTGATTTTATTTGGTGGGAAATGAATTTGAATTACTTTTTGTGTACTTTAGTCTTTTGTATGAGAATGGGGTGTACTCACCCATCATGAAGATTGAGCTTCATGGGAGCTTGGGTGGACAAGTCCCAATCTCTTGGTATTTGGTTGAGTATGGGTTTAGTTGAGTCATTAAAAGAGTTAAAATCTTTTTTAAGGGAGTTTAAAAGTGGCCTCCTTTTTCCACTAATGGCATGGTGAGGTGAAAAGGCTCATATGACTCAACTATGGCTTGGGATAATGCTTCATGCCTCACATTTGGCTTGGGAATTTGCATGAGAATGGATTTTGGGATTTATGGGATATTTGATGATTTTGGCATGAGGCTAAGTTTAGAATGGTTCAATCATGCCACGTGAGACTTTAGGGAATGATTTTGATTAAATTATTAATGGGGAGGATTTGTCATGTGGGCTTTTAATTGAGATTTGGGCTTTTGGAATGTAATGGTTCAAGAGCTTGAATTTTGGGCTTTTAAATTGGGGTGAGCTTGGGATTGAGTTTGGGTTAGGGTTGAATCAAAATTTGGATAAATTTAATGTTTATTTTGGTGTAGGAAGATGTTATTAAGAGTTTAGAAAAGGTTTTAAGTGATTTTGAATTGAATTAAATGGTCTATCTGGTGGAATTCAGACATATGGTCAATTTTAGGTGAATTGGGCTAGCTTGGGTCAAAGTTGGGCTAAGGTTGGGTCAAGAGCCAATTGATGGTTGCAAAATGTTAATGGGGAAGTGATAAAAAGTTCTCAACATAAATTGGGTTCTAATTTTAGGATTGAGGCATTCAATTTGATAGGTTTTGGGCATGTGACATATTTGGGTCAAAATTGGGATTTTTTAGATTTGGTTCAAATGGGGTTCAATCGTGGGCCAAATTGGGTTCAAATTTGTGTCTAATCAGGTTCGAGTATGATTAAATTGAGTTTAGAATTGAAATTAAGAGAATTGGAGTATATTGGGTTGACATTGGGCTTGGACTTAGTGAAATTAGGCTTTTAAGTGAAATTTTGGGGCTTTTGATTAAATTAGACAAAATTGGTCAAATTGGGTCATGTAGTAGTTAAAGAAAATAAAATTAAAAATATTTGAAGAGGTTTGGTAAATTTTGGGAATTTTTAGAATTTTTAAAATTTTTTGTCATGGAGGGCATTTTGGTAATTTTGGATGTTTTCGGGCTATTTTAGGAATTTTGTTAAACTTGGGTTTATTTGGTCAATTTGAATGGTAAGAAAAATTTTGAGATGAATTTTTAAGAAGGTTGGATAGTTTGAAAAAATTTTGGATTTTGAGTCAAAATTAGGGTTGGAGGGGTATTTTGGTCATTTTGCAAAGTTTGGGGCTATGATATGTAAGTAAGTAATGAAGCCATTTTAAACATATAAGAGCCATGAGTGGACTCATCTTAGAAACTCAACATGTTATTCCTAACCCTGTTAGCCAAGAGCTAGGTGTCTGGATCCATTCATATGAGTCTTCAAAAGAGTCAGGAAACCAAATTAAGTATAGGTGATTTAGAGTTTGGAATGTGTGCAAACCTAAACATCACCAGACCACTCAGGGTTAATCCTAAGGCCTGGTCATCCTATAGGAACTCATCTTTGACTTTCCACATATTGGTCTTAACCTTCCAAGTGGCTTGGAGGTCTATGACCATCTATGTAGAATTCCAAAAAGAGCAAGGAAGTAGTTTGAGTTTCGAAGTGGTGGGTTCCATCTCTAGTCTTCTAAGATAGTCAAGAGGGAAACCATATAGTAAGATATTATGTACTAAGAGGAAGTTTATACCTCACCAAAAATGAGGTCAACAACTAACTTTTGGCCACCCTCCCCTAGCTTGGCTGGCGGCCTAGTCGCCGGAGCACCTCAAAACCGAGAGCCACTTCCTCCCCCTAAAACCCAAACCCACCCATCCTAACTGTCCAGCTCTAATTGGTCACTACAGTTGTTTAGCACTCCACTAAGCATCTAAGTGAACCCATTGCCATGCCCTGAGCTCAGCCCGATTGCCTTGGCCATAGATAGAGCTCTCTACGGCCAAAGGAGGAGTTGCTGAAAATTCCTGAGAATACCCTGTCCAATATCTTCCAGAGCTTCCTCAAGACCTCTAGAGTGCAACCCAACCATTCTCCAGCCTTAACTTCTAATGCCTGAGTTCAATTTTTGATCTCAGGTTTCAGTCGAAACAAGGATAAACTCCATCACAGCTCCACAGTCAATCAAAATTCAATTGTTTGTGCCCACACCATCCCCACACTGAGGGAAGAAGATCCCCCACAAAAGCCCCATCTCAGAGCTGCCCTAGCCCAGAGTTTGGTCAACATCCAAAATCTGATCTGATCAAATTTGGGTTTAGACAATTCATCATAGCAAGTGACTCCATCAGTGAGCTTTGTGGACTCCTCTGAAGCTTCTCCAACCATCTGATTGAGGCTTCTGCTCTCGGACAGAGGTATTGAACTTCACATTCTTCCCGATCTTATTTTGATTCTCCATCCATGTTGGGTTAATTTTAGGCTAGGTTGGTCGTAGATAGGTTTATCTAGGTCAGATGAGTCCATGAAACAAACCTCATACGATGTGGTTAAGTATAGGTCGAGATCTTTGTGTTTTAGTGTGGACGGCTTACGGGATAGACCAGTTGGGGATGAAGGTCGGGAGCCATTGGATTGCATGTGTATTCAACGGATGGCTAGGATTGTGTCGGACAGAAGATCTAAACATAAAGCACGAATCACGTGGCAGCTGACTCAAATGGTGGCGTTGAATGACAGAGCTATGTGTGAGCTATTAAGTAGGAAATTATGGATTTTTCGATTTACTTTAATTCCCTGACCTTAGAAAATCCATAACTTAGTGTATAAAAATCACAAAAATAAAAGAAAAATAACTCTTGCTCAGTGAACAAAGGAGAACAATGTAAAAATTGTTTCATGTTTATTTGATGTGTATTTTATTTTTAATTAATTAAAAACAGTATTTCATGTTTACATCCTAATTAACTCAAGACATTTCACAATGGCTTATGCTTTGGGGGTTTTGTTCTCTCTGGCATGAGGGATTTTCCCTGATTTTTCCAGGGTCAAGGGGAATAACTTTGTGGAGAACCCAAATTTTCAATTCAAATGTCCCTGTTTTGATATAAAAATTACAATAATTAAAATATCCATCGGAAAAATACAAAATTTGTTTTGGTAGGTTCACTGTGACTAGAGGACCATAGGAAAAATATAAACTTGGCTTAACTCATTAAGGATAACCCTAATTATTTTCAAACCCTAAAAATGAAATAAAATTAAATTGGACAAAATATAAATATAAATTACATAAAAAACATTCTCCACTATATTTTAAGGTTAAGGGAACTCCCTATAAAAATTTCAAGTCATTGAAATTAATTTGGCCACTAAATTGAATTTTCTAATTGAAATAATATTTTTTTAACATTAAAATGATTATAATAATTAAAATAGAACTAAAAAAATGTCCAAATTGGTTTTGGGAGTTTTTTGTGATCAAAGGAACATAATAAGACTAAAAATGGAATTAAAGTAAAATTTTCATGTTTTTTAAGTTATTTTCGAACTTAAAAAAATGAATAATTATTAAAATAAGTTAAAAATCATAAAAATTAACAAAATATACAAATGCACCAAAATGTCACATTTGGTCTCTTGATCACTTGAGAAAAATTAAAATAATTTTCCTAATTTTCTAAATAAAGATATAATTTTTTTAAAAATGGCTTAAAATGGATTTTCCCTAATTTCTTAATAAAATAATTTTAATAATTAAAATATAAATCAGAATAATATAACATTAGCTTCTCTACGTTCCTTGACCTCAGAGAAATTTATGAAAAATATAAAATTTAATTTTCAACCTAAATAATATTTTATATTTAATTAATACTCTAAAACTTGAAATAATTATAATAATTAAAATAAAATTCAGAAAATTATGAAAATTAGTCGAAGTGGTCCACTAGATGAGGTGAACCTCCAGTAATTTTCTTAAGAATAAATATTATGTTTTGATTATGTTATTAAATTTTCTTTGAAAATTCCTATTTTACATGCAAATAATTTTATAAATTAAATTAAAATGAGCAAAAATTATATTTTCTCCTCTAATATTTTAATTGTCCCATGAATGGGTAACATAAAAATTACAAGTTCATTTGAGTTAAATTTAATAAATTATGTAGTAATAGGCTTTAAAGGGTAAAGTTATAATTAAAGAATTTAAACCTTAATTAATATTTAGGTATAAACAAATGGTAAAATGGGCAATGAAAAATCTATTTGACATTTTTGAGTGATTCAAACATGAGGGGATAAGTGGTCGAAACTAACCTCATATTTGTCACAGAAAAGATAAATTTGTAATTTCCTTAATTGTTTTAATTTGGAAGATGATCAAAATTAAATGATTTCAGAGTTAGGAGTTTGACTTTGGAAGTTAATAATCCATCAATATGATACCCGTAGTTGGTGTTTAATGATAAATTAAATACTTTGATGAGAATTAAGAATCATAATTATATGAGTTAACTTTTCCCAAAATTACAAATATACCCATTAAGTCTTAAGGGCTTGGTAGTGAGCCAGGCTTAATCAAATTTGACTAATATTGATTAGAAAATATGGTAAGATTAATTGTGAACATGTTTGAAACACTACAAGCCCAATTCTAAAATTAATTGACTAAAATTCTTAATAAATCAATTTGCCCCTAAGGGCCTTCACTCGCTTGATTTACAAATAGAATATCAAGTGATAATTACTCCATTCTTAAGGTTGATCAAAACATCAGTTCATTCATAATAAAGGTATGATAGAGATGAGTCATCAAGCAACATAATAAGTTTAAATGAATTTGAGACTTTTCAGAAGATTGTGAGGTGTCCGGCGCACGACTCCTTGGTCCTTAGCATAGCCTTTTGGATATCTTGGAGGATGATTGAACTTATTATGTATTGCTTGAGAAATCATCTGTACACTTAAACAAATAGGACCCACCAAGTTATGATATAGGACTCGGTAGGCCCATGACGAACATATCTATATGCTTACTCAGCTTCTCTCACAAGCATGTTTCAATTCCCGCAAAATATATATATGCATTATAAGGCTAAAATTTCAGATGAAAGAAGAAGAAGAAATGTCAGGTACACTTTTATTTTGTTACACTGCAATTTACTTTTATTTACTTTCTCGTACCTTTTCTGCCTACGAAATTGCATGATAAACAATAAAGTCACCCTGTATATCAAAACCAAAACTTTTAGGATAACCACAAAAAAAAAGTTAAAACAAAACAAAGATAAAATTCACTGTCACAACAGTAAAAATATAAGATAACTCAAAATTTAATCACATAAAAAAATCACAATTGAAACTAAATTAAAACGTCTCTTCGGATGATCGGGAATCTCTTAGGTAATGTAACTTACGGTTACTAACGAGATTTTCTACGGTCTGGATGAAATTATGGAACTCATTTAGTTAGGTTTAGTAAATTCATCTAGATTAATTGAATCTGAAGAAAATTGTGTTATCAGAACGAGGGAACCGTAGGATCCTAACAAGTGTCGCAATAATCAACTTAAACTCCCCTTAAGACACCTCAATTTAAACATCTCTAAAACATGATACTTATCTTAATCTCCTACATTTTAACACTTCTAAAACTAAATCTGCTACGACGAGGAGCTTGGAGCATACAGAGTGGGCAACATGACCATCTTCAACAGCAAAATTCCTTAGAAATAAATAAATAAGCCATAGGACTCTGAGGTAGTTTGCTTAGTGCAACATAAATCTTCACTTTACCCCTTTAGGCCTTTGCATAACCATGTTGTGCAATATATAAGCCCTAATTCGTCTTAGGATTCCGAGATTGTCATCCGATATGACATAAATCTTCCTATCTTCAAAGCTATTTGTATGATTAGAATCATACAAATGTAAGCCCTAAATAATGAAATTGACTTCATTAAACATTAAATAATTTTCTCAAATTGAATCTAAACAATACGGTAGTTTGGGAAATCACCAAGATTCTTCTTAGAGCTGTGTTTTCCCTAGCTTTCTCTCCCTTTAGATTCCCATAAAAACTGTTCCAAACTTGAGCCACTCAACTATTGGATTTTCTATTACCACATTACCTTGAAGATCCTACCTTTTGGAAGTCATGCAAATAATATTCCCTAGTCTAAATCAAGAGTTTTTTTAGGTGACTTTGATTATCTAAGATGTAATCAACTATAACGGCTTGCTCTTATAAAAAACTTAAAGAACCCAAATTAATATAAACTCTATCTAGTTGTTTCATATTAGATAAGAGAAGTTGTCGGTTAACATAAATGGTTTGCATACCAAATAGATGTCATGGATTCTCTAGTTTATTTGATCAAGCCTCACCACCAAGCAATGTATCTATTCTTCGGGATATATACATGGCTTGTGGTAAAGTTCTTGATTATTTAAACTATTGCATGCATGAGCTTGGTTCGATTTCATATTTTAAAATGTTTAAAAAATATATATAATATTTTCCAAATTATATATATATATATATATATATATATATATATATATAAATTAAATTAGAACCCCCAACAAATCTTTTATCATTTAAAATGGCCGACAAAAAACAACACTGGAATTAGGATTCTTCTTTTCCCTCTTTATCGTGCCTCTCAAATGAAGAGATTGGATCTTTTTATAGGCTCTAAAGGAGTGACATTTTAGTCATTTTTCCATTAACTTCTATAACAACCTGAGCAAATGACCCATGTAGATTCCCTCTGATCATAAGTAATTTTATGATGATCTATTGACCTTAATGACCCTGGAATCGGATAATTTTAGTTTTTTCGACTCATCTTGTTGAGACACTCAATTTGACTTTAAACAGATTAAATTTAAAGTCCATTGACCACCCAAATAACAACTAAAGCCTCCATAATTGATGTAATAGCTTGTCCGTGATTGATATGACTCACATTGAAGTTTGGTGAAATCAGAGTTCAAGATGATTTTTGATTTAGATCGAAACATTTCTTGCTAAAAAAAAGGCCTAAAAAACCATGCCAAATGACAAAATTATTTGATGGCATATCAACCTCAAATAGTTTAGGAGGCCTATTTTTATAACTTTAGCGAGAATGAAGAGATTGAGAAAGTAAGGGTGAGGATTAATAAAAAATTAAAAAAAGAGAAAAGAGTTAACATGACAAATTTTGCTTGCTATATTGAAAGCTTTTGATTAGGAGATGGATGAGAGTAGCATGATGAGAGGTTTAGTGGCACAAAAGTAGGTCATGAAGCATTAGATTATTGTAAGATGATAGAGGTGGCTACTGACAATGCAAGCAGACTTTGATGAACTTTTAATAAAAGATCTGGCACATTTATTTGCATGCCACCAAATTCTTACGTATTTACATTTATACCAAACATCCAAACTCTACTTTTTATTTTTATACCACCCAAATCTTTCTTATCATCTAAAATTATCACTAGTTAAACTTTAAATAAAAAATATCAATTAAAATGAAAAATTATTTATATTTTTAAATGAACATTTATTTATTTAATATTTATATTAAACTCAATTAATTGACATGAAATATATTTTCATTCATATTAAAACTTCAAACCACATTTCCTAAAACACAATTTGGTTGAATTTGAAGGGATTAAAAGAGAAAATGAACAGTTAATGCAAGTGGAAAAGACAAAAAGTTTGTAATAAAAATAGTTTCCACTCATTTGTAGGTGTGGAGAACCAGAGGAAAAAATTATTTTTCTATTTTAATTTATCATGAAAATTTAATATTTTATTTTATTGTAGAAAATGTCATATAAATTGATGATCCAATTATTTTTCACTAATAATAGATTTAAGATTATTAATGCAAAAAAATATGATAATTATCTTGGAAGGAAATACAATGCATGATAATATAGAGTAAAAGTTCTCTCATTTCAAAGCTATTGGACAATCAGGTTTCGTTTGAGAAAACAGTTAAGTTTCGTTCAATTATTATACATATCGATGCGTATATTTATTTTTATTTGATAAATCAGCATCTTCCTGTGCTTCCGAAAATTACTTCGCTGCAACATCAATTTTTAATAGTTTGGCCACATGATTTTTAAAGAAGCTTTGTTGATTATAAAGCTCATTCCAAAGAAATCTTAATTATAAAAAAGATTAAAAAATCACTTAATACTTCTAGGCTAGTTTATGCCCCGGCCTAACTCTCCATGCTGGTTCGAACCGTTTGAAATCGGCCGGGCCGACCGTCCTCTGACACCATCGGCTTTACGAAAACGAAAACCAGAAGTAAATGAACGGGAAGTGGAAAGAGGGGAGAGATCTGCAAACAAAATCTCTCTCTTTCTTCCCTTTTCTTCCTCAAATCCCTGATTCCGCTGTTCCCCCCAAAATATTAGGGCTGATTTCTTGTTTGTCTGTAGTTCATATATTCTTTGATTCAAAATATTTATCCGGAATCTTTAGCTTCTTCTCCCTCTCTTCCGTTCTGCAACCTTCTTTCCCGCATCGAGATTGGTTACAGGACGACGCCGCAGCTGCGAGGTCTGGAACGTCGATTTGATTCTAACCAGTTGTTGGTGCTTGAGGGAATTCGGCCAGGAATTAGCTCCTTCACATGGCTTCGGCGCAGGTTATGGCTGATTCCGGTACTTCTTCTCGCAAGCTGGGGCATCTTGAAGCTGGAAAGAAAAAGGTGCAACAGCTTTACCATTTATTTTTTTTTATTCATGTTATTCCACTTTTTTAGCTACGGCGAGCCTTAATTTGGAACAGTGCAAGTTGTAATTTTGTTATTTCTATATGATCTTTGGACCAAGTTAAACGTTTGTGATTGGGCTTGCTTGGGAAAGAGACGGGATTGGGGTAGTTTTAGTTAGCTCTATGCACGCGCAAACTCTAATGGAATAAAACGGGTATTGGAAATTGTGCGCTGATATTTGCATAGATCGAATCCTACATTTGCATAAAGTTGCATTCAGATACTTGCATAACACCGTACGTATGAATACTATGCTCTTGCACTTGCTTTCGCACTGACAATATGAGACCATTGATACTTTTTTAATATACTTGTAAGTAAACAAAATCTATTGACATATTTTTATGTAAATAGTGAATGCCCATGTCCACATATAAGCTGCTTGTGCATTAATATACAACTTAATACATGGTAATCATCTTAAACAAAAATCCATGTGTAACACATGGCTATTACCTCACTTCTTAGAACTAAAACGTTCCCACCTTTTGTTTTAGGTTACTTCACTTACTTTCCACGTAAGGAGTTGATATTACATGTTCCTTGTTTGTGCTTTCTAAAATTGCTCTTACCTCCAATTTCCTAACTCTTGGTAATGGATTGGGTTAATATGTTATGCAATATCTAGGAATTGTGAAGGCTGTTGTTTTTTAATCAATGATATAAGAAGTGTATGAGCTTGAATATCTATTAGTATGGTATAGTTAACAATTTTTTCGTTTTTTTTTTAATATTTTAGTTGTAACTCTTATTTCTTGTCGAATATAGTATAGTACATTTGCTTTATAAAATATCAAATTGGTACTCAAGAAATTGATTTATTCTTTAAAATATACATAGGATACATCAGTATCAATGCACTTGACAAGTTTTAATTATGGCTATTGAATGCTTTTTCCTGATTCATGCCTCATCGTACTCCAAATTTTGGCTAAATTTTAACAAAAGTTTCATATATTCACCTCTTGTCATCAATCAACTCAAGTTTGTTTTAGAGTAATACCTTTTTGGATGCAATAATTGGTTAAAAAATTGAACTTTCAAAATCCTGCTTTATTTTTTTCCATAATTTTCATAAATTATTATTTAACCCCATTTTCATTTTCACATTGGTAATTTAAGGTGATGATATAACTAGTGGGAGGGTTGCACAGCTATAGAATAAAGACAAAACTTAGAGCACCAAAAGTATACGATCAATTGTGTATCTGGGATATGCAATTCTATAGCTATGTATTATGACAATGATTAGCGAATGGTGACAAATGGGAAGTGATAACAAATATAATTTTGAGGTTCATTCTTACGATTGGGACAATATTTCTAACTTTCTTAAAAACAATGAAGCTTTAATTATAAACATACACAAGTACTTTGTTGGGGTAATCAATTGCACATATATGTTTTATGTGGATTCTATTATCATCGTAATAAGCTTATATTGACTAAGATGCCCTACTTATACTATTGTCGTCAACTATTATGATAGGGTAATTCTATTCTTATTTTTGGCACTTACGTGATTGTGTCATGACACTGTACAAATATTTAGAGATGCCCAACTTATAAGTCTTGTAATCTGAATCTGTTTCCCAAAAAGAAAAAAAAGGACTTGTGGCAGTTCTCTGTAACAGGTGTGATCAATTTCTTAACTAGTAAATTTGTCTATTCACTACGCATTGGAACAGGTAAGATTGATTCCGAAAGAAAGGAAGCCTCATAGGTTTTGATAATTGTGTATTCTTTAGGGCTCCCAAGAAAATGTCCGTTGCATCTTTTCCTCAGCTTTGCCAGCAACTTGTCTTAGGCATTAAAAGGTTCTTATTTTTTTCTTATTATTACAACTCTGGTGATTGCTTTGTCATCAACCACAATCAGCTGTGATGAAATTCAAAAGGTTAACGGTGTTGACAGATGCTCCCCCTGCTCTCAAGCTTTCCTTCTCGAATAAGACAGCCAAATATCACCAGCAGAATAAATTCCAACCACTTGCAAGTTTTAAGAGAAGTAGTGTATATTAAATGTTCAAGAGAGAAAATATACATTTTGAATTATAAATTTTGAAAACAGAACCTGATAGATTCAAGATAGCAGAGACTAGTGCCTTATATGATCTGCTAGGAATGTTTCTTGGCTTAACAAGTTGGCTGAACCTACGAAGGAAAGGCTCTTGGCACTTTTTGCTATGGAAGAATTTGTACAGGAACTGAGGGCAACCCTCTAAAGGCTCTTCTTGTCAGTGCTTGTTCTGCTGCAGCTTATATGGGACAGCCTTCGGAAGATGGATTTTCAAGTGTTAGAATTAATTTTGGCGGAATCATGGACTCCACTATGATCACTGATTTTCTGGAACGATTTTTTCTAGCACTATTTGGATTATTTTCTTGGTAGAGAGCCAATTGAAATAGCAATGGAAGGGCCAGAATAGATTTTGGAGAAGGTAAATATGCTGCGATGATTGATCTTAGTAAAATCCCAGACTCCACTATGATAACATTATCTTCTTAACCTTCGAACATTTGGGGAATCCACCCCAAAGCAAGGAATCATCACTTCTATACTGTAAAACCTGAAATCAAACTCTTCCCAGAACTTCTCTTTATACTTGAAGGAAGGTTAGACAAGTTATGCCAAAAAACAGTTAGACCGCTTAATTACTAAATTACCCCTAAAAAAAATTAAAAAAATCAACTCTTCTAATAAACCCATCTATCAGGCATCACTATGTCATGTAGTGCATAAATTGACCCCAATTCCTATTTTGGCATAAAACATTATACTAAAAGAGAAGCACGCGTGCCACAATAATTGTTAAGGGGTATATGTGATTCTTACATTTGTATGCCATGCCCATTACTATTATTTTTATAACCTTTTTTTTTAATGACCGTTGTTGTATTTCGATGTTAATTATTGCATTAGCATTGAATTTTGTCTTGCTTTATGTGCCTTTTTTATGTTATTTTGCCCTTAGTTGTCTTTATGCTAATGACATGTTAAAAATATCATGTGTGAATATAAATTTTACTTTTGCTTTCTATTGTGGACATTCTTCTCATTTTACCTAAGGACTCCTCCTACATGAAGAGTGATTTATTATTATTGTTATCGAAGGTAAAATAGTTTATGGCTATTTTGCCCCTTCTCAAATTCTGGATGTTGAAGGTTTCATCTCTTGTGCTCTTAGGATTTAACACAGTATTGAGAATACAGAAATCTTATGTTTTGAAGATTTAATATCAAATAACATCAGGATTGTTAAAACCCTTTCTCTACCCAAAATCTTGAGCCTATTATAGAGGGTCAAACCCTTGGTATTTTTCTATGCCAACATGTTTTAAGTTATCCATTGTAATGTTGAAGCCATAAAGTAGAAACCGCATTTTTTACGTAGGATGGAAGCAACACTAGTTATGTAGAATATTAACATGATTTTTTTTAGCAATTGGATGAAATTAATGTATCAATTTTATAAAGAAAGTTCAACTTTTAACACTGCATGTGTTGTATATGAGCTGCTATTGAATATGAAAGCATTTTTTTATCACTGAAGAATTTATGCATCTCTTAATTTTCATAATAACAAATAGTTTTGAATGTTGGGTTTATGTCTCTTGAATTATAGTCGAGTAAAACATGACCTGTTGCTAGGACGCTATTAACTTTCAGCACTTATAAAACTAGTTCGCAGCTTATGCAGAATCCATGATGGAAGAGCTCAATTACTTGAGCGATAGGATACCATTTCTAGCTATTATTCTACATGCTAATTGAAATGCTTGTCCTTTATGTTCATCGTTGTGGCAATCCTTCTAAGTTTTAGTAGTTTTAGCTTAAAAAGGTATTGCTGTATAATTTATTCTTTTGACTAGTTGGAAGAATTTCGCAAAAGGAAGGCAGAAGGGAGGGCTAAGAAAGCTGAATCTACTGGACAATTGCAGTCAATTGATGGAGGAAGTATTGAAAAATCTTCTCAGAATGAGGAACATCAGGCAGATACATCAAATTCCAGTACGAGCACTAGTTTTTCTGGGTCCCATACAACTCCAGTGCAAAAGGAAGTAGTCTCTTCTACTGATAAACACGTGATTTCCTCAAATGAAAGCGCTCAGATGTTTAGCCCATTTGAGAAGTCCAGTTACACAGGTTTAGTTAATGGTTATCATGACCCCTGGAAAGAGAGAAGTGAGCTCAGTGGCACTGAACAATCCAAGTATGAAACAGCCTCTAGTACTATATCAGGCCAGTTTTCTGCTTTTGATTCAGTTCACACAGATGTTAATCCTGAAGAGGTTTTGGTCAGCTCGAGTCTTTATTCTCCTCCATTATATGAAAGCAGGACTTCTTCAGCTCGAGTGAGTTATCTTGATGCATCTAATACTGCTGGTTTACAGAAAGCTGATGGTGCTTCTGCAGAAAGCAGGTTGGGGCTTCCCAGCACCTCGTTGAGTTCATCTTTAACCTCCAATGGTAAAATCTTCTTTATTTTCTTTGCCATTATTTTGTTTCCCTTACTTATTTTGAATGAATTTTTTATTTATGGAGTTTTAACCAGTTTTTTTTTCATCAACTTGGTGAGTAGACTCAGTACCTGGGTTGGGGATTTATAAACCTGTTAGCTTTAACAATAAAGGCCTTTTGGACACTCACGTTGGACGAAAGACAATATCTGAATCCATTAACCAACGCCTTAACCTAGGAAGTGCATCTCTGCATTCATCAGAACCGTCTCCAACAGACTCGAACCTGCCAATCCGAAGATCACAGGAAGCTCATTTATCCTCTTCAACTGGCTATGGATTGACTTCTAGTCGAACTCGCCAATCTTTTCTTGATACTATTGGAGTATCTAGGGCCTCGTCAACATCCCATGTGCCACTTTATGAGCTTCATAAAGCTAATCTACCTGTTTCTTCCAGTAATTCAGTGGTCCAGGGTGCTGATGTTCATTTTTCCTCCCATCAGCAGCCATTTACTGATGAGAACAGTGTGCAAAAACTTTCAAGTTCATCACCTTCAGTATTGGTTGATGAAAAGGTGAATTCTTTTGCTTCATCAAATGACATACTAATGCTGGAGACAAACGGGGAATACTTACAAGGGGGGCATGAGCTTTTGGCTCCAAAGAAAGATGAAGATTTTTCTGCCCTTGAGCAGGTTCCCTTTATATACTCTGCAGTTGTAACTATGTTATAGCTTTGAGACATTTAACTTCTACTATGTTTATTATCCCGTGAAGCATTAAATACTGATATTTGAGTAATTTACTTACTGCCTTTCCTCAATCATTCAAGGTATTTCCCTATGTTTTTGAAGCAGAAAGTCCTTGCATTTGAACTGGTTTGATAATTAGAGTTGGAATGTGGTTATATGTTGAGCTTGTGTATCTCTCCATCTTGATAAAAGTGGACCTTTTCCATTGTTTTTATTTGTAATAGCAATAGTTATATATTTTAAGGAATGCAGTGTGAAGAGAACATCTCAATGTTTTTCTGCCTGTCAATAATTGGCATTATTGATGACACCATTCTAAGGCTCCTAGAAGGTGCGGGGAAGCGGATTTGGAGTGGAGGTGATTGGTGAATAGCTGTGGAATGATAGTATGCAATGTCGATGGTGTTTGGAGGGGATAAGTGATGAAATATGTTGTTGAGCAACAGATTTGAGCTGTTTGACGGCTTTCCTTGCTCAAAACAGCGAGGCAGATGACGAGAAAGTGCGGTGTGGGCCTTTTCTTGTGCAAGATATAGACACAATACTTGCAAAAAGAAGAGGATGCGGCATTCCTTAAGTAGGAAATCAAAGAAAATATATCCAAAATACATAAACAAAGCCAAAAGTCTGCCAATAATAAGAAATAACAAAATATAAAAAGTTCCCTCTCAAGAAAAAAAAAAAACCAAATTCTATTTAAATAAATATTGAATATGGTTCCACATGGGTTGACGACTATTGCACGCGGAAGAATATTAGGATAGCGATCCTTATGGGACCGCGAGATCCTCACTTGTTTGGATGCAGGATTGCGAGATCGGCATAACCCATGAAATCGTGGAATCTCACAAAACCTGGATTGTGGATATTGTGCGGGACGCTCCCACTTCAGTCAAACTTTAGTTTTTAAGCTAGTTTTATTGGAGGTGCACACTAAGTCTATTATTTCTATGTAATAGCTATGTATAAGTGGTCAGTTGCTTTTGTTGTTCCATCAGCATCGTTTGCTAGTAGTAGCTCAAGTTGTGCTGATCCGACACCCTATAGATGCTGTGGCATTTGATTAATCTATAATTAATAATGTTTTAGTTGTGCGAAAGTGCTGGGAGACAATGTGTAACTTCCTTTTTGGTTTCTGTGGATCAGCCTTATCTTGACACTTCTTCTCATCATTGTCTCATACAACTATGGATCTTTGCTTTTTGTGTCTAACTTTCAATATATTGAGGAAACAAAGAAACGAAGGGTCTGTTTGGGATCACTTTTGTTTTTTGTTTTCTATTTGTGATTTTTTTTTTGTTTATATTTTGATTTGAAGCGAAAGATGTTTATTATGTTGAAGATAACAATTTGTTTTGAGTGTTTTTAAAATCAATTTGGTTTGTTTTAAAAATAAAGAAAATAAAAACACATAAAAAACACATCAAATAATACATCTTTTAAAAAATAAAACCATAAGCAAAAACAAATCCAAAAATTAGAATTGATCCTAAATAGGCCCTAAGTCTCTCGATGCATGGCTCACCAAAATAGTTTCATGTGCTAATTATGTTCATCAAACAACCACCAAAGTTTTGTGATGATGCTTATTGGTGATGCTGGTAAGGAGAAGTTGAAAATAACATTAATGATTAAGTTAATCATAATCTGGGAAAATAGAGATTTGAGCAGAAGTCATTTTCTTGGGGGTTTAAGTTACTGAAGTTGATGTGCAGTGTTTTTGGGAGGCAGTGCTATCTATTTTTGCATGATTTCATGAGATTGCTAAAAATAATTTTGTCTGGAAACAAGCTTGTCGTCATTTATAATATGTTTATCCTCACCTTCAGGCAAGTTGTTAAGGCAAATCCAAATTTAAGTCATAAGGTGAACTTAAGTGTAAACTAGCTTTCTGTAAGCATGTTACCAAAAATCATGCTTAATCGGCCTTTTGCCTAGCACAGTCTATAGGAAGAAGCCCTGTCTACTTTTTGGTAATTGCTTTACCTTCTTCTCAAGTCCTTTTCATAACTATTTTCTTTAAGGGCGTCTCACTAATTCAAAATTGCTGTGGTTGTATAAAGAAAATGATTCCCATACTTTTCAGGTGTGCTCCACTCTTTGAGTATGCAACATACATTTTTCATTTTGTACGAACAAATGTGCAACGTGGAAGCTGTTTTGGTGATAGGCTTGCTAAATTATAAGATCCATTGTGTAAGCTGAGACTTCAGCATTCATTTTAGTACTTTCAATATGTTTCATATTAACGATTGATATTAGATTGCATTTTGGAAGTTAATTCTAAGGGGTTTCTTAGGAGAGTGTTAATTTAGACTTATTTATTTTCTCATTTGTGTACTTTTCTATTATTCTTTTGCATTTTTAGCTTGACATTTATAGGTTCATATCCTGCTCTATTATCATAATAATAATTATCGCCATCAACTATTAGGGTTTAGCATTGTGAATCTTCGTTTAGATTTCATCCCTATTGAGTGTTCTTTGAGGTTTTAAACTTATTTTTTATGAGAAATTTGGAAAACTTGTATTCATGTTTTTTTAGGTCAATATATATCTATCTAATCCTCTCATCATGCTAATTCTATCAACTTGTCAAATGAAAATTTTCTACTTTTCATTGAATGCCTAAACCCCATAAAGTCGCTTTTGTCACATAATTTTAATAAATGCCACAGACTTTTTCTCTAATATAATCAATCCTTAATTTATCTACTATAGTTTTATCATAGATATATTCTTATTTATAACACATTAAACTTAACCATCAATTACTTTTATTATTTCACATTTGATTAATACAACTTCGACTTACTTATGATTTTAAAACTTTTTTTTTCTTAAAATTTTGTGATATTCTCGTCATAGAACTTCGAGGTACTTCTCTATTCTAACCATCTAGCTTTAACTCTAGAGATTATTTCTTTTATATGTCTTCATTCTTCTTTATAATAGATCCAAATTATTTAAATTTATTACAACATGGCATCACATTATCTTCTAATAAGATTGAATAATAATTATTAATACTTTACTCACTAAAATTATGTATGATGTACTCAATCTATGTTCCACTAATTTTAAGGTCTTTATCTTCTAAATAATTTTTGCACTTTTCTTTTTTTTATTGATTTTACTTGGTTTCTCACGAATTAGAATTATATCAACTACAAAAGTTATTTTGCATGACACCTTATGTTGAATATTTTTCTATAAGCACATTCATAATTAATATAAAAAGTAGTGATCTATGGTATTAAAAAAATTTTGTTTAACTGCACAGCTAGTTCTAATACTAGTTAATGCTTCATAATATATATTTTTAGTAACTCCAATATTGGCATATACCTTTTTCTCTTGGTGGCTATTTGATTTGGTTTTTAGTATTAAATGTATAGAGTTAAAGGTTTTTATGCGCTTTAATTTTTTATTTTATTTTATTTATTTACTGGTTTGGTGTGAGCAAATGTGATTGCAAAGTGAAATTTCGAGGGCTTTACCTTGAAAGGCCTATTTTTCTTGTAAAGGAAAATTTCTTGATTGAGGTCCGTGGTGTTACCCTTGCCCTCATAATGGCGATTCCTGCTCTTGCATCTCTCTCCTTTTTGTATTTTTCATGCATCTTTTTTACTTGTCAAACTCTCTATAATAAAATTAAAAAAACCTAGTTCCTTAAACCACTCACTTTTTGCTTCACTTTGCTCGTAGTCTCATTGTCGGTGTACACGAACATCTTACGCAAGCTTAGTGTTCACGGATTCTAATTTTAAATTTTATTATATGTCTAAGTATTTATAGAATTTTGCCATTTTTTAAAAACATTATTTTCTTTAATAAGATATATATATATATATATATATATATATATATATATATATATATATATATATATATATATATATATATATATACATATATACATATATTTACATCATGCCACTATGCAATCTATTTTTAAACTTTCCTAAAACTTCTATAGCAATTTTCTTTGTGAAACTAGTCATATTATCCTATATTAGGTTTGACTTGATTAAAGAATTTCAATTTATATCTTTTGGCATCCTATTTTGATAGATTAATAATTTCTTATCTTTTAATTCAACCAACTTATCTTTGAGCTATAATTTTTTGCTTCTTTATACTTTAAAAGATACATTTACTCAACTATTATCCTATGCTATGTGTTTAAGTCTCTTTTCGGAATCACCTTACAATCTGTTCAGGAATATTTTTCTTGTCATTTTGGATATTAGCTTTAGATGGTTATGCTGAGGGTTTAGAAGGAAATTACTTTGCGAGTGTGATTACTTGATGCTCAACTATTGTGTGACCTCATTGGGCATTCCAAATGCAAAAATCTTGCTAAAATGGTATGGGAAAGGGTTAACGTATATATTTTTATTATTTCATTTCAAAGTTGATTAGGTCTCTGTGGAATGAACTTTGCATACTTACTGTATGGGGCACATGCGAGCATTGAGACCTAGGGATCCACTGGAAAGCTCTATCCTAGAGGATTTACGGAGGGGTTGATCAACACACTTTTGTCCTATGTTGCAAAGTGATTGTTTCAACTATACAAATTGCCCTTTGTTACAAATTGTTTCAGTATTTCAAATCATTGGATAAGTGAGAATAGCGTCTGCCTAATATTCCTAACGCATGAAGTTGATACTAAATTAGGTTTTGAGATTGGTTGATATACTTACATTGCATTGTTTCCTTTTGAGCGTGTGACCTCCAAATCATAAGGGAAGATTCCATACCGCTTCTCCCAGATATTTCTGAATAAATTGTATTCTTCTTATTCTTATCTCTCCTATTATTATTTTTTACTTGTTTTCTTCTGTTTTTTAACTGATGATGATGATCATCACCATCTTGATTATTATTATTATTATTCATCTTCTCTGGCTTTTCAACACTACTAAACAGTGACTAAACATTTTTCTCATTTGGCTTACATTACATCTAAGCTAATCACGGAGGTATTTCAACGAAAATCCTGCTAAAATTGATAAAGAAATGAAAAACGAAATTGGTGCTGGGAAAAATTGAGAGCAATTTATAAGTTAGATATTCTTAAATGGTGCCAAATTCCCATTGCTTGATGATAATTTTTTTTTTGTATGCAGTGGTTTGTTCAATTTTTAATGGATAGGAATAATAATTAAGTTTTCTGTAGTCTAAAGTTTTATTGCTGTTGTTTTGAGAGCTTGATCGAGGTCTGATATCACACCTCTTTCTTCATACCGCAAGGTGGTTAAGTTGATGTAGAGATTTTTGTGGCGTTGCAGACAGCAATATGATGTATGAGTTTGAAATTGTACATTGATTTGTACCGCTTACCCTTGTCATTCTGTTATCAATTTTCTAGTTCCCGCCCCCCTCCATGCACTCCATCTTTCCCCTTTAGTTTTTAGATTTATTATTTTACTATTTTTTTGAATAAGACTGTTGCTGCGGGTGAATCTTTTGCCTAGATACAGATCTTTGGCTGTGCTTTTTGCAGCTTTAGTTTTCTTCAAGTGGAAGCATTTTTGGGATACGTTTAACGGAATAGTTCAATCTACAATTTGCTATTGAAAAGATGTTCTATTGCAAGGGAATAAAGTATGTTTCACTCTATTTAGAGATCACTGGTTACTTCTTTTGCCTTCACTTAAGTTTGCACTTTTTTTCTTTTTGTTTAGCTCTGTGATGGATTCTGTAGACTCTCTCCTTCTTACCATTATTACTTAGTACTTTCTAGCTCTAAGCCAGTTTTAGCTACACAATTTTAAGTCAGTGTCAACAAAATGACTTAAATGGATTAAACCGGTTTTCACAGTGTTTAAGTCAGATTGTAGATATCATGAAAGGAGTGATGCCAATTGAGGTTGACACATGCTTGGTGGCAACCCTTAGCTCATTTTTACTAAAATGCAAACAGTCTTTTACATAGGTTTGGTGTACATGCAATTTTTAGTGCAATATTTGTACCTTAATAATGAAATTTAAGCACTTTTGTTACCGGAGAAGGGGGATTAGAGAAGATTTAGCAAGAACAACCACTAAAGCAGTTCAAAACAGGAAAAAAAAATCAGAATAAAGATGAGATGCACTAATAAAATAAAAAATACAAGATGCAACCGATCGGGATACATAAATTATCAAATGTATGATTGACAAAGGAAGGAGACTTGGAATGCCACCACTAACAACAGAGGAATATGGTTACCACCACTCAATCTCATGGATACAGACTCGTCCCTATCCGGGAACCACCAAGGGTGCACAGACCACAAAACTCAAATGAACAAAAGACCCCTAATATAATAAACGATTACATATTTATAATCAATAAAGGATCTAAACCTAATAAAAAAAAAACAAGAGAAAATACCCTTGTTGCTTTTAGGAGTGGGCAATTACCCTTGCCCTAGAGAGAGGGCCTACCGACCCTCTCCCACTTGGATTAAACCGGTTAGGGGTTTCCTCACCGCCCCGCGTCTGTCTACCAAGGTTGGTGGAGCTTCAACCTCATATTTTGAAGTTTTTGAATCCTCATGACATGGTGTCAAGTCGGCATGTTGAAGGCAGCAGAGTTGTTGTAACCTCTCGGGATTGGAGGGCGTTCGACTTTCGACCCTTGTCTCCTCGATGACATGACTAGGGTTTAGGTTTTGGAGGTGAAAGAGGTGTTAGGTTGTAGAAAAATTATTTAGGGTTATTGATTTTGAAAATCAACAAGGGGGATTAGGGTTAGGTCAAAATTCGGCTATATGGTTTGGTGGGTTTATGTTTGGGAGGATTTTGATAACCTTAGGTGGAATTAGGATTAGACTAGCTCTGATATTAAATGATGCCGGAGGAGGGTTTCGAGAATATTTCATAAGAACATCCAAGAAAGCAATCCAAGATAGTGAAAAATAACCATAACAAAGTGAGATACACTAATCAAATAAAAGATATTAGATACAAGAGTTTTCTACTCTCACAACGGGTCCAAATTTAGAAATTACCACCCAAAGGATTGCGAAGGAAAGTGGCTCTGGATATCACCATCAACAATGGAGGGATACGTTTGCTACTGCCTAATGCCATGGATATAGACTCGTCCCCATTAGGGAGCCACAAAGTTAGCATAGACTATCACTGAACTCAAATGAACAAAAGACCCTGATACAATAAACGACTGCATATTTATATTCATCAAAGCACCTAAACCTAATTAAAAAAAATGGATGAAATACCCTTGTTGCTATTAGGAGTTGGCGGCAACCTTAGCTCTGGAGAGAGGGCCGGACGAATGAAAATGCCCTTGTTGCTATTAGGAGTTGGCGGCAACCTTAGCCCTAAAGAGAGGGTCGACCGGCCCTCTCCCACTTGGACCGAACCGTTCCAGGTCGCCCTCTCTGCCCCGCATCACTTCTTGTTAATATTTTTTTGTTCCAAAGTCAAAAGATACTTCCCATGTATTGTTATTGAAAGCTTTTGCATATCAGTGTATTTCATTCTTTTGTGTAATGAATATATTCTGGCTACCTTTCTCTAGCTAACACATATCCATTTTCTTACTTTAAAGAGTTTCTAACTCACAAGTTGTACGGTTCGAAAGGAAGGGAGATTTTTTTTCAGAGAATTGCCGCCTACTCATTCAGTAATACAGAAGAGCTTAAATGATTGATTAAAACCCTTGTTTTCTTAGAAAATATTGTAATATATGAATATCTGTTAGTTGTTGGAGTAAATGTAAAGATTCAGATGGTTTACAAATTTGGAAGGAATGTCATGAAAAAATCAATGTCTTTTAGTTCATGATAATTTGTCAATACATGCCTCATGAGGCCTTTGTGGAATTGATGGATCCGGAAATGATTAAAATATGCAAATCATAAACAAAGAAGACATGTTGGTATCTATGTACTTTTTGTCATATAAATTCTTGTTTTCAATTAAATTATGCTTGCTGATTATATTTCTTCATGGAAATATACCAAAATTTTTTTCATCAGCCTTAGTTTTTCTTTCTGATGCAGCACATTGAAGATTTGACACAAGAGAAGTTTGCACTTCAGAGAGCTCTGGATGCATCACGAACATTAGCAGACTCATTGGCAGCTGAAAATTCATCATTAACAGAAACTCATAATCATCAGGTCCCTTTTTCATCAAACTAAGCCCTTAATCTTTGAAGCTAGGAATGGATTTTTACCTTCTGTACTGCTAGTAGCAAACAAGTTGATTAGTAATTTCTTTGTTGCATCTATTTTATGCAATTTGACCCTTTTTTACATATTATACTTGAATTTATCAGTGCAAGAACTATATTTTCTGAAGTTTTTCCTGTTTATGATCGAATGCTATGGTTTTCTTAGTTATTTGATTTTGATCATGGCATCCACTTGCTACATAATCCACAAATAATTTATCGCTGAAAAGTGAGAACCTATTGTTTTCGGGTCTGGATGATAGAATAGTGAGATTATGCCAACATAATCCTTTTTTTTATGTTGGGTTATTATAGGTTGGCTTCTTTCTATGGTATCTTTGCTACCCTTTTTAGTGATGAGGGGTCATATGAGGAAGACTACTTTTGATGCCGCAATGGGGCAGTCGGGAGAAACAGGAAGTGAATTTCCACCGGGAGTGACATTGAAGTGAGTAAAGGAGAGGGAGATTTAATTTCAATTCATTCTAATTGGTCCATGTTATAAAATAGACTTGACGGCATAAAATCAAATATAATCCTATCCAGTTACAACATATAATCAAATATAATCTTTTCTAGAATGAAATTTAATTATAATAAATTCAAATTTAAATCTAAAATTATTTAAATGGACAATTCATTCTAATTTAAAATAAAATTAATCTAAATATCCTAATAAATTGAAAAAAATCCTGAAATATTAGAAAATAATCTAATTCTGATTTCTTGTGCTTCATTAGCTTCATTTGCTTGTTCCAGTTGTTTTATTGAACTTCTTGTCAGCTGTCACCCAAAATTTAATGTAAATAGTGCAGAACCATGAATGATAGAGAAAAAAAAAGAGTTGCTCATGAATTTGGGATTCTTTTTTTGTTTTTTGTTTTTCGAATGGGTTTGTATTTGTTGTAATTGCATTGTAGCACAGACACCTTAATGGTTGTGTTGATGAATTTATGGAGGTTCAACTGATTCGAATTGAATTTGCATTTGGTGTTTATAAGTTGTTTATGATTTGATTTTGTGAGGTCTGTGGATTTAATGAGAATATATGCTTCATTGTTCTAACATGATGGATAGATTGAATGAACTAAACATTTTAAGAGTTGTCATTAAATTCACTAAATGTAAGAACCTGATGGCTTTCGAACTTTTGTTTCCCTTAAGAGGCAGTTTGTTTGGAGGAGTTCTGAGTGTAAACCAAATGTAGGGGTTTTATTTTTGTTGGAAGAGAATCATATGCTAAATAATTAATTAAAAAATTGAATCTCCCTCTTGTTCATTTTTTTATTCCAAAAAACACCAAATTCAGACAATTTTCAATTACATTGACTCTCTTTTTACACTTGTTGCTGGCCTCCTCCATTGTTTTTGCTGTCATTGCTAGTCACCCTGGCTATTGCTTCCTCTGCTAGCAACGCCCACCGATACCTACCACTCCTAATGTCGGCCCCACTGCCACAACCCCCACATACTGCTGCAGATTGCTACTACTGTCGCTGTTGCTGCTACTCGCTCCGCAATTGACGGTCGAAAGTAGGGGTTTATTTTATAGTAATCAAAGTAAAAAAAGAATATTCTCCTGTATTTATTCTATAACCATCCAAGTATGATTAATTAATTTACTTTGCATTACATTTATGTTGTACTGAAATTCCAAATACTTGGAACCAAATGGCCCTCGAAGCAACTTTTAAGAACTTATTTGTTCATGACAATAGATTTGGTAACCTTTATATTTAAATAAAATCTTTTGTTTTTAATGTTTGTAGATCACACTTTTATTTTTTTTAGCATAGGAAAACTATGTAGGCCTATATTCTAGTGCAAACATTTTGTTGATGCAAGGGGCTTCGTTCTGTCGTTATGGAAGAAGGTTAAAAATGGAAGGAAAATATTTGTTTCACTTTTTAATATAATAGCATGCGATAGTGTTTTAAAATATTTTTCACACTTTGGAATGAATTTATCATTCACGTGCCTTAAATTTTTTTTAATTATTATTGCCGATATTGCAATTTTAATGACTTCCATACCCTGATGTTTTCTCTTTTGCCATTCCCAACCACCACTTTGCCATCGTTTTTATTTATTTTAGAAATTGACACTTCTTAAAGGTGCCACTGCTCAGGCATCATAACACTGCTCATCAACCTAACTACTAGAGAAAATTGATATTTGAAACACTATTGGGATATTTAAACGATAAATGAAACTATCATGATCCATGATTAACACTTTTTGATAGCCTATCATGATTCATGGAATGCGATATTGTTTTATTCAGTATTTATTTTTACATTAAGGGTTTCTTTGTCTGCATGCAAAAGGAATTGGTGATTGTGAAGTGGGAGAAATGAGGTAATTTCATCTTTTGGTCTGACTAACGTTCTTTTGGTTGCAACAAAAGGAGTGCATTGCATTCTTTTTATAGGGGTTTTGAAAATTCAGGTGTTTGGTCAAAAGAATTTTAAATGCCGTATAAATCAAAATGTATTTAGAATTCATTCCTTCATTTTTTTGTGATTGAAATTCGTTGGATTTGGATGAATTCCAAATTCATAACTTTATCTATGGTGTTGCTGATGCCGCCAACCCGCCTATCTTTGTTGCTTCCGCCTGTTGCCTATACACTGACTACTGCAGCTGCTCAATAATGCCGACACCAACAACTAACATCTCGCCTGCCCGCAACCTCTCGTTGTCGCCGACCGCAGCTTGTCGCCACATTGAACCAAACAACTCCAATTATTTCAAATATAATGCATTTTTTCCTACGTTGCATTCATTTTACGCTGCATTAATTTTTTAACAAAACAAAGAACCCCTAACTAGAAAGTGCATTTTGACTAGAAAGAGATGGATAGGATTCTAGTGACTTGACTCCAGTCTCAAATTCTCCGAGGTCACTAATAGAGGTCTTTAAATGCAACTCTCTTGCCTTCTTGTGAGAAACTAATTCCACACGCATATATTCATGTGCACATTAATATGCATTCTACAATTTATTTTAATTTACGTTAAATAGTACTATTTAATGTAATTTTGATAAATAATATATAAATATATATCTCTATATTGACATTCTCTTGCCCTTCATATGATGCAAATTTGTAGGTGCAATTTAATTGAAATTATTGAACTCTTCCACCTATAACTTTTCTACATTGAATGGAAGTATCATTCACTAAAAGAAAGTGAAGCACTTTCCATAGAAGTGGCTGCATTTTCTTTTGTGTCCAAAAGTGGGGAGTGCCTCTTGCTTTGATTTCGAGCAACCAATCAGATCTTAAACTGCACTGGGATTAGTTCCCCTTGAATGAATTCCAGGCTAGATTTTTCATAGTAGTTTTTCTCAGTTGCTATTTCTCAAGATTCTTTATGTTGCTCGGTTGTTGAAATGATTTTCTTCATATTTTGATATAGTTTTTTCTTGTACCCTTTATTTTGCATTGTTCTTTGTTGAAAATTCTATATTTTATTTTTCCAGGCTAAATTTATCAGCGAATTAAAATCTGAGATTGATCGACTGCAGGAAGAAGTTAAGGATCAACTGGTTAGTCATTTGTCTTCTTGTGTTGAGAAATATTTCCCTATTTTCTTTCTTAAAGAGTATAATGGATGCCTGCAGTGGTCCTCATGGATTGTCTTGTCCCATGACAACTTATGATTTCTCCATGAATTATTTTCAACCGTAACAGAGATAGTAGCTACTTCTATAAGCACTAAAATTAATTAGAATGCAAACAATTTAGGGATCTTAGTGTTTTTATATTCTGTTCCTAAAGGACTCATGTGTAATTCTTTTGGAAATAGCTATAAGTAGGGGGCCATTAATTTATTTAGGTGCAGCTTTATAGTAGAAGAAAATTAAAGAAATCAAATCTACAAGGTGCCAGTCCTTTGCTTTCCCTAAAGCTTGATGCTTTGAACAGGTTTTTGACACAATGTCTTTTGAATGCATGTCTCATAAGATTTTCTACATCAAAATGATACAAAAAAAGCTACCTTTATTTCAAGATTGAGCTCTAATGATTTGCTATAATATCCTCTATAATCTTGGTTGAAGCCCTTTTATGTACAGGATTGGGCTAATGAAACTTGATCCAACATAAATGTAAGATATCTTCTATGTGATGCCCCAAATGTATTACATATCTTGATATTTGATATGTTTAGTGTCTCAAGTCATTCATTGAGTATGAGATGTTGATCTAGAGGAACACATTTTCTTTTGTGTGCTACTTGATATTTTTGCTTTCCATATGGCATATACACTTACTTTCCTTTCAGATAACAATATACCTGAATATGTTCAGTCAAACAACATTTCCTCTAGTAAATTCTAGCATGGGCCCTTTTACCTAGATCCTGCAAGTACAAAATTTTTTCTAATATTTTAAACTATAGATAGAAACTATCCTAATCAGGTTTATTAAGATAGAATGACTACGCAAAATAGGTTTGCTGTACCATGGCATTGGTTGTGGACCTGGAGCTTTCCTTCAAATTTCTTTAGCTTGGGAAATTTAACTCCAATGAATATCGCTTTCAGTACTCCTTGAACGTTTTTTGGTTCACCACCTCTACATTACATGATGGCATTAACTCCTCCATAGTGTTAACAAATCTGCTTTTCTAGGATGTCCTTGTGCTGTGAATCTTGTTGCCCGTCATCAGGACATCTTATTCATAGGAATCCAACTCAATTCACCGGCGTAGGCTATCTGATCAAGGTTTAACCCATAAATGGGGTGTGACCAACTAGTATGGTCTACTCTATACCAATGTTATCTTCTATAACAATCATGTTGTCTGCCCCATCATTACCTTGCTGCCACCTTTCCAAACCCCTGATGGCCAGAAACATCACTCGAGATCCACACTAGCCATGTGTCTTGTTGCTATTTCCGTTCCCGTGTGCCAGTTATAACTGCCTTTTGGCTTTTTCAGTAATAAAATTGGGTTGCTTATTGTTGTTTGGGTTAACCCCAGTATCATCCTGCAAATAATTTTTAGTGGGAGCTATTATGGTATGAAAACACTTTATAAACCTCATGATAAAAGTAGTTAATGTGACAAATTTCTCTCCACATGAATTTTAGTCTATTGAGATCTTTCTTTGATATTTTTGACCCTCTTCAGGTGAGCTTAAGCACATTTTAATAGCAAAAAATTGAGGAAGACTATTGAAAAAGTTGTAAACATGCGATTTTTCAAATTAATGAAAACTTATGCAAAATGATCTTAAGAACCCCTTAGTAAGAAGTTATTTTTTAGTTTAATAAAACATTATCATGTTTAAATGTATCCTAACTATTATTTGTCAGCTTTATGAAACCATAGTCCATTCAATCTAGTTGAGTACTGCTATAGTTTTAAACTCGATTTTGTGCATTTCTTTTTTGCTTAACTTTTTCATTATGACAGTTAGTCACTCTTTTCTTTCTTATTTCTTGTTCATTATAGCTTATTGGTCCATTTTCTTTTTGTGCTCGATCATTATGCACATCTTATGTCTATGGGGCTTGATGGTCTTCTAGCTTCATAAAGTTCTTATTTATTATGAACATGGTACTTGATGGATGAATGTGACCATTGCTTTACCCAAAGATGCATGGTACTGTCATTTGTTCTTTTTTACACAAGATTATCACGTTCTCCATCGGGAATGATAAAGCTTGGGTTTGTGCCTTCGATTTATCCAATGAGAATTCTATTATCTTGATGAAGATGCACAAAATTCTCAATATGATCTCGTTATTCTTCCGAAAGCCTATTGGACACCTAAAAGATGCCGGACAAACATATTAAGTTGATAGATCATGGGAAGGAATAAGATGGGTACTCTGAATTTTTAATGGGAAGGAATAAAGAAACTATTATTTTGATATTGAAGAACTCGACGATTTAGTGTGAGGAAAAATCTTCAATTTCTTCATATTTCCCTCCTCTCTTTAGGTGCTTTCCTCTCCCATCCTTGGAATTGCATTTATCTTTTGTTCTCATTTTCTATCCTTTGTTTTTCTCTTCAATGATGATCCTTTATACAGGAGAGGGATGCCAGCTACAAAATGAGAGAAATTTTGTTAATGAAAATAAGTTTTTTAAATTCTAGGAAATTACAAGAAAATGAAACCAAAGAACTCTCCACAGATTTTAACATTACAAGAGATCAAGTTGTAGTGTAAATGAAAATCAGGTAAAGTAACATCACAAATTTTTGATGAAGAAAAATAAGTTCTCAAAACTAAATTAAATCCTTATCTAAATTATTTCATATTTGTAGGGAGAAAGACAATAAGACTACTCAGAAAGCATAGGATTCACATCACAAACCATATTTATATAATTCAAATTCAAAGTACAAAACTTAAGAACTAAATTATAAATGCTTATATGGAATGATATCCATGCAATCCTTTGAAGTTTCTCTGACTTTGACAAACTTCTACAAGACTCCAACACTCATAACTCTCACTAAGGAAAAGTAACTTTTAGATAGTTGGGGCTATGTGACATTATAATTGCACGACAATAATTCTCTGGATGAAGGAGTCACTTGATGCTTAGCATGGAGGCATTCTCGAGAACCTTTCTTGGTCCCACCAACTCTTCTTTATTTTGATGATTTTTCTTGAAAATATCATAGATGTCTCCGTTAGTTCTTGCATATTCATGATAAGATAATTTCTCTCTTGATCTCACGTGCTTATTTTAGGAGGCAATTAAAAAATTGGTACTTCGTAGCTAATACATTCATCCTAGTTGCAAGTCATCGAGAGGGGGTGGAACATCTTCCACTTATAATCTAATATCTAAGAATCAAATGGATTTAGGTTTTCCACATTCATCACGTAGTAAATATCCTTATTGGCATGCAATGCTAACTATCATGCACTATCTTTGATTTCGTTGAAAATCTTGGACAACCTATATCTAATTGTTTTATTTTCCAATCCCCCCTTCAACTATTTCTGATTATTGTGAAGCCATACGAGATCTTGTTTTTTCAAATTTCTTCTCAACTCAATGACCATCTTGCGGACAAACAATATTGATGTGACTTGTTGACTTTGTCCTCTACCTTATAATGGATTCTTTAGATTCACTTCAGAGGTGCACAAGTTTTTTTTTCTTCTTCTTTACTCTTAAGAGTTACCATCCATTATGTAAAGAACTCCAGTCAAAAGGCTTTGAGGGCATGTATTGTGGACATGCTTGAAATGGGGTTTGTTTTCTAGAACCGTGTATCACCCTATTGAAGGAGAATTAGATGTAAGATAGGTTTCATCTCATGCTTTCACATGTTGAAAGGTTAAATTTCTTAGTAGATTTGCAAAACTTTTGGCGAAGATATTAGTTTGACTAGTTTGCAGATGAAATGTTGTGCATCTCTTAAATGAAGTGTTCATCATGTTCTGCCTTGAATATTAGAAATTGTTGTGAAAGAAAGAGTCTCTATCGAGATGTTTGAGATTGAAAGTTAGATCTTTCGATAAGTGTTTCTAACAGAAAATGATGACATATTTTTCCTTTAATAATACTTTATTTTCACGAAATAGTATTATCATTTTCAATAGTATCTTCGCCACTATGAACAGATTGTTATGCCCATTATAGGTCATTGGCAGATGTATTTTGAACTCAATATATATGCTTTTCAATTGCTGAGTAACCTTGGCATTGGGATGTAATATTCTTGCTTTCTATTTGAATGCTTTGATGTGCAAGAGAGTATGCACAATCCCAAGAATTAGATTACTTAGAGATGTATACAACAACAACAAACAAATCGTTATCCCACTAAGTGGGGTCGGCTACATGAATCATTTTCCTCCATTGCATCGTATCTGGTGTCATATTTTCATTTAATTTTAATAAATTAAGATCATTTTTTATACAATATGCCCAAGTCTTCCTAGGTCTACCTTTGCCTTTTTTAACGTAAGTCAAATTTAAAACATCTTCTCTTCTAATCAAATCATTAGATGGTCGACGTTTAATGTGACCAAACCATTTAAGACGACTCTGTCTAATTTTGTCTGTCACTGGAGCTACATCAACCCTATCACGGATATAATCCATTCTCATTTTGTCTCTAAGTGCAAAGTCGCTCATCCACATAATCATTCTCATCTCGGCAACACTTAACTTAGTTTTATGCTCCTCTTTTAAAGGCCAACATTCAACGCCTATAGCATTGCAGGTCTCACCACCATCTTATACAATTTTCTTTTCAGTCTCAGTTGTACTTTTCTATCACACAAAAGGCCTGAAGTATTCCTCCACTTCAACCAACCAACTTGAATTCTACTAATAACATCCCCATTAATATCACCATCACTTTGAACAATAGACCCGCGATATCTAAAGCGTTCACACTTCTTAATAAGTTGATTACCCATACTTACATTTCTGTCATAAGGGCTACTACTATTAAAATTACATTCCATGTATTCAATTTTAGTTCTACTCAAACCAAGACCTTTAGACTCCATGATAGACCACCATAATTCAAGTTTTTCCTAAACTTTTTCTCTCGTCTTATCCACAAGATGGATATCATCAGTAAAAAGCATATACCAAATTACATCCTCCTGTAAGTGTCGAGTAAGACCATTTATAACTAAAGCAAAAAGATATGGGCTTAAAGCCGATCCAAGATGTAAACCAACATAAATAGGAAAATATTTGGCCAATCCTTATATTCGAACAAGTAACAACTCTTGTATACATATCTTTAATAACTTGAATATAAGTCATATAACACCTTTCTTCTCGAGAACTCTCCAAAGGATATCTCTTGGAATCTTATCGTAGCTTTTTCTAAATCAATAAAAATCATATGGAAATCCTCTTTATTATCTCTAAACTTCTCCATCAAACTCCTCAATAAATGTATAGCTTCTATAGTAGACCTGCCCGACATAAATCCAAATTGATTATGAGAAATCTTTGTAATACGTCTTAACCTATGTTCAATTACCCTCTCCCATAATTTTAAAGAATGACACATCAACTTAATTCCTCTATAACTTGCACACTTTTATGGCATCCCTTTATTCTTAAAAAATGAGGACTAAAATACGCTTCCTCCACTCTTCAAGCATCTTTTTAGTTTTTAAAATAATATTAAAGAGTTTAGTAAGTCGAGAAACTCCTAATTCTCCTAAATATTTCCACACTTCAATTGGGATATCATCTGGTCCTACAGACTTTTCACCATTACTCTGGTTAGCTCACAATTATTTTAAACTAACATCATAGGTTTAATTAAGTGATTTGAAAGATGAGAGATAAAAGAAGAAATGTTTATAGAAGACCCGAACAACCAATAATAAAGTAAGTTTAATTTTGCTATTTTAATTTATTTTCTTCTGTGGCTCTTTATTAATTAAATTTTAGTTGCAGAAAATAAATATAGAAAATTTCAATTTCCACAGTTCTTTTGTCTAAACCCACCTTGGTTAATTCCAATTCTTGAGCCGTGTCGTAGAAAAAATTATATCAGAGTATGTTTTATTGTTAAATAATGTAATCTTGATGACAAATCTAATAGGGTAATTATAAGAAAATTTTAGTAATAATAAAAAAAATTAAAAATTAAATTAACTAAATTAATAATTATATCTATTCAGGCAAAGGGATACACCCGAGTTATAGAAGAATGGAGTCCGATAGAAAACGATGAAGTCCAACTTATTATAAATGTGAACACGAATGTCCTGACTCAGATGATAGTCACCATGACTCAATTGATTCATGAGTTCGATTATTATTTAAGGGAACTGAAGATTCAATTGAATCAGAGAATTGGCTGAATAGTTACATTTGCATTAATGGGTTACATTTGCATTAAAACAATGATTAGACTCATTTGCAAATGTAACCTATTAATGCATTTCAATCAGGATGGAAGAAGAGTGCCATTAGTTACATTTGCCTTGGATGGAGAAGCTGAAAGGTGGCGATGCAGGCAACGTCAAGACAAACTAAGGGACATACCCAATATGGTGGTAAGTTGGGAGGAATTCGTTGAGCTATTAAAAGAGTGGTTTGAACCCCTACCAGCCCGAAGAAAACTTTAGGACAAATTTATCACATTGTTACGAAGAGATAATACAACAGTACGAAGCAGGATTCACTGCTCTGTCAAGATACACACCATAGTGGATCGCTATTGCAGAAGAAAAGTGCTATAGATTTCTTTCGGTATAAAGGATTCAATCAGACAGTCGTTGGTGTCTTTGGGGATCTATGAATACTCATTTTTAGTGGAACGAGCTTGAAGAGTAAGATCGATTGTCAACTTACTCAGAAGCATAAGAAAATGCACAAGAGGAAGAGTATTGATGAAGGAGAGCTTGTCAATCAATCACAGAGATACAATGGGAAAAAGTCTACGTTGAATTCAGGTGTATTTAGTAGAGGTACTACTTAGAGTGCTTTAATCTCTCGTGTCAAATGCGGTTGATAACATAAGGGTAAATGCTTGATGGGCTTTAACACATGCTATTGGTGTCATCAGCCTATTCATATAGCAAGGTATTGTCTATCGCTTGGCCAGAATGGCACTGAAGATAAGAAATCAAGTGGAGATTCTTCATAGAAGATTGCGGGTGGACAGAGAAGGATAGAGTCTATAGTTTCAGCTCCTACAAAATTCAACCAAGACAACCAGTTCGACCTTGAGTTTATTCCCTTACTCAGCGATACTGAAGAACCTAAGGGGCTGATGAGTTTTGCGTTTTCTTACATATTAAGGGTGTTTTCCTAGTGTGTTTTCTGTGTTACTTTAGATATGTTGTTATCTTGATTTTTTTGATGAGGGGAGTATATTTGAGCCGCCTTATATCAAGTCTTTACTCTACAGTGATCACTTTTCATCTTAACGAAAGATCCCTAGTTTTTATCATGAAATTTTTGGATAGTTCATATTTACATCCTTAATGAAAGATGAATTTTGGTTTGCTTATAAATTTTTGTGGATAAAATTTTTGTGAGTGTGAAAGATTGTAATACCTTGTTTCATCTTCTCAAGGGAGTCAAAAAGTGGAAGACGAAGTGAGCAGTCAGGAATTTGAAGGGGTGATTCGTTCTATAAATGGACGCATATGAAGGGAGGCAGAGGAAAGATTAGGAGCAGGAAAAGAAGAAGGACAAGTCGTGTGGTTATCTTATCGAAGATAAGATTCCAATTAGAATGTTGAGGGCTTCGATGTGAAGGAGGACGTGCTTCTAGGGCAAGCGATGAAGTGAAAATGCCAACGCCGAGTGCGAGTACCGTGAGGAAGAAGAAGCTGACCCAAGCCTTAGCCAATCGAAGGAAGAAGAGAGGAAGTAGCTCTTGTGCCTGCAGGTAGGAGGCATATCTTGCGGGCAGAGGAGGAAGAAGGATCTCTGCGTGTGGGAAAGGGAGACTGAACCTTTGAATGGTAAGAGTCTTAAAATATTAATTTATGAATTTATTATATTATTAATTATTAATTATTAATAATAAGTTTTAATTGAATCATGATTCACACTACAAATGTTTCACTTTTGGATCAATAAAAGGTTGGCAAGAACAAAGAAAGGTTAGGGGTTGATTTATTTAAGTTTTGTTTGTTTATACTAAACTAATGAATTCAAAGGAATTAATAATAATAATAATAATAATAATAATAAATTTGTTGCATAATATAAATGTACATATAGATTTATATAAAGTAATTGAAAAGATATAAATTACATAAAGTAATTAGTAAGGTAAATTAGGAGAACAAACTTTTTTTATTTTCAATATTTTATAAAGTTTAAATTGTTTAAAAAAATAATTAAATTTATATTATGAAATTAAGATAACAGTTAACATAATAATAATAATAATAAAATATTTATTATTATAAGATATATTAATGGTAAAATAAAGGTAAGTTACTTCTAGTAATAAGATTAATATCAAATAAACTAATAATAATTTATTATGCATTTGTCTTTAGGTTTTCATTGGAGATAAGTGAATGTAATGTTTGCTAAGAAAATCATCAGTGATTGATGTGAATACTCATACTTCATAGTTTCATTTTGGTATCTTTCTTGAAGTAGTTGTATGAGTTATTATTCATGCTTTTTGGTTTCCTTTGTCTTTAAATTTTATCGATCATTCTAATATAAATACTTGTAATCTCACATTATGAAATGTTTTATGCAATATAGTAATAAATAGTACGTACTGAGTGATATGAAATTGTAAATTAACTGCATATATTGACTGTATGCGTATGTTATACTACAATGAAGTACCCCTTTATGTTACCAGCGGGAGAACATTCAGGTACTTATTCACATAAAAGGAGAATAATATTGATATTGAAGTACCTCAACAGGTTTAATTTTTAGACAGTGCTTCTCGATGGTTATGCAGATATATAAAATATGTTATTGATATAAATATCGTGAGTAATTATATTCATAAATTATCAAATATTTTATACTAATTTTTTAAAAGCTTTACAGACATGCACATTTTTTCCTTTTTCATTGTGTTACCATAGTTTAAGAGTATGAGTATTCACTAACTTTGGTCAGCTTACTGTTATTTTAAAACATCTAAATTTAATTAAGTGATTTAAAAGATGAGCGATAGAATATGAAATGTTTATTAAAGGCGCAGACTACCAATAATGAGGTACATTTAATTGTACTGCTTTAATTTACTTTTTTTAGCGACTCTTTCATTATTTAAATATTAGTTATAGAAAATGATTCCTACCGTTCGATCATCTGTACCTGTCTTGGTTAATTCCAAGCTTTGGGCCAGGTTGTGATAGAATCTTTCACAGATATATTCATTTCTCTTTTTGTCTTTAAGTGTAAAGCCACTCATCCACGTAAGCTCTCTCATCTCAACAACGCTTAGTTTTATGCTTCTCTTTTATAGGCTAACATCCAATTGTGAGCAGAGATAAATAATTGTTCAAGATGCAATTATGCAAATAGATACTGCTAAGAAATAAGTGATTTATGATGATATCTTCACTCTAGAAGCACTAACGACTAGAGGTAAGTTTTCGCAATCCTAACAATTATATCATTTGCCAAGCTCCAATCTCTCTTTCAAAATGAGAGAAATCAAGAAATTACTAAGATAAAACTAAGAAAACACAAAGATTTAGTATTTAATGTAAACACAAAACTCAATCGACAAGCAAGTTTTGCCTATCTCTTCAATCTTTTCAAATGGAACAAGGATTTATATCCATGTGAAAGATAATTTATTTTGCAAGAATTCTAAACGGCCACCCGTTATTGAATCCATATGCTCTAAAACCTAGGTATAGTCAAACCGACTAGAAAAGTTATAATGATAAGAACTAAGGTATCTCTTTTGTAACATAACGCCTATGTTGAGGTCAACATAACTTGTACTCACCATCACTGAGACAGATTTTCCAGCAAGGGTCTGTAATGTTTTGTTTGCCCTACATCAGAACACACAGCATTTTAGGTTGTTATAAACCAAATCTTGCCTTTTCAGGCAGACTTTATGTTTGGCACTTTCAACTATATCCATAAAACTAACATCATTAAGATTTCCAAATGAAGTAAAATTCATGAATATTTTCAGTAAAGGCCACTTAAAATTAAAATAGTTGCCCAAACTGCGTTTGTGCTTCCAACCACAGCTTTAGACCTGGTGCTCTGTTTCACTTAATGAATTGTTGGTCAACAGTGCATGTGCACTGTTTGATGACAAAACTCTCCCATTCTTCCTGTTCCTCTTTTGACGTCGCATTCTTTTCATTCTTCAAACTGTTTTAAACTTGTTTAGGCATTTGGAGATTTGTTTTTCAGTTTTTGATCTCCCTCTCTCATGCTTTCATTTTTGGTTTAATTATTTTCATTTCTATCAGAACTTGCTACTTTTTGAGAAAGCATTGAAAAGAAACCTTTATTATACATTGTAATCACACGAGATATTTCCTTGTTGCCACGGAAATAATCATACCTTTTCTTTCTTTTTCTCTTCTTGGTATAAAATTTCTTATGTTATTAAGAGCGTGATTCTCTCACAGTGCACATTTAACTTTCTCTTTGATTGTCTTGTTCACTGTTTTGTTCCATTGTTTACAAGAGTGCATTTGCATGCTGCATCACGCCTGTGAATGACGGGCTTTTTATTTAAGCTTTAGTTCTTGCTTGGATAATTCTTTCTACTGTTTTTATCCACAACAGCGGGCAGTCGAGTCTCTGAAGCTGGAGTATGCCAATGCACAACTAGAATGCAACGCTGCTGATGAAAGAGCAAAAATACTTGCTTCTGAAGTGATTGGGTTGGAGGAGAAGGTAGTTGGAACTATTTATTATGTACTTGGTTTGTTGACATTTTTTTTTTAAAATTCAAAGAACACCGTGTACTTAATTCCGTTTTGAGCAAGTAGCAATGCTTTATTTTGTGCTGCATAAATCTTTGCTCTAAATGAAAGAAATCTTACTTTTTGCTGAAGTTATGCTTTTTGATCATAATAGCTTATCATTCTTGCTTTCTGTTTCCTTCATTGATTTATTGTAGATTGAAATTCTATGTTAAAATATACCTGACATAAAATGTGATCTATGAGAAATAGATGATCCTTTCCTATTATGTATGCTAGTCTTTTTTTTTAATCATCTTTTGTTTCCCTACTTTTAGTATTGAATGGCTTATATTATAAATTATGTGGGAATTATGTTATTTTTCCATTAAGAGCCATTAATTTTGGCCGGATGCGGAAGAAATAAGCACAAATGCTGATGTGTCTATGCCATTGTTATTAAAAGTGTGCTTTTGGGGTGGGGAAAAGTGAAGGAAAGCAATGCATTGGGCTAGCATATTACTTGCCCATGAAGCTGAACCCTACAACAAAGTGCACTTGTCGCAGTCTTCACTGTGCTGTGTTATAGCACTGATTACTCGGCTTTAACTCAAAATGAAATTTGGTTCAGATTTCATGATTTGATTCATCATCTAAAACATTAACTAGGCACACCCATTAGTTTCTTCTCATTAATTCTCATTATCATTGAGTAATCGCCCCTTTGCTCTACATTCTCTCCTACTAGAGCTACTTTTCGGTTCTTCTCTTCATGCTCTTTTACTTGCTCTCTTGTGCGCATTTGACTTATTCTTGTTGTTGGCTATAGTAGCTTTTTGCTTGCATGCTTTTCTCCAAAAATCTTTCTTGATGTCCCATCTTAACACTCTTTCTCACTCCGCATTGCTTTCGCCAGTTGGTCTCCAATTGGTTGCACAATCTCACCAGTATTTTTAATTTTGTAAGTACAATTTCACCACTTCTTATTTTTATTTTAGAATTTTTTTTTTTGCTTTTTAATGGTTGAAAGTTATTGTTATTAAATGCATTTTATTTTTAAAAAATATTACATAATGTGGCTGAAGCTTAGCTATTGTATGCACATAATATGTATATATGACACAAATTGCTCTAGTTTGTAAAGCGTCACTTTGCTCTTTGTGCATTAAAGCAAAAAAGAGCTTTTGTGTATCGCACATTAGGGTTAGAGCTTTAGAAACATTGGTTCGTGCATCATATTCTTATTTTGAACAATTTTTGTAGATTATTTATTTATTTTCTAAATAATTATCACATTTTATAACATGATATCTGGTTCTGTTATTACAAAGTTAAATATTAGTAGAATGATTGGATGTTGAGGTACTTTGTTATGGAAGACCTTATGATGATAATTTTAAAAAATGTGCTATAATATTTTTCGCATCCTTAAGTACATATTTTTGGGAACTGAGTTTGGAATTTATTTTCTATTCTTGCTCTTGTTTTGCTTGAATTGATACTTTTTTCCTAAGAAAAATCAACTTAAACCAGTCATGCAATAATGTCCATGTATTGGTAAATTATCATTATATTTCACGTTAGCTCTTTATTGTGTGGTGTTCATTGGCTTGATTTCTTATCACTTGTATTAGAAAGGCTTCAAATCATCAATTTCACTTACAAGTTCTGTAAACTTTGCTCTTTTGTAATTCACTTCTACCCGTACTGTTCCCAAATCGGATGCCAGTTGTAACCATAGGATTACCTCCTTCAAAGTCTTCCTTTTCCAGTGAAAAGTAAAGTGGCAATGATCCGTCTTTGTGGACTCAATCTTTTTGTTATGCTGTAGATGAAAAGTCAAAGGGTAAGGGCAAGAATCTATCATAATAATGGTGGATCAAGCAATTGTTGGCAGCATAAATGCTTTTGTTGTTGTTGAATTGAGGAGATGCCTTTGGAGGTCAACTTGTCCCGGATTTAGATGTTCCAAGTGGGGAAATTGACAATGATATGAAATTGGTGGCGGTTGCAAGGAAGATTCTTTTATTTGTGGATGTCATTGATGGAATGGGGCGCGGATGACAATTTTAGCAAAGTATATGAAGTCTTTGAAAGTTGGAGATAACAACAATAGATTTAGGAAATCTTATAAAAGAAACCTGGTGGTGAAAGGAAAGAAGGGGTTGAAGAAAGCTAACATTTTATGCGATGCATTGCAGGGCTTCAAATGCTATGCATTGTTGGGCTTCAAAGAGGAGAGAAGAATATCATGGCTAAATAATGATTTTTTGGGATAAGAAATATTGACATGGAGAAACAAGTAAAAATCGGTAAACAAATCTTTGTAAAGTATTCTGAAGGTAAGGGCAAGAATCTATCATAATAATGGTGGATCAAGCAATTGTTGGCAGCATAAATGATTTTGTTGTTGTTGAATTGAGGAGATGCCTTTGGAGGTCAACTTGTCACGGATTTAGATGTTCCAAGTGGGGAAATTGACAATGATATGAAATTGGTGGCGGTTGCAAGGAAGATTCTTTTATTTGTGGATGTCGTTGATGGAATGGGACGCGGATGACAATTTTAGCAAAGTATATGAAGTCTTTGAAAGTTGGAGATAACAACAATAGATTTAGGAAATCTTATAAAAGAAACCTGGTGGTGAAAGGAAAGAAGGGGTTGAAGAAAGCTAACTTTTTATGCGATGCATTGCAGGGCTTCAAATGCTATGCATTGTTGGGCTTCAAAGAGGAGAGAAGAATATCATGGCTAAATAATGATTTTTTGGGATAAGAAATATTGACATGGAGAAACAAGTAAAAATTGGTAAACAAATCTTTGTAAAGTATTCTGAAGATAAGGGGATTAGCTTGAGGATAGTTCTACTATTTTTTTATTATATTGTTTTTATTATTAAATGCTATTTACTTTACATCACCCTCCTAATTAATTACAAACCAAACAAATATTAATGCTATCGAGATAAAAATATTATCTGGCTAACATTAAGCCAGACAACCTTCAAGTCTCTTTTATACTAAAATTTTCTCGAAGGTGCTATTCTAATAGAGCTCCCAATCTCTCACATATCCATCTTATTATTCTTATATGCAACACTTAATTTTTTTAGCAATTTCTTTACTGCCTAAGTCCAGGATCCAATTTGCATTGCTGGTCTCATTGTTATTTTTTTCTTGGTGATATTCTTTTGTCAAGTGATGTATGTAAGAGACTTCTTCATTTTAACTGATCAGTTCTTTTTATACAAGTTTTCAACATAATTCCTCATTTATATGGCTCATTTTCTTGCATAATAGAGGCAAAGGTAATTGATACTAGTATTAGGATAGGATCTTGGAATATAGGTACTCTCAATGATAAATTAATGGAATTGGTTGATATTATGATTCAAAGAAAGATAAATATCTTATGTATTCCAGAAACTAAATGGGTTGGAGAAAAAGCTAAGGAGATTGATAACTTAGGTTTTAAACTATGATATTCTGGTAAGAGTAGTGCTTGAAATTGATCTAAGTGTAATTATAGATAAGAGTTTGAAAGATAATGTTGCTAAAATTAATAGAGTTGGAGATATAATTATAAAGACTTAAGATTATTATTGATACTAAGATTTTTAATATTATAAGTCTTTATGCTTTCCTCGAGTTAGTTTAGATATAATTCTAAAGATGATTTAACGGAATGATTTAGTAGCCTTAATACACTCGATATTTCTTGAAAAAAATTTTTTTTGGAGGAGATTTAAATGGACATGTCTGGTAGAGTGGTAGAAGATTTCGAAATATTCAATGTTGATTACGATTATGGAGCGATTAATGAAGAAGGTAGTCATTTTAGATTTTCATTTAGCGTATGATCCGATTATTACTAATACTTTATTCAAGAAAAGAGATGAGCATCTTATTACTTATAAGAATGGATCTAATAAAACACAAATTGATTATTTTCTTATGAGAAGAGATCGTCGAGATTGTAAGGATTGTATGGTCATTCCAAGTGAGAAATTAAGTACTCAATATCGATTATTAGTTCTAGATTTTAAGATGAATAGTTGTAAAATAAAGAATACTAGGATTCAATATCGTAGAATTAGATGATGGCACCTAAAAGACACAAATAAAAATTTTTTTATGAGTAAAATTCAAGATTTTAACATTTGGGATTTTCATGAAGACGCAAATGCTATGTGAGAAAAATTAACTAATACTATTAAACAAATGACTAAAGATGTACTTGAAAATCAAAAGAAAAAGTTTCTATAAATAAAAATAGTTGATGGTGGAATAATAATGTGCAAGAAATAATAAAATATAAGAAGTTATGTTATAAAAATTAGTTTAAATGTAAAAGCGTAGAGAACTGGGAAAAATATAAAATGACCATGAGGAGTCTAAAAGAATAATCCATGATTGAAAATTCAGCTTTTAGTGATCTTGTAACATGTTAGATACTTAAGGAGGGTGAAAAATATACGTATAAACTAACCAAACAAAGATAAAATAAAAGTAAAGATTTAACTCAAGTAAAGTGTATTAAAGCATGAAAAATCAAAAAGTCTTTTCTTAGAAAAGATATTCAACATAAGGTGGGTGAGTTATTTTGATAAACTTTTTAATGAAGATGTTGAAAATACGATCGACCTTAGTGATCTTAATATCGTTAATAATAATAAAAACTTTCATTTTTACCGTTGCATTAGTAGAAAAGAAGTTGAGGAGGTTTTAAAGAAAAACCAAAGGTGGAAAGTCTGTAGGACCTGGTGATATCCCAATTGAAGTGTGGAAATGTTTAGGTGGTTTGGGGGTTTCTTGGCTTACTAAACTTTTTAATATTATTTTAAAAACTAAAAAGTTGTCGGAGGAGTGGAGGAAGAGTATTTTGGTCCCCATTTTTAAGAATAAAGGAGATGCACAAGAGCATGCAAATTATAGAGGAATTAAATTGATGTGTCATACTTTAAAATTATGGGAGAGGGTAATTGAACATAGGTTAAGACATATTACCAAGATTTCTCATAATAAAATTGGATTTATGCCGGGCAGGTCTACTATGGAAGCTATAAATTTATTGAGAGGTTTGATGGAGAAGTACAGAGATAATAAGGAGGATATACATTTAATTTTTATTGATTTAGAAAAAGCATACGATAACGTTCCTAAAGATGTTCTTTGGAGAGTCGTTGAGAAGAAAGGTGTTGATATGACTTATATTCAGGTCATTAAAGATATGTATACTAGAGTTGTTACATGTGTTCGAACTGAAGGAGGATTGACAAAATATTTTACTATTTCTGTTGGTTTACATCAGGGATTGACTTTAAGCCCATATCTTTTTGGATGGTCTTACTGGGCATTTACAAGAGGATGTACCTTGGTGTATGCTTTTTGCTGATGATATCCTCCTCATGGATAAGACGAGAGAAAAGCCCAGGAAAAACTTGAATTATGGAGGTCTACATTGGAGTCTAAAGGTCTTCATTTGAGTAGAACTAAAACTGAATACATGGAATGTAATTTTGTAATAGTAGCTCTGGTGACAGAAGTGTAACTTTGGGTGATCAAATTATTAAAAGGTGTGAACGATTTAGATATCTTGGGTCCATTGTTCAAAGTGATGGTGATATAGATGTGGATGTTAATAGTAGAGTTCAGGTTGGTTGGTTAAAGTGGAGGAATGCGTCCGGCCTATTGTGTGATAGAAAAGTACCGCTTAGATTGAAAGGAAAATTTTATAAGATGGTCGTGAGAACTGCAATGCTCTATGGTGCTTAATGTTGGCCTTTAAAAGAGAAGCATAATGTTAAGTTAAGTGTTGCTGAGATGAGAATGATTAGGTGGATGAGTGGCTTTACACTTAGAGACAAAATGCGAAATGAATATATCCGTAATAGGGTTGTTGTTGCACCAGTGACAGATAAAATTAGAGAGTCGCCTTAGATGGTTTGGTCACATTAAATGTCGACCACTTGATGATCCGATTAGGAGAGTAGATGTTTTAGATACAATTTATGTTAAGAAAGGCAGAGGTAGACCTAGGAAAACTTGGGCTTATTGCATAAAATATGATCTTAATTTATTAGAATTAAATGAAAATTTGACACTAAATAGGACGCAATGGAGAAAAAGTTAAGGCTTTGTTGTTGTTATTATTCTTCTGACAATTTATCAATTGATCATTATTAGTTTCTTATTTTTTTGTTCTTGATCTTGCACTGATTCTCTCTTATTTTATCATCACTTCTCACTGATGTTGTAAGAGACAATATCTATCAACACTCACTCACGCAGTACGAAAGGGTTTTATTAAGACACCTCATTTTTGATTTATTATGTTGTTAGATTGACACAGGATGCATATATTTAATATTGATCATTGATTTAACTCTAATGAAAATGGGAGACCTTTGATCTCTCCTTAACTTCTCAAATTCTAGTGATTGTTTAATAATGCATGTTTTTATTCCTTGTATCGTTCCTTTTACACGTGCGATAATCAATTATTTCCTATCAAATTGATTTTGTATTCAACACTATCTTTTCAGGTCAATAAAGGTAGGTAATGATATGTTAGTGTTTCTTTATTCTTTCTATTATTTATTTTTAGCATAATAATGCCTTGATAATTAATCAGTACAAAATGGATTTTAATGTCATTATCTTTTTTCTTGGTCTTTGTTCCATCACTCATTGGTTTGTCATAGGACTCAATATGTTAGTTTCTCTATAATTAACATATTTTTTTGATATCTCTTATGTTCTTGAAGTTGATACTTGAAAAGGAAAGAAGAATGTGGTTGTAAAAAAATGTTTCTTGTTAAATCATTCTCCTCTCCCATCTGAAGGTTTTAGTTCATAAATTTATGTCAATTATCTCCTTCTCTTAATCTTATTACTTATTTTCAAAATTTTAAGTTTATGCATCTTCTTCAATGCAAGCTCAACTTTTGATACATCCAAGGATATTCATATAAATCCTTTATTTTTTGTTAAATATTTAGCAATACAGATGCAGGTTATCGTCTAATATAGTAATGACTAATTTATAACGTAGGTATTATTTTTTTCACCTTTGGTTGGATTTTGATGATGTCTAGCAACTTGTATTTGATAATTTTTAGTATATGCGAAAGAAATTGATTATAATTGTGTTAATAATATATATTGATGTTTCAGTGTTATTTTGTGTTGCCTAATTTAGATTCTTTTTTTCTGGTTTCTTTTGAAAGTTTTACCATCAACAATCCTTGATAACATTATATAAAAGTTTAGAACTAAATTTTTTAGTTCACACTTATTTGGGTTTTTTTTTCTAGTCCTTGGATGGAAGACTTTGCGAACATGGGCTTAACTTTTATTGTCATTGTGTTAATAATATATATTGAAGTTTAGTCTTATTTAGTAATGCCTAATGTAAACCCTTTTTTATCGTTTTCTTTAAAGTTTTGCCTTCAAAAATGAATAATACATCTTATATAAAAGTTCAGAACTAAATTGTCTTAGTTCAGACACTTATTTGGTCCAGTTTTTTTTTATTACGTCGATGGAAGACTTTGCATACTTGGGCTTAACTTTAGGTTTTGTAACTTATAAATTGAATTTTTTATGACATACAAGACAATCAATCCCTGTTAATATTTGATAGGCGCTCAGGCTAAGGTCAAATGAGCTGAAGCTGGAAAAGCAATCGGAGAACTTGTCTTCTGAGATTGCTTCTTACAAGTATGTTTTGTGAACCTTGCTCAGTTACCATCTAACTGTCTTTATGCATATTGCTATACCAATTGGCAGATCCTAAGCTTCCTCCAGCTTCCTTAAGATGCATTTAATGAGTGAGAAAAGGTGAAGGATGAAAGCTTCACTCTTCCTTTTTTACATAATATCATATGACCTATAATAAACTTCACAGCTTGTTCTCGTGAAGATTGATTATTTTATGTTGAGTCATACCACTTTCTATTGATGAACATTAAAAGGTTATTATTGGACTCATATTTCAGACATGATCTCAGTAACAATTATTTATGTGAACTTTCTAATGAGCATTTGGTAAAAAAATCTCAATGCTGCTTGTCATTTAGAGTTATGTACATAAATTTCTGTTAGCAGTTGAAACTAAAAATATTATTGATGTCTTTCCTCTTTTGAAATGTTTGGAAGGATCTGTTTGAATAAGCATGTTTTTTGTTTTTTGGTTGAAACTTGTTCATACTAACCCAATTTGATTGAATGCTGCAAGGTTCTCATGACTATTATTGAATTTTTTGAGATTTTGAATTAATCCTTTTGTTTACCTGATTATTTATATATTTTTAGTGCAATGTTGTATTAACAGCTGAATACATCTGTTTTCAGAAATCACGACTCCTGTCTCCAGGTTTCAGCGGTCTGTTCTTCTTTTTAAGTTTTTTCAAATTTTACTTTATAGGTAAAAGTGCATTGGTCAAAACTGGTTTCCAGATAGTAGATAGGTTATAAAGGGGATATTACTGCTGAGAATGATGAAATGTTCATTTCGTAGGATTTCTTTGAAATTCTCAACATCTTTCATTTTTCTAAAGGACTATTAGCCTGTATAAAAACTTCATCAGCCTTGCTTCAAGTGTATCAGGGAGGTTCTATTTTTAAGCCATGGAAGCTGACTTTTTGTAGATGCAGGGTTAAGGCTATGTAACACAACCATCTCCCACCCTGCATTATTGGGAGCGCTTTCCCGAGACCTAATTGCATTGAACTGTAGAGGGTGCTGTAACCATGGTCTGAGGCTGTCTTTCTATTAATATATATGTGAACTGTTTTTCGCACTATCTATGGGTTTGTGCTGAGTGGTTTGGGACTGCTGAGCCTTAATGACATCTCTACATAGATTTTACGAGCCTGCATGGATTAAAGAGGCAAAATGGCATCTCTAGCACTGCAAACTATAGGCAAGGATTCTTTGTCCCAGCATTGAGGCTTGAGATAGCTCAACTGGTGCCATCGAGTCCCTCCAAGTCATGGTATGCCTTTTGCCATGCTCAATATTGACAAGGAAGCTTCATTCCTGTAGAGATGTTGCAAATGTTTGTCAGCTGATTATGAATGTGGATGCTTTGGCCTTGTGCAATAAATTGATGTGGCCCCTTTAGTTTTCTTTAGAGATAAGGTAGTTGAGAGTTATTGGGGAGGATTGTCCCTATGGTAGCTTGTTGGTTTGATTATTATATCCTTGGTTTATTTAAGTGACCATGGCTATTTTTGGTGTTGGGAAATGTGAACTAATGGTGTATTGGTTTTGATTGATATACTAATAATATTAACATTTGATTGGGAGTTTAGAACTTGAAAATTACTTTGAGCAGAAAAGAATTAGAAATAAACGTAGTCTTTATTTTGATTGTGAGTTTAAAATGAGGGGAAAGAGTTTCCTTTATAAATGGGACTTTCTTTCTTCCCAAAAATGAGCAAAATTTGAAAACAAAAGTTTAATAATATCCAAATTACACTTGCTCCTTTAAAAGAATAAAATTATGAAGAACTTCAATGTTTATATGTATATGTGTAGAGTTAAAGAGAGAAACTTTGAGAATGTTCTGGGATGCCACAAATTCACTTATCCATGGAACTTTCATTTTTTTGGGGGGAAATTTACTTATATACCACACAATTTATATTTATTTACATATCTAACACCTAAATTTTAATATTTAATATCACCTTGGAGCTATAAACCTGTGCAGGGAAAGGTATAAATAGTAGTTTTTCTTCTTATGTAATATTAAAGATTTGAATGTTATGCATGTAAATATTAATGTTTAGGTGTTATACATGTAAATACATAATAATTTTGTCGCATGCATGTAACATCCTTTTTTTTTCCTTATCCAGCTCATTGATCCTAACCAATGATCTTTCCTTAACCATAGATTCACATGGTGTTCGTTAATTAGCTCATTGGCCCAAGTTATTGTTCTTTTATTCTGTGTATTATTAGCTCTAATAAATATTTGAATTGAAATATACAGTCTGTGTTTTATTATTTTTCTCTTTTTGGCCATTCTTGCTTAGGAAAATATTTATTTGCTATCTATGAGAAAGCCTTGGATCACCTCTCCCTCTTCTCTATGACTAGTACTTTATATATGTGTCAAATGAATAATACCATTTCTTTTTTTTTCCCTTTAAGCTCTAAATGAAGAATGAAATGGATAAGTTTCTTTTCTCTCCTAGTACTCACAATTAAAAAGAAAGGAATTTGCTCCTTTCTCTTTTCTTTTTTATACATATAAATCCTTTGCTTTTCTTCGCTAAACTCCAAACCAGTGTTAATTTTGGGCTTCTATGTGTTAGGTAATTTTGGCAGAGGTAGACCTAGGAAGACTTGGACTTATTGTATAAAAAATGATCTTAATTTATTAGAATTAAATGAATATATGACACTAAATAGGACGTAATGGTGAAAAAAGATTCATGTAGCCGACCCAACTTGGTGGGATTAAAGCTTTGTTGTTGTTGTTGTTGATAATGTGTTAGGTAAATCAAGATATTACGTGATGCATATGTATGAAACCAGTTATAGAAAGGTTCATGAAGCTATGTAAGATACATGAATTGAATCCAAGTTGTTTATAGTACATTTACATATGTGCTATCATTTGGATTATCCTCTTCACATTTTCTACCTCAAATCTTCTTGATGTGTATGCCTAGAATATTGTAGATTTAAAGTTGAGACTTAACTGTAGCTCTCTAATTTATGCTTTTCATTGCAGGATATGCTATTATGTTACATAGTTTTGTATGTTGATTTTGTAAATCGAGTAGGAGTGTAAAATTGTTGAGTCCAGCTTGTGCCATCTTTAGCGTGAGCTTGAGCTCAAGCATAATTCTACTATTTCGAATTGGCTTACTAATCGGCTTCTTTATTATAAAAGAAAGAAATCAATATTGATTATACTTAATTTTATAATAAAATAACAAATTGAATGAGCAATTATGAGGCAAATAAATCAAAATCCACTGATACTTGAGCTTTGATTGGCTTGCTAAATGTGGTGATTTAAGGTGAGAACCTTCCTCGAATGGTTGAAGTGATCATGCTCACACATAGGAAACCATAAAAAAATCTAACCTTAATAAATAATACTAATAGACACAAACATACTAATTAATGATTTCCACCAGCCTTGGTTAAACCCTCGACGACTATGCTCTACTAAGATTGCAAAAAGAGAAAAGGTCAATTATAATTTGATTATGACTTTTGTATTTAGAGGGTAGTTGAGCTGAACTAAACTGCATAGGTGCATGCTATTGAGCTGCTTTTTTATAAGAGATAAGGATATTCATGAGAAAGTAGGAAAACTTTGATCTGGATGAGCTACTTTCCTTATTTTTAAAGCTTGACAAGTTCTGCTGAGGGTTTTTTAATCAACTAATCAAATGAAAACAAACTTGATTGTTATCAAGCCAAGCACAAAGCTGCATGCCAACCATACTGGTTTACTTCGGCATCCAATTTAAATCTCAATTCAATTACCTATTTGCTCATCATGGCTTGTAAATGTTGAATGTTAGCTTTCAATAATTTACGAAGAAATGGAAATTTAAGAAAGTCAAACAAATTTATTTAAAGTGTTGGAATAATATTATTTTCATGATTTCTCCTCAAAAATAAAGTTTGATTATTGCTAGGAGATGTAGTTTTATTGTCTCGGTATAATTTTGTTATTACTTACTATGGTTTGAAAATTTGAACTATGTTGATTTTTGTAAGGAACTTTTTTCTTTCCTTATGTACTAGTAATGATTGTTGGACAGGCGTCATCTCTTTGGGCTCTTTTTTTTCTCGTCTGCTAAATCCATGATTGGGGGTTTGTTTTAAAGGAGCTGGCTTATTTCTGGCTTACACCCTTGATCGGATGCATTTTCATGTGTATGTGAAACGTGCAGTTATTCATGAAACTATGTATTGTTATGCTGTTTGAATTCTTCCTCATGCTGTTTAAGGTTACTCTTTCATCTATAACAAATATTATTTTATTATAAGTGAATATTATTCTCTTTGATAGAGTATATGAGAGTATGCGAGGGAAGGGTTAGGTGAATAGGTTTTTTTGGGTCAAATGGTTCAAAATTATGAGCGTACAGCCAAAAAAAGATTAATTTAAAGGCATGGTTGCTGAGGGATTAATGGATATAAATTTGTTTGACATGGAATAAATTACAAAATTTCAATGGATGATTATTTTTATGTTTTAAATTAACCTCCTTTTTAGTTGTGAATAAAAATTCATGCAACGAAAATAAAAATCACTAACAAGATGCTGCATTTCTATATCCTTCCAGACGTAAGGTGTCAGTTTTAGAGAAAGAGCGACAGGATTTCCAGTCCACAATCAATGCCATGCAAGAAGGTAATGATTTCATAGCCTTGTATTGTGTGAATTGCTATTTTTGTATTTCTCTGTTTTTTTGGGTTTTTATTTGTTTATTATTTATTATTTTTTATTTAGTTTGTGCGCCAAAGGTAACATCTTACTGAAAACTTTCTTTGCCTTGGCTAGACTGAGTTTTAATCCTCGTATAAATGCATGGTTATTGCCTTAGTCTATGCTCTCTTTGGACAGAATCGTTTCTCTTGTTTGGATATTGCATGGTAATGTATTCTGATTTTTTTTTCCTTTGTTTTGTCCTTACTGAAAATTTTCTATGCCTTGTTTAACAGAGTTTTAGTGCTCTTATAAATGCATGGTTATTGCCTTAGTTTATGCTCAGTTTGGCAGTAATCGTTTCTCTTATTTGGATATTGCATAGTTATGTTTTTGGTTTCTTTCTTTTTAAAGAATTTTATTTTTTGTGCACGCCAAAGATACAATTTTCTATGCTTTGTTTATCTGAGCTTTAATCCTCTTATACATGCATGGTTATTGCCTTAGTTTGTGCTCTCTTTGGATAGAACCGTTTCTCTGCTTTGGATATTGCATAGTTTTATTTTCTTACAATAATACACAAAGCAAGCAATACACTGAACATGTTACTTCCCTGAAATTTGGCCCATGGTCTTGCATAAGTAGTTAGGAGGTTCATAAAGCTATTTAGAAAAACTAATTTCTCAAGGCATACCTATTAGCTTTGCCTTGCCTAATGTATGTACTAAGGGTCTAAAAAATAAGGTTAAACCTTCAAATATAAAGTTTCTTCTTAAATTGACCAATCCAGGTTTGAATTGTCTTAATTATGATCTTTATCTCTATGTGCAGATTTAATTTGTTGATAATTGAACTCAAAACCTAGTCATATCTCATTTAATTCAATTCATTTAAATTCGATCATATTGGCCACATAAGCTGCAATACCAAAGAAAGTTGTGGAAGCCATCTCTCCTTAACCTCTTCTTAATAACCTTGCAGCCGCCAATCGTTGAGTCAGTCACAAGAAAGAGGCCGCAGTTGTGCCCTCAATCATCATGTCTTCATTTGTTCACGACGTCCCAAAACTGCTATTTAAAACATAAGCACAGTGCATGTGTCTATGCAACTCTCTCATTGGCAAGCTCTCCCATGGCTCACACATAACCATCTCTTTTCTGCCGTTATCCTTCTCTCATCTTTGAGCTCTTCTCCCTATTCCATTATTCTTCCCTCTCATTCTCTATACTGCTCTTATTTGCTATCTCTTTGTTGCTTGCTATTCCTTTGTTTCCCTACAGTTACTGCTGATGTGTTTCCTGTCTTCTCATTGAGTGTTCCACTTTTCATTCACCCCTCAGTGATGTCCACCATCTTATCTCCATCACTTGCTTCTTTTCATATATGCGAAATTTTTTTATGTTCTTGATCTCCAACACACTTGTCTTTCCCTTCTGTCGTCTCTTTAGCCGCTTACTCTTTGTATGACAACTCTATATCTAAGACCTGCTTGCAGCCCACCATCTTTCGCACTTGACCACCTGCCGTGAACCCATTTTTATGATATCCATATTCCTTTCCTCGAGAACCCCCATTGCAGCATTGCATGAGAAATTCGTCTTATGTGAGTGTCTAAAAACCAAAGGATGGTGACATTGAATGATGCGGCAGCATCCGGGAGCCTCCTTTCCGTAACACTGCTATGGTGTCACGAATTGCTATAAATCGTATGGAGCCAGTACTGTAGGCAGCTGTCCACCATACCTGCTACACTGTCGTGGGATTTTTCTACTCTTACGGGCCAGGAGGGCTAGTCAACACTTTCTGTTTGTGGATTTCCTTATTTTTCTGGAGCGGAGCCCACTTTTTACATAAAGACTATATATTTATTATTTCTTTGGGTTTAGGTCAGTTTTTGCATATGTTTCTATTCAGGACAGCTGTCGGTTGTCGGTGTTACCCTTGTAGGGTTGTATCCGAAGGCAAGAAGATGCTCCGGTTATAAATCATCTGAGATGGTTACATTTTCTAAAGGTTTGAGTGGTGCTTCAGCTGTTGCTCGATCTCATGGGGATATTTTTCCTTACCCAACTCCTTCACAACCTTTGCAGCCATCCCCCTCGCTGCTGCAACCCCCAAACAACTTCATTTTGCTATTTCGCAGTCGACCGCACTTCCCTTTCGCGGACCCATACTGTTCCAGCCACCCCACTTCTCTGTCCCTCGCTGCCCCTCGTTCCACCAACCTTTCACTTCAATGCCGCTACTATCCCAGGCCTTATGCTTCTTTGCCAATGCAATTTCAACCCCTCCTTTTGCCATCCTAGCAACGCAAAACCCATTTTTGCCTCCTAACACCACTCCCCGATCACCTGACCGATTTTCACCGGCCCACGGATCGAGCCCTAATCTATTTATCATCTTATGATAAACCTATATCATTTTGTAGCTCTAGCTCAAATTGTGCCAAAAATGAATTGATACTTATTATATTAGGATGTCCGTTGAAATGATAAAGCTTACACGATTGACTTACTCGGACCTTGCAACATTGTCGCTATCTTTAACAGGGCCGACCTGACTACTCTGAGGAGACAAAAGCTTCAGCATATGAGGTTAAGTTCCCCCAACACTGGGAGTTGATGCAGGAGCATCTGGGAGCCCCCTTTTCACAGCACTGCTACGGTGCCGCAAATCTCTACATTACTGAATTGAACTGGTCCCGCAGAGAGCACTCTGTAATCTCTGCTACGGTGTCGCAGAATTTTGCAACCCGGACTAGTCTAGGAGGGTGATCAACACTTTCTCTTCGTGGATTTCCTCTCTATTTGGAACGAGGCTCACTCCTCTTTACCCAATGACTATATATATTTTAGTTATGTGTATTTAGTTTAGCTTTTGTGTATGTTTTTGTTCAGAATAGTTGTCAACTGTCGTTGTTCCCCTTATGGATCTGTATCCGAAGGCGACAAGGTGCTCCGACTGTAACCTCTCCGAGGAGGTGATCTTTTTCAAGGGTTTGAGTTGTGCTCTGACTGTAGGTCGATCGCGCAGGGATATTTATCCTTACCTCCTAACTCAATCTTTCTAGCCATCTGCCTCGCTGCTGCAGTCCTCAGACAACCCTCCTTTCGTCGTCTCTCGCTGTCCCAACCCTCCACTTCACTTCCGCTGCTAGCACAGACCTTCCGCTTCTCTGCCAATGCAATTCCAACTCCTCTTTTTGTTGTCCCAGCAACCTGCAGCTCATTTTAGCCTCCTCCCACCACTCCTCGATCACCTAATCAATTTCCACCACCCCACAGATCGAGCCGTACTGTGCATTGTGTCGTGTTTGTTTTAATTTTCCTTTCAAGCATGCTTGGTTGGAACCGCCTATTTATTTTTTGTTATAATATTTATTTATTTATTATTGTGATTTGGGTTAACTCCAGTATCATTGAAGGTATGCAAAGGTAGTTCCTCACAAAATATCATCTTTTTCATGCTACATCTCAATGGCAAAAATCACGTCTCATTTGTACCATACCATAAATCATGTTTTGTTTGCTATGACATTTGCTAAATCATGCATCATATTTTTTTCTTAACATGAAAAAATCATTAAAAAAAAATAGCTTATATGATCTTCTTTGGGGTTGCGATGGATTTCCATTCAAGGAAATTGTTGTTTTCATTAGATGCTTTTTACACTACTAATGATGATCACAAACAACCATACTTTCATTATTTTGCTTGTGAACCATAATTGACACCTACCCTCATAGAATGATGATTGAATTGGATATCGTGCAAATCCAAGCCAATTGCATGTCCAATGTGAGCATTCCCCTTAATGCAACCAAGACTTGTTTGGATAAAAAGAATACTGATAAAATAAAAAAAAATGTAATACACACTTATTTTTCCTAAATCATGTTCAAACAATACATGATTTGGTCAAGTTGACAAAGAGCTAATAAAAAATTCATCGCCACAATTTAAACTTTCGAGCTTTGTTCAGTTCGTTTTAAAGACATCTCTAATAATGGCAATCCAAAATGAGTAGCTAGACTAGATTGTCGTATACTGTAGGTTACTAACGATTTGAGTCACATCAATGAATAGTTGAGGTTATGTAACAATGTAATATTATAACAAATTGGCTAAAGATTTTACCGAATATAATATCAAGCTCATTCAGGTTTATGTTAGTCTTTATTTCTGTGAGAATAGTAAGCCAATATTCACATCATGATCCTTATTTTCATCCATTTTGACCGATTTCCAATAAGCACATATAGGTTTATGATGGATCCCAAAGTTGTTGATCCCTCAAGTGTAATTCAGCTGGTAGCCTTTGGTAGGCTAAGTAGCAGGTGACCGGCATGTGCCATGCAGCTTTTATGCATAGTTAAGGTGATAAAATTTTGACGTAAATCCCCAAACTACCTCTTATATAGCATATGATAGTACCCCGTCAATTTAAATTCCCGAAATAATCTTATGGCCAAACTTGAAAGGCTTAGTTGAGACTTGATGTTATATGACACGCTAGGATGATCTTGAATACAACTTCAAATTTTTTAGTAACATCTTTTGTAACAATTCAATAATTATGGAATACATTCTGTTGAAGTCTTAATATTTGCAAAAATAATATGATATTTTTTAAGTTTGGAATTCAATGTGATAGCAGAAATGCCCTTTTGCAATCAAAATCACCATAAAACTCTAGAGCCTTCACTCAAATACACTATCATTTGGTTGATCGAGTAGATGGGCCAAGTATTTGAGTTTGATCTTACTATTTTCAATTGATTAAATGGTCTCTGTGAGCCATCACCTTAACATGCAATTTGCCTTACATTTGGTGAGTTTGTATCAACAGCCATGTGCGTTATTCTGCATATGTTTATGGTTGTAAAACTCCCTAGTATGATCAAACTTGCATATAGGGCAATGTTTTAGGACCCACCATTCATACCACCTTGCCTTCAAGGAAAAATGTGAGACCTACCAAGTTGACTATTATGCATATAAGATGAGGTCTCAAGGCTTACAATGTGTGCCACTTGTCTGTGATAGAAGATAATAAGATCTAGCTTTAAAAGTCTTTATAAAGTCAATACAATGAGAGCCAAGTTAATTCTCCTTAAATATTGGGTCGTAAGTCTTGGTACTCTTACAAAAAACTCTTTCAAGTTGGGCCTTCTAATGAATGTAAACTTTAATCCATTTAATTTAGGGTACATAAAACCTTCAAACTCTTCAAATTAATTTCTTTAACATATCATTCAATTTTACTTATTGGGTAGGGTTGTAAGACCTTTTTTTGGTCTTTCTTCATCCTTGAGATTTTTAGCCCTACTTGTAGGCTTTTCAGTGAATATAAGCTCCATTAAGTCAACATTTTACGTATGCTTTTCAATTGATACAAGCCTTATCTCAATTAGTTTTGGTCAATGCAAATATACTAGAATTATTCCGTAAAAAAATTACTTAGGCCTTCCAATGGATCTACATGCCCCAACCGTAACTAAACACGACCAAATTTTATACTAGCAAATTTAAAAATTAAAATCAAAATAACACCAATCAAAGTGCCTAGTGCCCTATACACGGTTTTTTAAGTTAGTCTAAACTCATGGACGACTGATATCATGCATGCCTCTGAGCTCTTTTGGTCCTATCTAGTTGTACTGAACCATAGGAGTCCTTGATGTCTGCCGCATAAATATTTTATATATGTATGTCCATCTATTTACTAGAAATTTAGTTTATGTTTGCCTCAAAAGGACTTCTCTGCACTATTGTCCCATATAGCGTAAATGAGAAAAACTATGGTTGCTAATTAGATTTCATCAACATTATATCCTCTCACGTTTGGATTGTATTTGTTAGTATACTTAGAATTACAAAATTATGTGGTCTTTAATGAGTTTCTACATTCCTTTAATCATTCTCTACTCAAATCAAACTCTCATATAACTATCAAATATAAGCCTAATATATGTACTATGCATCCTCCTAATTGAGTGTGTTATCCTGTGAGAGAGATGTGTAATTAATTATAGGGGCTTTCATCCATTGGAAGTTTCAACCCTAAATTTAGGTGAACCATGGCATAATATCAATGAATCTGATTAAAATAATCTAGTCTGCGACATGGAAAATTACACTTCAAGTTATCTCTTACACTATGAGGAGGCTCAAAATTAGATTGGCTCTTCTCTGAGCTGTTTAGATATTTGGTAATTCTAGTATGGTATTCTTGTCTTTTCATCTTTGGAGTACTCTTAAGATTAACTGAGGAGACGAAAGGGTTCTCAAAGCATGGTAGGTATCAATTCCACAAGTAAAGCATTGCATAATAATAAATTCTATAAGCTGCCATTCCCATTCTAAATTACTTTCAAATGGTCTGGTGGGTCAAGTGGAAGAATACATTTGTTGTTATAAAGTAATCATTTTAGGAGGCATACAAGCAAACACCAAAAATCTTTGAAGAAATAGAAAACTTATTTCCTCTTATCTGTAAGTTTCTACATGCCATTCAAGAGAAAAGGTTTTCAAAATAAAAATTTCAAGCCAATTTAAATATCTTAGTAGATTATCCTTGAAGATACCAGAGTCAACTTCAAGATTAAGATAATGAAGGGCCTCTTAGAAGAGCCATTTCAAGACATGACTCACACTCCAAAAAAAAGTTGTCTTGATAAAATCCCAACAAAACCTCAAAGTTATGTCTAAGATTGGCTTCTCAAAGAAGATGTTTGAAAATGGAATCACATTTCAAAAGATTTGAGAATTTCCAAAAGAGTTTACGATGAACACTAGGCATGACATTTGGGCAATGTAATTCCTCGAGATTTGTCGCATATAAACAAATCTGAAGTCAAAATCTCATACATCCAAAGTTACATGATGAGCACTTTGGCATGCTATCTTGACAGTCCAATTACTAGAGACCAGCCTTAGAAGATCCCAACAATTAATGAGACTCTGTCTAAGTTCAATCCCGTTAGCTTTATAAACCATTTATTTTCTATTATTGAGCATCTCAACCCCTCAATGGATTATCAGCCAGACATCAATGAGTCACTAATTAATAAAAACTGTGATTGAGTCACTCCCAGCCCTCTTATCTCTTATCCACATTTGCTTATGAATTCTATAAACTACCTGTTGAAACTTAGGTTTGGACCCAGTGCACGGGTATCACAACCTTCTCTCCTTTTGGAAAGATCTTTTGCGCTTATGTTGCCTCTTTTTCGTACATCTTATCTCTCAGTTCTAATGATCTCTCGATCTTCCAGCTTGCTCTATGTTTCAATCCCATTTATGTTCCCTCCTCCTCACTTTCTAACTGTCCATTTTATCGCTTAGATTGCTAGCATGTTTCCTCTTCTTTCCCCAAGTTGTGCCAAAACAAATCCCCACGCTGATGCCTACAGTCTACCGTGTCTTTCGAGCTTCCTTCATTTTTCAAAATCTACCCACAAATTTAATCTCACTTGCAGTTGCCTCTCTCATGCCATATTGCTAGCCAATCACTCTTTGCATAATAACTCTGCATCACTTGCACTTGTCTCCCTCAAGCCATATTGCTAGCCAATCGCTCTTGGCATAATAACTCTGAATCCATGACCTTCTTTTAGACAGAGAACCCTTGCACTCGACCTCATGCTGCAAGCCCATCCTCATGATATCTGGTATCTTCCCTCTAAACCCATTACAATCCACAACAAGGGAGATACGTCTTGATGCTCTTTTGTGGAAACCAAAATATGATATTAAGGACAAGGACTCATTCAGGTATGACTTCATTAAACATAGTCTCTCTCTTTCCCCATCTCTATAGCATAAATCGTGCAACACCTTACTATGAAATGTGCTTGTGAAAGCCTAATTGCCATTTCCACATCATAAATGTGTCATGCTCTGCTATGTTATTGAAGCATGCCTTGTTGCCTCCCAACTTGAAAAATCATCTGAAAATTTTGGAGAGAGATATGTTTATAATCTTACATGTCCAACCGTTTGTAATTTTCTCTTGAGACTATGATGGAGTTCCATATTTTATACAGTGCTTCAGTTTAACAAGAAAATTGTGGTTATCTTTTTATGCTGCTGGAGGCAACCATAAACAACCATACTGTAACTAGAACCCATGCCCATGGAAGGACAATTGACTTGGATATCATGCAAACCCGACCTGCTGTTGGATGTCTATTGAGAGCACTTGTCTTAAAGCAATGTTGGTTAAATAAAAATGAAATAAAATAATCTAATGGGTTTATTTCTTTAAATGCGATCTCTTTCCTATTAGAATATTGCTTCTTCTAAAACATAAACCAATTTTTGTTTCCTTAAATGTAATATGATTCATATTATTTATTTAAATTTTTTTAACAAAAGATTGCATTCGTTTTCCCTTAAATCAATTTGTACAAACAAGATAAGATTTACTTTAAATATTATATTCGTCTTATATTAGATCAACCCTAATGTCTTGATGATAATTAAGTCAAAATTGCTTGTAAGGAAACTTAAGATAGTTTAGAATGATGTCATGCACTTGAATTGTAAATGAAAAGTTATGGAGTCCTTTCAAATAAAAAGAATGATTTGGCATACAATTTTAAATTGCTAGTGTCGCCTCCAAATAAAAAATACTACTTTTAAATGAAATCCTAATATTTGTAGAAATATCCTGAATAATTGTTTCAATAAATATTGAAAGTCAATGTGTTACTAACAGCCGCAATGGGCTTGTTGGTTTTGTGCCAACCTAAGTTAATTAAGTTGTGATTTACATCAATAAAAAAACTCGCATGGAAGTAGCGATTTGAATTATCATTTTTAAATTTAGAAGAACTCAGACTTATAATCTTGAGGAGATTTTGACGTGAATTTTATTTGCGTTGACTTCAAAAAGCCTATGAGGACTTAAGATAATATATTATTGACAATATAGCCAGTGAAATAGGTCATACAACCTCACCCTATAAGGTGATAGACTGAATAAACAACCTCACCCTATAAGAGATACTTGAAACAATTTAGTAATACTTTAATATAGAAAGTCAATGTGTTAAAAAACCTTTTTGTGTTAAATTGTTAGCATCACTTGTCCGCGTTGGAAGTCTTAAACCTATATCTAAATGAACAGGGACACAACATCAGGGAAAATTTGGTTGAAATAAACCTAATATACCTTAAGAAAAATTATACCTTTATACTTGAAAGTTGCGGGTGCCTTTTTCCTGTTCACATGCATGTTTGTATTTCATGTGTGAGCTCACCATGATTCTGATGATTTTTTTTTTCAAATAGAAAAAAAGCTTTTACAGACCAAGCTGAGGAAAGCCTCTTCAAATTCCAAAGTAGATGATACGATGAGGATCTCCTCAATTAGAAGAGATATGTCCACATCTACAGATGATTTAGGTAATAAAGATGATTGATGTTGTTACTCTTTCATGCTTATTATTGTTCTATTGCTTTTTAATAATGAACTGTACAATGAATGGTAGAGAGCTTTTTTCATTGTTCTTAAACCAAAATCTTGCCTTGAAACATTGTTTTTTCTCATAATGTATTCAATTTCGTAAAATCTTTGTAGCATAATTTACTGAAATAGGAAGATGTGACTTTTGATAAGATGTAGGGTGTTAGGTTCCTATCCCGATTTTTGCTTATTGTGCTTAAAGACAACCAGCACAATTAATGGGGTTTGTACAGAAAGAATCGGCACAAGTACCTTTGCTAGTAAAATGATAGGATGGTAATGCACTAATGGTAGATGGGATCTAATTCTTCGGATTAGTCTCAATGATGTACATGAATTCTTTAATTATGATGAAATTAGTGTTACTTGTTCATAGAATGATAGAGAATTAGCAATTCATGAATGAATTCTTTTCTTTTAGAAAGTATGAAGATTATTTGCGGTTTGTGGGATTGGAAAGGTATTCATAAAAAAGAACTTAAAAATTTCTGTGGGGTCATGAAGTTGTTTGGTAAAAAAATAAATAAAAAAATAATCAAAATAGCCCCTAACTTCTTAGACACGTTCAATTTAGTCAATTATTTTTTCAAGTGTTTAATGTTGTCTCATAAATCACCAAAATCAATTTAGTCATACTGTTAACCATCATTTCATTGGAGGAAAGCTTTCTATGAGGTCATTTAGTCAATTTTGGGTAGTCGTACCGTTAACTGTCATTTCATTGGACAAATGCTTTATATGAGGCCATTTTTGACTTTTTGTGATCAATGTCACAACTTAATTCTGGATCAAATTAATTCCAGCTCAACTTAATGTGATCGACTATGAAAAGTTTAAAGTGCTCTCATTTAAAGCATTCCTCAATTAATTTTTGTCTACAAAGTTACAAACCTTACTGAAGGATCAAATTGGTTTTGATCTGGTCAACTGAAGAATTAAATTGAATATCCAAAAAATTCTAGGATTAAGGGTCTCGTTGGAGTACTGAAATTCATCCAGCTTTATCCAGATAAGTTCGCTTGTAGTTAACTGATCTATATAAGTTCGTCCTACTGCTTTTGTTTGCACGTTTGTAAAACAGTTGATTCTGGATAAATGACCATCCTGCTCCTGTTTTGAATAAGTTGTTTTGCTGTTTGTTATATGTGTTTTGAATAAAGCTGATTTAGAAGTTTTTTCAAATAAATGAATACTCTGTCACGCAGAAGTTGTAATATTCGCAACAAAACTATAATGTGTACCTAATATAAATGTTAAAACCATCAAAAACCATTAAACTACAAAACAACTGTTCTTTAGACTTTCTGTTTCGTGCAACTGGCCGGACACAAATTCCAGACAGAACCTTAATCATATCTGACTCTAAAATGACTCATAACAGCAAAATGTTAGCAAATGGTATAAGCAGGAAACTATTATCAAACCAAATTTCAGAAATTGCAGAAAAAATAGAAAATTCCATCCAACCAAATTTCATAAAATGTAGAAAATTATAATATATTCCAACTAAATTTCAGAAAATGCAGTTGATCATATACATAAAGCAGCTATTATCATCAGATAGAAGCAGTTCCAAAACAAATAATAGGAGTTCCAATTAAAAGCAGCAGCTATTATCGACAAACAGAAGAGATGCAGCAGATATTAAAAAGCAACGTCTTATTATGCACAGTAAAAGCAGCAGAAATCTCAATAATTTCAACGCCAGGAGAAGCCTTTGCCCAGGCCATCCTCAAAACTTTCAGACCAAGCAAAAACTCAGAGAAGAGCGAAATGCCGAAGAAGAAGAGGATAGAATGGTCGCCGAAGAAGAAGAAGCCGATAGGATAAACTGGAGAACCCGAAGAATGAATTGGAGCACCAGAAATGGAGCAAAAATGCCGCCGAGAACTATTGGAGGAGCGGTGCCAAACGCGTAGGGTTTCGCAGGAGGAAGGGTGACGGGAGAGAACTCGGGCGAAGATGCGAGAGATCCAGGGTCACAGATGTAATAGGAGTGAAAATGCGTTCCGAAACAGCGGCCCGCGGGGTCCCCCTAGCGGGTCGCGTCAAATAGAAATGAAGTACGGCGTTTTGAATTAAGCTTCTCAAAAGTGTGAATCAAACAGTGCGGGGGCGTTTTCAAAAACGTCCCCGCACTTATAAGCTGTCCCAAACGGGCACTAAAACAGGCACTTAAAAAGTTAAGTATCCATTTTACACATTAAATTAAAAAAAATGGAAAAAGAAAAAAAGGCAAAGTATTTCTGAACATTTAAATCCTAATGGTCCTCTAACCATTCATATGTGGAAAATTTAGTTCAAAATTTATCAAATTTTTTGAAATTTAATCTTTTAATTAACAAAATTGATTCAAATTGTTCGCTTAGATAAAAATTTGGGATCTCTTTTGTATCATAATTTCTTTTTAAAGGATTACTTTGGGATCAATTTTGTATAATCAAGGGGCTACTTTGAAGAAATGTGATACTTTGTGATTCAAATGGTCATATATGAATAGTGGAGTGATTATTTTGTGATTCTATCTCAGAATGTTATTGATATGGCTGTCTTTATTATTGGCAAAGTAAGTCAGAAATAAAGAAAGTTTATTATTTCAAAAGGTTTTGATAATATTTTTGGTTCTTTTGGAGTTCAAATGACCATAACTGCAATAGTTCTCCTTTCAAGTTTCTAGATTTTTCTTTGGGTGGGTAATTAATAGATCATGGTTTGGACTTTGGCCTTATGTAATTAGAACTTTAATGCTCCAAGAGCAAAAGGCATGTATAAAGAGTACTAGGTCAGCTGTTATACTTGGTTAAAAACTAAAAGAGAAGCAAACTAGACATCGATCTCTATTCGATCTCACTAATAGGATGAACAAAGCAAGTATGTGCTTCGGCTCTAATTGCTTAGCGTTTCATGAGGATGCAAAGGAGCAATAGTGCCAACTTCTTCTAGGATGTGAAGGTGGAGCAACAACTAAGGTTTTAGGAGGTTACAGAGGAGGCACTATCATAAGCTCAGTTTGCGTTGGGTTTTAGGATGATGTGTCATGTAAGGATGAATTGAAGGAGTTGCGGCATTGAATGCAAGTTTTATTTAGGAGACTCTTTTATCGGTTAAAGAAATGGAAGGAGATGCGATTAGGAGGTGGGTTCTTTAGTTCAGAAGGATTTGAGAAGAGTTGTAATGTTGATTGTTATCACGATTCGGTCCGAGACTTGAAATTAAGTAAAATGAGTACCAAAGGTCGGATGTTGGGAACTATGTTTATATTCATTTATAATTTAACAAATGAAAGAGCCACTAATCAAATTAAATTAAAACATTATATTTAAATTTACCTCGTTACTGGTTATGCATCATCAACTTCGTGACAGGAGATTCGATTGATATTCCTCTCCTCACCTCTTCTCTGCTTGAAACTCCTTTTCTCGGGTTCGAGCATCCGCACTCACCTCGTCCTCCGCTTGACACCTTCTAAGCACGCCAGCCTCGTCTCCTCTACATTCATGAAAGCTCCTCCTCGTCTTTCTTTGCTAGACAAGTCGCTTGGCTCAATGGTAAGTCGTTTGACAATTTATAGGTCAAAATTTCACCTCCTTGGCTCCCCGACATTTCTCGCTTCATCTCCCCTCTGTTCGGTTTCTGACTCCTTGCCTCAACTCCCCCTTTATCTTCCCGACTATTCAATTCCTCTCCCTTTTTTGGCTGCTCAACTCCTCACTTCCTCTCCTTCAGTTTCTCATTTCCTCTCCCCGGTTAACTGTAACAGGACTTCACAATTGAGGGTTCAACTTCTTGCTTTCTTAATTTTGGGTTTTCAATGCAGCTTGAGTTTCTTTGGGCCTTATTTTGGAAAGTTCTTTATCGAAACATTGACGTGGAAATCATAAAAATGCATTGCAAAACTTAGATCAAGGATATGTAGGAACCAAATGAACTATTAGTAATGCTGAGCAGTGAAGGCATGCATTGTTTTCTCTTATATCTCTCTCTCTCTCTCTCTCTCTCTCTCTCTCTCTCTCTCTCTCTTTTGTTGTTTTTGGGTGAATGACAAGCATATTTTTGCTTCTTTCTCTGATGCAAACACAGTTCTTTTGTTTTTGTTCTGGAAGGGTGGAGGAGGGAACAAGGGAGTAACGTCATTAAGTACAAACCAAATATCAAAAAAATTTATTTTGCATGCAATTGCTTTACATAAACCTTTTACTTTTTCTTATGCTTCTCTTATATGCAACACTATTTTGTTTATCCATGCTTGAAACTTTACCTTGAAGCTTGCATATTATATTAAATAATCAAAATATCAATATCAAAAGAGAGTACAAAACTATGCAACCATGCATCTACCAACGTGATCTATTATCCTTAACAAGAGAAAAAAGAGCATGCTACTTACGTACATGTGTCAACACACACATTTCTGTAATGCTATTTGTGCAAAAAAATGGGCAGTTCTATGGCATTCTCTGAAAATAAACTAAAAGATTGAGGAATGCAAACTCTGGATTATCCTATGGTCTGGTTGTCCAACCCTTGTCTTCCATGCTTCGCCTCACGAAGATGATGATGCTCATATTGTCACTTTCAATAATGATTCCTTTACCTTGGGCCTTTAATGTTTCATGATGTTCCTTAGGTTAAGGGTAGTATAAAGCTACACTGATGTCCTAATACTGAAAGTGTTGCCCTGAGGCAACCACAATGTCCCCGATCTCATCTTTAATAATTCTTCCATACTAGCCTGTGAGAAGGGAGAATGGCTCCATCATTGTTCTCCTTGATTCAATCAGGAAGGGAAGACACTCAAAAGAGGGAAGGCTGGCTAGTGTCCCATTACTCCCAAATTGGAAAGAAGTGGGTCAATGTAAGAGCCTCCAAAATCATGACAAACCATAATAGTGCAGTGGTCCCCATGGGTCTTCCATATTTCTTTTGCATTACGATCCCACTAATATTGATGGATAGCCTGTCAATAGATCTTGTTGAAGCCAATGTTGTCCTCTCTGACCTTGGCTAATAAGCCTTGGCTTTCCTCTTTAAAACATTAAATGAAGTTGAATTGAAGACCCACTCTTCGAGTTCTTGATGACCTCCTTGCATTGTGCTGCTATGTTAGTTTTTTCCTTAATTGTTTGACAGTCCGAATGGTAGCTTAGGTCTAAGTAAGCCCTCTTTTATCAAGCCAACAATTGGTGGAGATAGCATCCAAACTCAGCCTCCACCGAAATAACCTTTCTTGTGTGAGTCTTCACTTGACTATTTGAAAAATGGAAGGAATGGCATTTACTCAAAAAGTAAAGGTCATATATGTTGGATTTGGGATTGTCATGGGTGCATACTACGTAGATAAGAGCAATCAGAGAAAAAAAAAAATGCCAGAGAAATTAAGAGATAGAAAGAGCAGTAAGAAGAAACTATAATGCCTGGTATTTAAAAAAAATTGAAACAGGATAGCATAGGTCCATATGAACCATCACTAGCAATTCCTCATTATTAAGAAGAGGGATGGAGATGAAGGGAGAGAGTGAAGGCAAACCGAGCTCGAGAGCTTTGAAGCAAGAGGATATAACACTCACAAGCATCAAGCGAAATTGAGGGGGAATGATCGCTTGGAAAGCCAATGACCGTGATGTACGTGACGGGCACGAACGAGATCAAGCTAGCAAGCACGAGCGAATGCATCAAATCGAGCAAGGCATGTGAACTCGAGCCAATCATTAGCGGAGGGTGCTAGTGCCAATGACAGCTCAAACAAGCATGCAAATTGATCGATGAATTCAGCTTGAGTGAAGATAACAAGTAGCAGTATTGTTTGGTCAAGTGAGTAAACGAATCAATGGGATTGATCGTTTTGATGTTGATCGAGATTGTTAAGTTTGTTCATAAATTTCTTTTATAAATTATATAGATTTATTTCATTTTTAAAAGCAATTTATTTTGGATAGGGTGAAATAGATGAAGGGAAAAAGTGATCGACATTCAGTCTAGCTTCAAACAAAATTTAGAGGCGAGATTTAAGTAGAGTATTGATATAATGTTTTGGATTACTATTTATTTATTTATTTAATTTTGGTAATGTTGAATAAACTATAGCTAGCCTATTTGTTATTCTTGAATGCTAGAAATTTTTGGAAGATGAAATGGAGAAGAAAATTTTGAAATCAAACTAGCATTAAACAATAAATATTATTAAAATTTTTATTTTAATTATTAAATGAAGTTAAATTATAATACTGTAATTATGATAAAATATTGTCTAAATTAAATATAAGATAAATTGACTATTTACTTACATTCTTAAATTTAAGTTTGCTAATGATTATTAAAGTAAAAGTAGAAATTAAGTGGATGAGATTTAGATATTTAAATAAAATAAAAGATATGTGGATAAGACGAGATGATAATAATAATAAATGTATATAGAATAAATAAAATGAAATAGTTATATTGACATGAAGGAAACAATGAAAATAAACTAAATTGAATTGAAGAGTAAATAAAAAAATAATGAAAAAGAAATTTAAATAATTGTTATTTAATTTTATTAAATTAATTAACATAAAAGGTTAAATTTAAATTGATGGACTATACACTTAATTAAAAATGATGTGATTAATTAGGTATAAGGATTAACCAAGTATAATTAAATGATATTGTTTAAATTTATTAAAATGAACGTCTTCGGTATAGACATTATATTAAGGAGTAGGGATTAAGGAAGTGAAAAAAAAAGTTGAAAATCAAATTCTTTTATATTGTGGTGAATACTCATATTTTTGAATTATAATAGTAGTATTCATTTCTTTCGAACAAAATACAGTTGATGGTTTTTTAGATATACTGAAGTTGTAAATTTAATCATGATTTAACTTTATTGCTAAATGTGTTGAATGTTGTCATAATTCTATCCGCATGTTTACACGTTTATTACTTGTAACTATAAAAATTATTGAATGATATGAATTTTATGTAATGTTGATTTATGCATATTAATTGATGGAGTTCACTGTTGACCTCAATTTTGAGGTTTTTATTATCCCCTCCTTAGAGCCTAGGATATAGTCTTAGGATTCCCACTTGACTCTCCTAGAGAACTAATACTAAGACTCACACCACATAGACTTCAAACCACTTGTTGACCTATTTTTGCGAAGACCTCGCATGAGCGTTCCCAAGCACTCAACTTTTAGTTGCAAGGGCTAAGAACCAGCATGTGGAGAGCCCGAAAATGAGTTCACATATGATCAGAAGGCCTTAGGTGAACCCTTCGTAGCTCGGCTATTCAAACACTGCAATTCACACATTCAACACGCGTGAACTTAGCAATTCACGTCACTGACACTCACATCCGTTGCACTGACATTTAAACTAAAATAGATTTTTTGAAATGATCCGTCACGAGCCCAAATCTGAAAAAAAATTAAATTTGACGTGTTTTTGACCCGACCGTCGAAACTTGTCCGGACGAACCCGGATGATGAAACAGATTGCACAAGTGCATTCGGGACGTCGACTTTAGCTAGGAAGGACGCTTATTTTGCTATGGTTCGGCGCGTGGCAAACAACACAAAAATCGATGCATATTAAATTTTTTTAAAGAAGGTGAGTTTAGGCTTAACCCGGGTTCAATTCGGGCTATACATAGGCCAATTATATCGGGTCGATCTGACAACTCAATTTATAATTTGAAATTTCAAATTTCCAATTACCCTGCCTAAATCCTTGATTAAATTTAATCAGGCATTATTAGTTTCCAAATTAGGCTTGCTGCTCTAACATAAATCATTTAATTCCCCACATAACGTCTTCATGAAATTCGAGCGATACTAAAAACGGGCCTCGTCTCCTTCTCCAATTCAGCTCCTCCCGCTCGCCTTCCTCCTATTCCTCTCCTGAGCTCCTCTCTCCCGCTCGTCACCTCCTTCATTCGACTCCCCTTACCCCGCTCACCTTCTCCTCCCACTCCTCTATGCGAACTAAATCCCGCTCACCTGCTTTTCTCTCACGCGGACAAACCCCTCTTACTCGCTCCTCTCTGCGACAGACCTTGAACCTCCTCCCTGTGACAGATCGCGCCACCCCCTTTCTCTTGACAGACACCCTGCACCGAAGCTCTCCTGCTCCCTCTCCCTCGACATCAAAAGGTTCGCTCGGCTGTTCTGCCTTTAGGACCGAAGACCTTGCCTCTCCAATAGCTGTACCTGTTGGTAAGCTTAACTTTCTTCTCGCATGGTGTTAGGGCACTTCGACCCTAACTAGAATGAAATGAAGCTGGGTCACAATTTTCATGGCTATATTTGGATGTTGCCGTTTTGAAAATAAAATGCTTTTTCCATTTTCTTTCTGTTCTCTTCGCATAGTTGTGTAAGATTTGTGGCACATTACACCGTAAAACCTGTAAGGTACAGTTCGATGGCTAGTTTGGGGTAAAAGTTATCTCAAAATTGATTTTTCTGTTGTTATTAAATCAGCGGCTTAAGTTGAAGATTTCTTAAATCCAGGACAGATTTATGGGATTTGATTTTTTACGCATTCTTTGATGTCATTTGTTTCATTATCACATTCTATCTCTTCACGCAACTCCGATCTCCACGATGTTTCCGTCGAGACCTCTTAAATTTTTCTTCTTTTCGTGGGGATACTTACATAGCTAACACCTAAACTTTCTCTTGCATACACGCCACATTAACTATGCATGAAAATATATATTTTATTGTTTAAATATCCAATTGGCGGTCTCTCTTATGCAATGTGGAAGAATTGAGCTGTACGAATATATGAAGTGAGTTTTAGGTCTTAAATATGTGGATACATAAATAATTAACCAATTTGCATGCAAGAATATATATGAGGGTTCTTGTTTATTTTGGAAATTTGAAATATTGTATGGTGCCGATTCGAAGCTTTGTAATCATGGTAGCAAATTGATATTCAAGCCTAATTTCTAAACTTTATATTCCTTCACTTTTACGCTCATACCCTTTGGAGCCGTTGGAGGCTTTAAAACTGTTGCGTAGTGTTGCATATTACTGTTTGGAGTTGTTGGGGGCTTTAAAACTGTTGTGTATTGGTTCATATTGCTGTTTGGAATTGTTGGAGGCTTTAAAACTGTTGTGTACTGTTGCATATTGCTGTTTGGAGTCATTGCGTATTGCTGTTTGGAGTCATTGGAGGCTTTTAAAATGCTGTAGGAAGTGTTAAAGTTGCTGTTTGGATTTGTCAAATGTTGTAGGATGCTGTAGGAAATGTTAAAGTTGTTGTATGGAATTATTGAGTGCTTTTTGGAGTTGTGGAGCACCTTATGGTGCTTTATAAATGCTGATCGGGCTGGTTTTGCATTGCTTTTGGAGTCATTTTGGGTACCGTTTTTGGCTTGTTCTGCACCATTTTTTGAGGCCACTTTAGGCACTGATTTGGGATGATTTGACACTGTTTTAGAGGTATTAACAGCATCATTTTGGGGCTGTTTTATGCATTGACTTTGGAGAGGTTTATGTAACCTTTAAATGCTGATTTACGCATGGTTTGAAGTCGGATTTCAGGAGCCCTTTTGCCCACTGATTTGGGGTTTCTATTGATTATTATTTAAACGCTTTTAGGCCGATTCACTTGCCATTCTCTCTCTTGGCTTTGTTAATTTTGGAAGTGGGCCGGCCTCCTTATTTATCTTTTTTTTATTAAATGGTTAAGTCAAAAAATGAGAATTTCTGATTTAATTATTTGAAAAACACTTAAATATATTCTATGATTAGTTGGAAAAACTTAATTGAGGGTAAAACATCAAAGATCAGGCTTTCTAGATTTTAAGAGCACACCTTAGATCGTAGTTCATCTACCTAATTTTTGAATGAATGATGAAACTAGGCACTTGACCCTAATTTACAAATTGATTATAACACTAAACATGAGATGCACCAAGATGTGGTTTATGACTTCCTTAATTAAATCAACTAGTGAAATTCCTGCAATGACTTAACCCACAATGAAACCCAATGCACCTGGATTTGAGCTTGAACATTACGCTCAAATCCTCCTGACAAATGGTAGCATTTATTTTGCCACAGGTGGTTAGGGCAATGATGATAGTGCTTATGCGTGCCAAGGAGAGACAATAGAATAGTATCTCCTGTCTCGATGACACTCTATAAGGGGAGAATAGGATCGATGATACTATTCACCAACTCTTAGTGTGAAGTTGCCCCTTACACTATTAGGTTGTTGGTAGTTTTGACCTTATCAAAACAAGCAATTTGTTAACCATTTTTACTTCTCCAAGCATTTAAATAGATAATACACTTACGCAGATATTACACTCCTTTAAACATTTATTCAAACACTATAAACAAATTCATTTTACAACATTATTTTTGATAGTTAAATAAATTTTGTATGCATGAAAAATAAAAAAAAACTTTGATAAAATTCTATAAAGGTTCACTAGTCAATTGCTGCGATTGTGGTCGGGAGTTGCCCTCCTTCGATAGTTTGGGTTGTTAGTATTTATCCTAAGTTGGATTATAAAACACAGAGTTCAGCTCTGAGCCATCACCTTACTGATGTCTTATATCTAGCCTTGGTCTTTTATATATGACCACGAGTTTTGCTTTGTCTGTTCATGTTTTTGTTACGACTCGTTTTGCTGCTTTTCACACTAGAATTTATACTTTCGTTCATTTTCTATAATTTATTTAAGTTCCCTGCAATTCATATTATGTTTTATGAACTAACCATGCAGTGGTCGTAGAAGCCTAGCTACGCATTTTATTTTATGTACTGTCATTTTCTTTAATTTTACTTTACAGTATTTCCTTACTTTCACTTATTTACTTTACATGCAAAACCAAAACAACTACAAAACTCAAAACATTTAAAAATACATGGTAAATCCTTTTGAATCTTAGACCTTAGGAATGCTACTTCAACAAAGAGCTTGGAGCATACACCATGGGCAGAGCGATAAGGACCTGTAAAAGGACATTTTTGAGAGATCAAACAAGTCTAAATCAGCTAAACTTTCCTAGCATAATAACAACCCATAGGACTTCGAGGTAGCTCGCCCAGTTTTGATTGAACGAGACATTACTTTACCTTTTCCGGGGAAGATTTGGATTGACTCACAACACCAGAGTTTTTCGTAGTGGGTGGAGCTCGAACATTTCCCACTTTAGTGCACCCACTACCGTCTGTTTGGTCACTCTCACTCTTAATGTCACTATTTGCACCCTCATTTAAAACTTCAGAGTAAAAATGTTATTGGGCCCTCTGCCCCAACATACACCTATCCCTTCTTCACCCTTGAGTGCAATCCACTAGCTACTGAAACATTGGTTGAAACGCCATCTGCTCTCCCTCCCACTACAGAAGCTTCCCCTGATAATATTGTTTCTGTTTTTGCGATAGATGTGTTATTGGATGGTTCAGGTGGACAACCTACAACTTCCAATCTTTTTGAAAATAACGCTGAAGGGACTTTACATACAAAGGTCAATGTTCGGTCTGATAACCAGGAGGGCTTTGAAGCTCCTCATATCAGGAAGACAAAGGTGCAGTAGTGATATTTCATCCTTCAAATACCCTAGAACCTATCATTGTTGTAACTATTGACAATCCTTCTATTGCGGCTCTTCCATCTCATCAGACCGAGCAAGTTATTACCTCTACTCAGATGCAAGGGGCTCATGATGTACACCAGCTTATACATGCCCAACAATCTGTCAACCAACATACCAATCAAATGAGTCAGTCTTAGGATGAGGAATGACAAGTTTACACATTCAGGAGGAAGAAGAATGAAGACCTACTAGAACTCAGAAGTTTAATGAATTATTAACAATTTGTTAACTGGCTCCTACCGAGAACTAAAGGCAGATGCATCACTAAATTGGGTCGTTCTCTAGCTACCTAATTTTGCGAGTGTATGATAACTTAGTTTTTGGGTATATATGCATTTCTCTTTTTGGGACCTTTGTGTGTGTTGTATACCGTGTGGCTAGGGTGTATGTTTTAGGCCCTCTCATACAACTTATCTGTATATTTCTTTTTTAATATATTAGCCCTCGAGCTTTTAAAAAAAAAAAATAAAAGTTACATATATATATATATATATATATATATATATATTTAAAAAAGAAGCCCTATGGTCATTTTCATTAATATAAAGGGGTTACAAAAGAAGTAGTATGAGAGGGCCCAATGATGGAGCTCTACTCATAAGAAGCAAAGAGCAAAAAGCTCAAACAAACAATACAAAAGATATGACAAAAGTAAAACATGCAACTAAAACTTTCTGAGTTGAGGTTTTCAAGGCCTTCCTCTTCCATGGGTTCTTGTGGCGCATTCAATAATCAAGTTCTGGAGTGATTCTCCATTACCAGGAGAGACCATTGTGTCATCCATAAGATTCCCAAGTAGCATAATACTCTCAGCCTTCTTCCGCCGGGAGGTATACACTTGCCACTGTTCCTCCAAAGAATGAGCCGTCTGATCAAGCAAGGTTCTGATCAAGTAAGAATGAGCCGTCCGATCAAGCAAGCCGTCTGCTCCTCCAAAGATATATATAAGATATTGCCATTGAAGTTGAGTAGAATTAATCTTTTATATGATCATCATTGAATGAATAAGCAGTTAAATAATTTTACTCCGATTTACAAAATTTTGATTAGCTTGTATATTGTTTCTTTATTTTTTCATACTATTATAATTTTAGGAATAGAGGTTTTCATTAAGTTGTTGAAAACTCATTATGATTTAAATTAACAATTTTTTACTTCAAGATTTGAACAAATCATAAAACTAGCAAAAGAAGAAAAAATATGTATATGAATGATATGTGGTGCTCCTTTTAAGAGTTGTCCCTTGTAAACTTAATAGCTCTTCTAGAAATGGCTAAGGAAAACCTAGTCCCTATCCAATACAATCGATTCCGGTACCCCGTGCAAACGGACCACTTCCAGGACAAACACTATCACGATTAAGACCGCGATGTAGGGATGTCGTAAGGTAATGAAATGTGCATACTTAGGCAATCCACAAATCACCATGAATCCTTCTGACTGTGGAAACCCCTCAATAAATTCTTCTATCACTTCTTTTCAAACCTTCCTCAGTAATGTTGATGGTTGTAGTAACCCTCCTAGTGTTGTGGTCAAGTACTTATGTCACTGACACATCACATTTTGCTATCACGTCCTGCAAGTATCTGCGCATCCCACAACCAATAAAGTTCTTTAGCCAGACGACTGTAGGTCTTCTTCACCTCCGAGTGTGCCCCGATCGCACTGCCATGAAACTTCTGTAATCTGGGAATATACTCCAACATCATGTGTAGCACGAATTGCCCCGGTGGAGCAGCTGGTGCCCTCGCAATGCATATCCTCGATGAGTGTTCGGATCTTATAGTAACTCGGCTCTTATCTTCCTCAGCTACTCATTGTGTTCACTGTCTTGTTTCAGAGCTTCCCAATCTAAAACCAAGCATACCAACAGAGCCGCCAATTAGGGTTTCTCCATCTTTCACGACAATTCATCTGTTTCTTTGTTCTCCAATCATGGTCAGTGCTCAAGTGCCCCACATGCTCTGTCTCTATACGAGTGCAGACTAGAATGTCATCAACGAAAATCAGAACAAATTGTCGGAGATAAGGTTGAAAAACCCTATTCATGAGGGATTGAAATGTTGTTGAGGCGTTGGTGAGGCCAAACGACATCACTAAAAACTCATAATATCCTTCATGGGTCCTAAATGCTATCTTGTGCACATCTATTGAATTCACCCTGATTTGGTGGTACCCTACTTTAAGATCAATTTTTGAGAAATGACTAACACATAAAGCTCATCCAGTGACTTATTAATCACAGGAATACAAAGCTTGTCCAACATCATTTTCTTGTTCAAAATCTGATAGTCCACTCAAATCTCTAACATTTTCTTCTTCAACAGGACGGGATTGAAAAAGGGGTCACGCTAGGCCTATTAATCCTATAGCCTCGAGCATCTCTCTGATCAACATCTCTATCTCATCCTTTTGAATCTGAGGGTATATATATCGTATGAGGCTGATGGAAGAAATCTTTTCCTTCAATATAATGGCATGCTCGTGCTCCCTCAGAAGAGGTAACCCATTTAGCTGTTGGAAGACATCTGTAAACTGTTGTAGAAGCTGCTCGACTCTTTCCGAAAATTCTGCCAACTCTAAATCTCAAATCTCCTCAATGCTCTGCAACTCCACCAAATAGCCCAGTCATGCTCCCCGGATGACTTGACCATGGTTTTGAGCAATATCATAGTTTTGCGTAAACTAGCATCTCCTCTAAACACCAACTTACTACCCTCCACTTGGAACTCAATCATCAAAGACTTCCAGTCCACTTTCATCTCCCCCAATGTTCGCAGCCACTTCATTCCCGAATGACTTGCCAATTTCTCTCACATTCTCTTTGAGGTCAATAACAAATAAATCAAGCATCGACATGTGTTGACCTCACTTTTGTCGAGGTTTAGTTTTCCTCCTAGGATTTAGGGTTCTAGCTTTAGAAGCTTCCCCGACGATCTTAGATTCTTAGCAATGGGCCTACCTCGTTTTAGAATGCTCGAAGCCACTTCATCACTCTTTTGGGAATCCCGGACGAAATTCCGTACCTCTAGCTTGTAGCAGGTTGGAATCGACGTTAGAGTCCAAATCGAGTTCCTATGGGACCACCGGACGCCGGATAGCTCTCGTGCACGTTTTCCTGCACCACCAAACACAAATTCCTCGGACCAAGGCCTCGACGCTTTCAACCACCTCGCAGCGAGTCAAGATTGAAGCCATAACGCCGGAACGACCAACGTCGAGTCAGAATTTCAGAAAACGCCGGATTTGACGCGCTTTCGACGCGACCGTCGACGAGGTTGTTCGAACGACCTCAGATGACGAAACGGACTGCGTTGTTGCGTCGGAACGTCGTTTCTGCCTAAAATTGATATTTGATTTGCGACGATCGCCTGCCGAAGCGGAAATTACGATTTTGGGCGTGTTTTTAATAAAATTATTAATAATAATATATATGTGTATATTTAAACTTATTAACTAAACTGAGCCCTAAATCCTTCCCCATTTCTCCCGCTCGGTCTCGCTCGGTCCCGTCCTCCTGCTCGCACGCCAGGCCGAGCCAGCGTCTCCTTCTCCCGCTCGATCCCGTTCTCGTTCGCACGCTCGATCGAGCCAGCTTCTCCTTCTCCCGCGCTCGAGCTGCACGCGTTCGACCCCATTCCTTATCCCTGGCAGCTCCCGGCTCTCCTCTGCGAATCTTCCTTGTCGCTGCTGCCCGAGGGCGTCCTACTTGAGGCTTATTTTTTCTGAGTCTTCCTCAGCACATCCCTCTGACTCTCCCCCATTCGCGCTCGGCTCTACAGGTAAGGAGCGGCACTTCATCTCTTCTACCTATAAATACTCCATTTTGGGATGAGCTTAGGGTTGGCACGAAAATCCTTGTGAAGAAGGGGAGGTGCTGTTGGATTGCTACCTGAGCTTGTTGTTCCTTTTGTGTACTTCATGTCGTCTGGTAACTCTCCATATTCCCTTCTCCTTCTCGGTTTGGCCCAGGGAAGCCGCAATCCTTCCTCTCGGCTTGGCTTCCCTGTTTACGCGTTTCGACTCGATCGTTTATATGCTACAGAATGCCTTATCTAATTGCTTGAAATGATGATTCTTAGCTTTTATTCTGTAATGGCAAGCTATTATGGTCTTATATAAATGATTAGAGCGTTTTATTATTTGAAGCATGAGAAGAACGATTTGAGCATGTTTTAGAGAAAGATTTGAGCACTTGTTCAAAAAATTGTTATATGCCTATATGTCGCGAGATGGGCTCTCTTCTACATTTATTATCATTTAGAGCCATCCAAAAGCATGGAAATATGATTTTAAAGCAAGCTTAGTTTCCCTTTGCAAGTGTATGGAGGATTTGGTTTTAAAATTTTAAACTTTATTTGTTCCAAGAACATACATATGTGTGTGCATGCTAGAAGTGATGGAGAAAGAGTTCTATGTTCATACTTGTTTAAAGCAAGTGCTAGCCTTTTAATTTTGATGTATTAAAGGCATGTGTTCAAGGCAAGGGTTAGTCCTGTTTGCAAGTATATTAAGTTGGGTATTGAGATGCTCCTTGCTCGCTTTAGCTTGATATGAAAAATGGAAGCATTTACTCGATTTTACATGCATGTGGAGCTCATTTCCTGCTCCTTTTATTTCTTCTTTACCAAAGAGCATGCTAGGGAGGATTTTATTTTGATATTGGGAAGGTTCTACGTTCGTCGAGAAAGCCTTGTGCTAGCCCTTCATGAAATATGATTAACTAATTTGGAAAGTCCCTATGCTCATTCTATGCTCATTCTTGCTTGCAAGCACATGGTAGTTGAGCTTTTAAAAATATGTATGTGTTTCATTTTAATTGAGCTCTTAAGAAGAACTTGCTTCAGCTTTACGTTGGATTTGGATTTAACTGTGGATGGAATTGGTTTTAACCTCATATGGCTCGGTTTTGTTGAGTCCTGCTGTATTCTTTGTTTTAAGCTCAATTCGGGATTTCGTTTTAGCCTCGTGTGGCTCGGCTTTCCGTTAATCTTGCTTGTTCCTCGGCTTTAATTTGAAGTTGGATTTGCACCCGTCTGCTATGGCTCGGTTTGGCTCCTTTAGCTTTCTTTTGCTTTGGCTTTAGGTCGAGATTGTTGTGATTTAGAGCTAGGCTTGCTTTCGACCTTACTAGGGCTCAGCTTTGATTCATTTGATATTTCTGATTTGGCTCTACGTTGGAATTGTTGTAACCTGGAGCTGAATTTATTTCCAGCCTCATTGTGGCTCGTTTTCCGTTTTTTGTGTTTTGCTGTTCTTGCAGCTGCTTCCTTTACACTTGATATGGGGGCTCGGTTTTCTGGTTTTGCTGCTCTTGTAGCTGCTCCCTTTGCACTTGATATGGGGGCTCGGTTTTGATTCCTGCTGTTCCTGCGAAGCATCCCCCGTGCGGCCTTCGAACGGCTCGGGTATAGGTTTCTCCTGAGCTCGGGTTTGTGCTTTGCTTAAGCCATAGGTGGGCTGAATTGCTTGGTTACCCTACGGATTCATTCCTATGCATTTGTGATGAATTTGATTTAGTATGGATGGTTTGTTGGGGCTTGGCCGTGAGCCTTATTGTGGTAATTTGGATTGTCAGGGCCTTACCTCTTGTTGTCCCTTTGTTGTAGCTTAGGCCGTGAGCCTTTGCTCCTGTTTTTTAGCCTTGGCCGAGAGCCTTGGTGGAGTGATTGATGTGATGGTGGTTTTGCTTCTTGCCATACTTGTCTTTGAAATTGATTTAATGAATTTGGAAGAGCCTCCCGATTTACTTGTGGGAAATAAATTGAGCACGATATTTGAAATACTTCTTAGAGGTTTTATTTGGTGGAATTGATGCTTAGTTGGTGGCGCATGACTGTCCATTCTCTTTCTTATGTATTGGAAGTCTATCGATTCTCCTATCGCTATAGCTCGAGTCCCGAGCCCGTAGGTGAGCCTACTGGGGAGTCCGTGTTTCAGGAATTGAAAATTAATGCGGTTACTTGGAGTTTGGAGGAATCCCGAGCAGTGGTCCAGAGTCCAGGGCTTGGTCAGTATCTTTATGTCTGTTTTTCATGCTTTTACAACTATCGTTTGGGGGAAAGGGTATGTTCCCTAGGGGTTTAGTCTTTATCCTCTCCGAGAGCGCCGATGTGCCTTTAGGTCTTTTTTTTAGGTTGTGTAAGGACGGTCGGGAGTTCAGGGTGACTTACTTGTTTTGATTGTCATTAGAAAACGGTTCACCTCTTTTTACGAAATTGTGTTAGGTGGACCGCTTTCCCTCTTCTTTCCTCGCTCTCTCGTCCCTAGCTTTCTCCTTGTTCTTGCTCGATGTCCGCACCTACAGGGGACGTGTAGGTGTGCACATATAACCCCTTCGGGTTATATGTGGGCCATCAGCAGGTCGTAAGTGCGGTGGGACACCGATAATACTCGCATAGGGAGGTTAGGAGAGAATCGTAGAATGGTGTCGCTCGACTCGGAGACTACGCAGAGAGTAGAGCGGGAATCAAGACACTATTCGCCCGTCCTCGGGGTTTCTACCGCCGACGGTCTAAAGATGTTAGTAGTCCTAGCTCTATTAGAGTAGTCGACCCATGGATCGAAAATATTTCAAAACAAAATACATACATTTGAAAAATACAAAATTATCTCCACGACAAGCCTACTTTACCTATAGCTTTTACTTGCATACTGAAACCTAAAATGAAATGTGTGAAAATTTACAGAGTCCACGTGATTGCTTACTCGAGTCGAGTTGAGTGCTGCTCTGCAGAAAGTCGGTCTAGTAGTCGCAGCTGCAGGTGGGACATATAGCACGGCTCCGAGTCCTTAACACCACCGCGTCTTACGGGTCTTTTCCGAGATGCCCCACGTGCTTTCCTACGGTTCGCCGTGAGTTTAGCGGGACATCTGTGAGTTTCTTTCGTGCTTTTGCGGTTTCACTTCTGACTTTGTTTGTTTGTTTTTTTTCTTTCGTGGTTTTATTCGAAGTCTTCCACGGAAGTCTTTCTTTCTTTCTCGATTTTCTTTGTTTTCTTTCACGATTTTCTTTGCTCTCTTGTCGTCTTTCTTTTGTTTTACCGTCGGGTTTTCACACTTTGCTTACTGTGCACGCACGGTAGTACCCCTACTCACTTAGGTCTTTCCTACTACGTTTACTTTTGCTCTTTTCTTGCACTAATGCCTTCGTCTAGGAAAACAAAAAAATGAAAACAATAAGCGAGTAACGATACATCGCGGTAATCATCGCCTACTGGTACACTCGCGCATTTTTTCTACTTCTTCCTTTATCGCATAAGCATGTTTTACTTTTCTAAGATTCGCTTCCTCTGTAGATATAGCATGTTTTACTTTTCGACAGTACATACTGTGTAAGCATGCTTTACTTTTCTTCGTGCTTACTCCCGTTTAAGATAAGCATATACACTATATAGACGTTCCTCGCTTATTCGTTTTATCGCTTTCTTCTATCAGCTACCCTCATCACCGTTGCACACACTCACTCTCTGTAATAAAAATGATAATAAAAATAAAATAAAACAACTCGTACGTTCACTTTAACCTAAACTTTAAATCTAAACCGCGATCTTCGTTACGACGTGGAGCTTGGAGACACGGTGCGCAGATGACCATCTTCTTCAATGAAATACGTGTCGACATCGCAGAAATCATTCTTTGAGCCTAAATAATGACCATATGGATTCGAGGTAGTCCGCCTAGTGCGACATAAACCCTCACCTGTTCTTTTAGGTTTTTGCACCGCCCTGCTGTGCAATATAAGCCCTAACTCGCTTAGGATTCCGAGGTCGTCGTCCGATACGACGTAAATCCTCCTATCTTTCAGGTTGTTTGCATAATCAGGTATTATGCAAATGTAATCCCTATAATTAATTGGCAGGATTGAAATCTAATTAAATCCATTTCCAAAATTTAAAGCCCAACCATAGGATAGTCTGGGAAGTCATCGAGATTCTCCTCGAGATCCGTGACGTCTCCTACCTTTCTTTCCTTTGACTCTGGAAACAACTGTTCCTCATTGCACCTTTCACCTATTGGATTTCCTACTATCACACTTCGTTGAAAACCCAATCTTTTGATTTCATGAAGATAGAAATCCCTGATCTAAATCGAGAGTTCTCTCAGGTGACTTCAATCATTTGAGGGGTAATTAACTATAGGGGCTTGTCTCTATAGGGAGCTTTAACGACCCCAGATTAATTTAAACCCTATTTAATTCTTTTTTGTATTAAATAGGGGAATTTGTCGGTTCACATAAAGGTTCGCAGACCAGAACGGATGTCATGAATTCTGTAGTTTATTTGAGCAAGCGATATCGTTAAGTAGGGTGTCTATTCTTCGGAACAGGTGCGTTACTTGCGATATTACGCTCGTTCATTCAAACTACTAAACGAATGAGATCTGCCCACTCTCATAGCCCATATTTTAAAATTTAAAAATCTTATTTTCAAAACTAATATATATATATACATTAAATTAAACCCCAAAGCGCATCACATCGTTTTTAAGCGGCCGACAACATGACATGACAAGTTTTAATAAATTTAATAGTCATGATCGGCCTAGTCCTTCCCAGCCTAGCACTTCTCAACCTAGACTTAAGGCATCAGTTGCATTCACTGCGATGCAGAAGCGGCTAGATGCATTGACTCAGGACCCGCATATCACGCAGTGAGAGCAGCATTAGATTTAGTAACAGCTGCAACATTATGTGGCCCATCAATAGCGCTAATTTGAGTACCTGATTCAATTCAATGCTTCTGAGATTGGAGTTGTATCACTGATAGGGATGGAACCTCGGGCCTAATCCTGATTCAGTGCACTTCCTAGTGGCCCCGCCTTGTAGCCATACCAGGAGGATTCCGAAGAAGGTGACGAGTAAGAGAGAGTGAGAGAGGGGAGATTCTTGATTTACTGGTTTTGTAAGCTTGTGATTATGTTTATCATTGTACCTACGACTCATTTGGATTGTATTTGTAGACCACATTTTTTTGGTTTGATCTCTCTTACACTTTACCCCTTTGTTCTTGTCATAGCACATATATATGATCTTTGCTTTAGTGATATGTAGTGTTGTTATCTTATTTATTTGTGTAGTGTTTGTCTCTTACAAGTTTTATTGCACTGTTATGTTCATTTTCTATGTTGTATTGCACTTTCATGCATAATGTTTTGAACAAGTTTGGGGGAGGGGAGTAAATATTTTATGTTACCCTTTAAATTAAAGTTAGGACCTAACTTAGAATTTACATGAATTTTAAGGAGGAGAACAATTATGGTAGAGGTGAATTTTAATAATTGGTAAAGAACTTAAACTTCAGTGGTATGAAATTCTGAAGAGTGTGAATGGGGATAGCAATTCACTAGTACTTGAATTATAACTCTATTAATATCTAATTTATACCAATTTTTCTAGATTCTGAATGTGGGCAATGAATCTTTATAAAATTAACAGCTCAACACTATAAAAACTAGTCTCCACTCATTTCAATAATTTAATTCTAAGTTAGTATCAGTTTAATTACAAATTGTTAGAGAAGTTGGGTAGTAATCGAAAATTTTACTTATGATAGGATCCTTATTCAAAGCTATAAAAAAAGAAATGAGCTTAACTACATATAGTAATCTTTAAAAGAAAAAAGAAAATCAAAAGAAAAATAAAAAAGGTTTTTGTTTAAAAAGGGAAATTTGAGAACCTAGGAGAAGCTTAAGGTTAAGATCAAATTAAAACTTGGTACTGATAGACTTTTTCTAATAAGTCAAAGGGCTAAAAGCTTCCTTAACCTTAAAATTTTGTAATTAACCTTATATTAAAAAAATTAATATTGTTCAAATGCGTAGTTAACTACATTTTAGGGTGCAATATTAATTTCATGAAGTTCAGACCCCACTTATGTAATTTAAGAGGAATTTTATAGATATAGTATTAATAGAACTTATATCCAAATGTTAGTAAGTTGCTCTGAAAATTCTATTTGTAAGAATAAATCTGTGCACTTTTATTTAAATAGTTACTCAATTATTAAAATCGCTAAAATTCTTAATCAATAATCGTCCCTAATTTTATTAAATTCTAATATTATATTTTAAAATTACTTGAGGGCAAGTAATGTGTAAAGTTGGGAGATTTTTATGTATGAGATAGATGATTAAATTTTTCTAAATTTGAAAATTCAACATTGTATCCCGACGACGATGCTAAAAACTTGATATGGGTCTAGTGCTGCGAAGCACTGGCGAATCACTCAAATATATATGTCGTCTAAGTAATATATGGAACAGAGTCCGTGTATTGATCTCACAAGGAACGAGTGAATTTCCAAACGTGAATAGTTTCTAGCCTACTGGTTTTGAATCTAGCCTAAAAGTTCGATTGTTGATGATTTTGTGAAAGTGTTAGAACTTTATTTTTTAAAAACAAAAATCCTAGTATAAAGTTGTGAGGTGACAATAGCAATTGAAGAATTTTCCTTTGATTTGAATCCTAAAACTCTAGGGTTGACAACGTGACCTAAATGTCGATGATTAGCGAGAGCAAATCTCTTTCTTAGCCCCTCCCGGTGGTAATAAGATGCTAGGATAGTCAACCAGTTTAGTTCCTTAAATCTATTGAAATCCACAATATTAAATATTTTCACAAAAGCACCAAACTACGAGCAATATTCCTATTCTCCTAGCCTAATGAACTTTATCTTAGATGTTCCACTACTGATTTTTTCGAATCTCAAAGTTCACAGTGTTTTAACTATTCAATTGGCCTGATCGAATGTAAATAAAATTTTAAAGGATAAATTTCACCATAGCAATAATTTATGCAAGTCAAGTACACATTATCAAACCTTAAAATTTCTATTCATCAAATCAAGAGAGAAAAGTAGATTTAGTGACTGCTCATGCCTTGGAACAACAAAATAAACTTTTTATTCATTCAAAGAAATAAAATAAACAAAGCGTTGCAGAAAGAAAAATCGAACTTTACACCCTGAACTCGTGCTCTCAACTCTCCTCTGATTATAATTGGTCACTAAACCTTCCTCAACAAATCCTTTGAAATGCCGCTCCAATCAGTCTCTCCTAATGCCCTCACAAGTCTGTCGTATAAATTCACTCTCTCTCTCTCACAATCACACGTCGAGAACTAGAGAAGAATGAAACTCCAAAATATGTGGGAGTTCTCACAAAATGACCAGCCTTCCTTTTTGTAGCCTCGGATGCCACGAATCAACACCAAAACAGAAATGCCTAACTCTCCTGAGTCGGTTTGTTGGCGTCAGAGTTTCTATTTGGAGTGCTAGAGTGTTGCTTCCTCGGTAAGAAGCAGTGCTGAGGTTCAGTGGATGGTTCCTTGGCGACCATTCAAATTGCACTAGGCGTTGGAGGAGCCCCATCGCTCGCCGCTAAACATGATTAATTTAGGAGGCAACCATGCGCCTGATTTCTGGCTCTAAGGTGTCTCATGCTTGATCATGGAGGTGGTGCCTAGCGCCCATACCAAATGCCTATACACTAAGCTCTTTGTCATTCTGCGCATGGGTGATGCTTAGGTTCCCAACCTCTCAATGCCATGAATGCTATGGTGCTTGGTGTATCTATTTGGATGCGTGTTTGAGCTAGGTTCATTCAACTTCGCTCCAATAGCCGCTAATGCCTTTGTAAAGCTTCCATAAGTACTTGTATCCTACAATTTGCGCAAAAATACATGAGAAAACATAAATGAGAACAAATAATAGAGAATTTTACAAATTAGATATATTGAACACCTAATTCACTCGTATCATATTATATTCTTACTTAAATTGATGTGATTAATCATGAAGAAATGTTGATTAGGTATAATTAAATGATATGTTTAAAATTTATTATTATGAATATCTCTATGTTGTATCCATTATATTGAAGGAGTTAAGGATTAAAGAGTAAAAAATGCAAAAAATAAAATCATCAAATATTAAGGTTAGTGCTCATATTTTTTAATTATAGTAATAATAATTTTAAAATCAAATGCATTTGGTGATTATTTAGATAGATTAAAATTACTATTTAAGATTATTTTTTTAATCATGATTTAAGTCTATTGCTAGATGTGCAGTTTATATCAAAATATGTCATATATTTCTCCTCTTGTATACACATTTATTATATTTACGAAATTATTATGAAGAATATTGAATGATATGAAAATTAAAATAATATAATTTATAGAAATGCTTTGTGTATGTTAACTGATTGAGTTCATCATTTTATGGTACTAATTAGGCACGCTAAAATATACATGTACGCAAACTGAGGATTGATATTGATATTAAAGTATCTTAAATGATATATTTTTAGACAGTGCTCTGATGAATTTAATATATAAAAAGATAAAAAATTTTACATTATCAGTGATATACAATATAATGAATCAAATATTTTACATGATTATCTTTCAATGAATAAACAATTAAATGATCCTACATGAATTTACTAAATTTGATGATCCTGCATAGTCTCTTTATTTTGTTATATTATTGTAAGTTTAGATGATGAATATTCACTGGGTTATTGATAACTCACTGTGATTTAAACAAATAATTTTTTATATAATACTTGAATTATAAAATTGGTGAAAAAAGAGAATGTGTGCAGAAGGCCTGACCAATATAGAGAAAGATAAAATTATTTATCATTATTTTATTTTAAGTTAATTTATGTTTTTTTTTTGTTAGTGAATTTTTTTTCTTTACCAAATCATTATTAGTTAATGATAGCAATTGAAAATTGAATTTAATTATCCAACTAACCTTCCCAACTTGATAATTCTAAGCCTCAAACTGGTTTGTAATAGAAACTCTTATTTGTTATTCAAACGAAGTGGACACAGATTGTGTAGCTAGGTTTGGTATTCATGATTTGTATGTCTTGAGTTTCGGCCATTATTTATAAGTCTGGGGTGATGTTAATTATGCTACGGAAGTAGCTACATGGGAAGAAGATAGAAGATATGCATTCTATAGCGCAAATGGTGACTATAAGATGCCAAGTTGTCAAGCAGTGGAGTTGTTAATTTAGTCTGCCGACCGTGTGCGAGCTAATGAGTCGGCAAATAGAAGATTTATTAGGCCCCACAATTGAGTTGTAATTTGGCGAGTATCATAGGGAGGTTAACGAGTGGTCCAATTAATCTGTCTATTCTTCCTAAGATGGCATTTAAATAGATTTGGCTTAGATTAGAGGATGAGCCAATCTTGAGTATATATGAGCTTCGACCAAGTGGACACAGATTGTGTAGCTAGGTTTGGTATTCATGATTTGTATGTCTTGAGTTTCGGCCATTATTTATAAGTCTGGGGTGATGTTAATTATGCTACGGAAGTAGCTACATGGGAAGAAGATAGAAGATATGCATTCTATAGCGCAAATGGTGACTATAAGATGCCAAGTTGTCAAGCAGATGGAGTTGTTAATTTAGTCCGCTGATCGTGTGCGAGCTAATGAGCCGGCAAATAGAAGATTTATTAGGCCCCACAATTGAGTTGTAATTTGGCGAGTATCATAGGGAGGTTAACGAGTGGTCCAATTAATCTTGTCTATTCTTCCTAAGCTGGCATTTAAATAGATTTGGCTTAGATTAGAGGATGAGCCAATCTTGAGTATATATGAGCTTCGACCAAGTGGACACAGATTGTGTAGCTAGGTTTGGTATTCATGATTTGTATGTCTTGAGTTTCGGCCATTATTTATAAGTCGGGTGATGTTAATTATGCTACGGAAGTAGCTACATGGGAAGAAGATAGAAGATATGCATTCTATAGCGCAAATGGTGACTATAAGATGCCAAGTTGTCAAGCAGTGGAGTTGTTAATTTAGTCGCTGACTCGTGTGCGAGCTAATGAGCTGGCAAATAGAAGATTTATTAGGCCCCACAATTGAGTTGTAATTTGGCGAGTATCATAGGGAGGTTAACGAGTGGTCCAATTAATCTGTCTATTCTTCCTAAGTCGGCATTTAAATAGATTTGGCTTAGATTAGAGGATGAGCCAATCTTGAGTATATATGAGCTTCGACCAAGTGGACACGGATTGTGTAGCTAGGTTTGGTATTCATGATTTGTATGTCTTGAGTTTCGGCCATTATTTATAAGTCTGGGGTGATGTTAATTATGCTACGGAAGTAGCTACATGGGAAGAAGATAGAAGATATGCATTCTATAACGCAAATGGTGACTATAAGATGCCAAGTTGTCAAGCAGTGGAGTTGTTAATTTAGCCGTTGATCGTGTGTGAGCTAATGAGCTGGCAAATAGAAGATTTATTAGGCCCCACAATTGAGTTGTAATTTGGCGAGTATCACAAGGAGGTTAACGAGTGGTCCAATTAATCTGTCTATTCTTCCTAAGATGGCATTTAAATAGATTTGGCTTAGATTAGAGGATGAGCCAATCTTGAGTATATATGAGCTTCGACCAAGTGGACACAGATTGTGTAGCTAGGTTTGGTATTCATGATTTGTATGTCTTGAGTTTCGGCCATTATTTATAAGTCTGGGGTGATGTTAATTATGCTACGGAAGTAGCTACATGGGAAGAAGATAGAAGATATGCATTCTATAGCGCAAATGGTGACTATAAGATGCCAAGTTGTCAAGCAGTGGAGTTGTTAATTTAGCTGCTGACTGTGTGCGAGCTAATGAGCTGGCAAATAGAAGATTTATTAGGCCCCACAATTGAGTTGTAATTTGGCGAGTATCATAGGGAGGTTAACGAGTGGTCCAATTAATCTGTCTATTCTTCCTAAGCTGGCATTTAAATAGATTTGGCTTAGATTAGAGGATGAGCCAATCTTGAGTATATATGAGCTTCGACCAAGTTGAGTATTTGACCATACAATTTCCAAGGCCTCATAAGCTTCTGTAAATTTGAGTTCCATGTAGAGAAGAATGCTTCCATTCACTTTCTATCTCGGTAAACTTGAACTTTATTCCAAAACTGGTTCCAACTTTTCTGATTTACAAGTCAAAACAAATTGGTCTTAAAAACACTAAGGCCAAGCATTAGGTTATTTGGTGCTATTGTTATCTAGATGTATAAAATATTAAATAATAGTAATAAAGTATGTGATATCCATTAATTTTTGAGAAGAGTGTCAAAATGGTCTGAAGACTTTTTGTCAAGGGTCATTTTAGTCCCAGAGTTTATAAAAGTGTCAATTTAGTCCCCGAATATGTTAATAAGGGCTGAAATAGTCTTCCTTGGGGACTTTTTCAGCCCTTATTATAAAAAATCTGGGGAATATTTTGGCACTTGTTAATTCTCTTTCAGATTGAATAGAAAAAGGGAGGTAGAAATTCTGACGCTTGTTCATGAGTTGCAAGACTTGTCTGAAAATTTTGCAAGATTTTTTATTTTTATTTTTTTTATTTTTTTTTTTTGCGAACAAAGTCTAATTTGTCTTGGCCATATTTTGTAAAAACTAAGCAACCTAGATTTTCATACTGAGCAAATTTCTCAGGGTGTCGTGCATTTCTATATCCCACATATCGATTCTTTTGATTTTTTTCATTGTAGGTGTCAGGTATCTGTGCTTCTTGTTTGCTTTAAACTACTTTAGATGCAGTTGAATGGTGTAGTTCGACATACAAATCATATTTTATTAACATTTCCTGCTATACGAATATCCATGAATTTACTATATTTGCATTTAGTGCCGTGCTTCCTTGCCTTGTATGTGTTTTTTTATTGGAAATTTGCATACGAAGCACCCAATTCTTATGCATTTACGTGTCTCACACCAAAACTTGGATTTTTACAAATGCAGCACCTTATGCATGAAAAGGTGGATTTCACTGTTCCACACTGTTGAAAAGTGGGAATTGGGTTGTGGGTTTGTAAAAATAAGAGTTTTTGTTTGAGATAAGTAAATGTTGGGTGCTATGTATGCAAATTTCCCCCTTTTTTTGTATCACAATCATAAATTATTTGTTCAACTGACCTGGTAGAGAAGCTTTTAACAGCTAATACTTTTTAACTGTTTCATTGATCAATTTCTCCTTTGAAAAAAAATTTACTGTACTGTTTAATTTTTCATTATTATTGCCGTCTCTAATGAGTTGGGATCATGCTAGTGATGATGATACCTGTCTCTAGTTAGCTTTAACAGAATATGTTGTTATAAATTACATTTTCTTATCTTTTGAAATTATGAATGATATATACTCGTGTAAATTTTATTTTATAAGTGTCCACTCATCTAATGCTCAAATTTTTGTATTCATAATTCTTGTGGTTATCTACAAGTAAACTTTATAGTTGCATGGTTATTAGTTCATTTTTTATTTTGTTGCTTATGGAACGTTATTGCTTCCTTAAGGTGATGACATTGACAGGCAGAACAATGAGGCAGAAATCATGGCTAGGAATACCATGAGGGTGTTACAAAATAACACAGCATTGAATGATTTTGTGACAACTACCTCCTCTCTATCAGATGACATAAGTGTTGATCTGCTTGATGCTTCGATTGGAATTCCACGTGACCAGCTTAGAATGATAGATAACATTAGTTCTATAATGTCTGAGGTGAGAACTTGCTTCGGTTACTATTAGGTAGAGTTTATGCTAGTTTTTTAAATCAACATACATTCTCCCTTTAATAGTAGTTCTAAAGTCTCTTCATGTGTTTGCACTGTTGACATGTGTTTGACTCCATTAGCTACTTCTTTATTTTATTTTCAGTTGGCACTGGAAAAAGAGGAATTGATGCAAGCATTGACAACTGAGACCACTACTAGTTCCAAGCTGAAGGTAATTGGGAAAATAATGAAATTGCTACTTACAATTGCACCTTTTTTTGATGTTAGTGAACCGTTTGATGATTTTAAAAACACGTTTAACAAAAATGTTCCCAAAAAATCCCAATAACAAGTTGTTTGGAATCATTTCCATTTATTTTGCATGTTATGGAAAGCTTATTTAATAAATGGATAACATATGTGAACTTGTTCGGATATAGCCTTAATATAAATTCAAGTCAAGATTCTTCCAGTGTGGTCTATATATATATATATATATCTATATCTATATATATATATATATATATATATATATATATATATATATATATATATCTTTTTATGGGTTCTGTTTGTTGAAATATGTTTCACTATTCATATCATTCATCAAATCATTATGTTTCTAGCCAAGATAATATCAGTTTAGTTTAAGGAGACTGCATCCACAGGAAGCTGTTTCTCCACCAAAAAATTGAACAAAATTAAAATTAGGCGATTGGGGAGCCAATTCTCTAAACCTGATTGAACAGCAAAAGAGTTCATCCCTACATCAATTTGGGAAGCCATATTCTATGATATCAGTTTCAAGGGGATAAAATAATCTTTGAATAAAATGATCTATGTGAGAAATTATTAAAAGAAAGAACAAAGAAACTATATCGATGGATGGAGAATAGAAAGCTTCATGTGGGCATCATGTTGATGGATGTAGAAGACAAAAGCTGCCAGTGAAACCTTGATTCCAAGCCATTTGCACTCGGTACTCGTCCTCGTGAGAGCACCTAGTTTTGGGCATTTTTGTGCATTGATCTACATATTTGGAGATTATTTCCTCTATTTCCTCCTATTCAGGTGGTGAAGCTATATCTTAAAGAGATCAAGTGGGAAACTTTCCGTTATTATCTATTATGGGCCTTGTGGGGTTTATATTTGCCTTATTTTGAGTTATAACTGGTCTTGTAATATAAATGTATGAACTTGGTTTTTGGGACTTTTACTTGCTTTAGACCCTTCATGAAGTACCCCTTCAATACTGCTTCAGAAATTTCCCTTGATCGACTTGACAAAAGCTTAATCCCCCTCTATACTTCATGACAGTCCCTTCCCAAGTCAATACACATATTTGCTAGAGCAGGCCTCTTTTTCAAATGGCCCAAAAACATTTTAACAAGAAATCCTTTAATTTTTTCCATGAACGAATCGAATATCTAGCCACCTCCACTTAAACCATGCTAGGGCTTTCCTCTCTGAACATAACTCTACCGTCATGAGCTTCTCCTCCCCATTTAGCTCATTCACCGTGAAATACCGCTCCACTTGGTACACCTACTCATGTGTGTATTTTCCCTCGAAGATTGACATCTCAACGTCTTAACCCTAACATCTCCACCCCAACTTCTTCTACCTCCGCTATTTCCCCCATGTTTTGAGGGTTATACTCCCTCCTTCGATTATAGCCATACCCCATCCCAACTTATTTCCTTTCTTCTTCGTGCTCCTTCATACCCCTTGCATAACCTCTTCTTCATGTTTGACCTAGCTTCCTCCATCAAAATCTCTAATCTGCCTCTAATCAGAGCCCTGAGAGGGGGTTCATAACGTGGGATGTTTTTTGGCCCCATGTTCTTCTCTTTCGATCTCTTTTCTTTTCGATTTTGTCAAGATTTCTCAAGTCACACATTGTTAGGGTTTGCAAATTGAATCGTCAGCGTGGTGTTGGATTGCATCTCAATAAGCTTGCTCAACATCTCCTCCAAGCTCTTGAATTGACTCTCACTTTCTTCTATCGCGAAGAACCTTTCCTCCAATTCATATGTGATTTAACTCATCTCTTCTCCTAGCTTCTTCTCAAAATCATCTACTTTTTGTTGCCAACCCTTCCTCTCCCAGTACACGTAGGTGGAAACTTACAGTCTTCACTTCCTAACTAGCTCTCATCTCAAATGTATCGCAAGTCAACAGATCAACTATACCATGTGATTCTGCCTTGCAGCAGCGAAAGGAGTGGCTTGTATGCGATCCCATCATCGTTGTATGGCAACTACCAATTGGATAAGATTGTGGAGCTTCACAATCCCGCATCGCTAATCTATTGCATCATCACAGAGAATTGCTCAAATCACCACTGCTAGGTTGTAGGTTTGATCCCTCTGCACGCCACGATCTAGTCGTTGCATCTCAACTACGTCATCTCGTTCAATCATGCTTCCTTGTACGTTGCAGCTCCCTCGTTGATTCACAACTAGCTCTGATCGTGACTCGATTGCGATGACAGCTGTAGGGGCAGAAGAAGGATGCTTTGGGTCTCTGTAAGTCGTAATTCCGTCGTTAACTTCCCCACATGCTCTAATCGTGACTGTATGAAGTTTTGGGTCTTTGTAAGCCGTGGTCTTGTCGTAAGCCACAGTCCCTTTTTTTCCTCCAGAAATCTACAACTCTTAATACCACGTAATATGATTCTTGGTAGACTTTCTACAGAAATTAGTGCAAATACATATTATTATAAGAACATCAAACATTCAACATGAAAACAAATATAAGCATCCAAAATTTGAGAGTCGGCAATCTTTGCCAAACCCTAAACCCATGACTCAAGACATCAATCTTCTGCATAACCCTAACCCTAAACATATTATCCCTACTTATACTAAACAATAATAAATGACAAAAGACTAAATTGCTCTTAGGTGTATGAAAGACAAAATTGCCCTTTTGTTAGGCACCGGGCTAGCATATTATTATTACTATTTTTTTTTGCTATCACTACTACTTGTAGAACTTATAATAAGGTTCAATAGCAATTTTCTAGTTCTTTGATATCCTTTTTATTGTTTTTATCAACGATGGAGCATCACTTCGATGCTAACTCAATATAATTTTAATCTCTTATTGTTATAACGTGAGTCCATAATAAAGGCTATAATAGATTAAGGAACGGTGTATGATTTTCTTATGAGGTATTCTAGTGATCTATTAATCAGAATCAAGGTTCCTCGATTTAGTTTTCTTAGTATAAGCGGCTTACCCCATCTTTTTTACTTAATATTGTTTCCAGCAAAACCCTTTGATTGTTTCATTTATCATCCCCTGCATCACAAAAGAATGGCCGTTGTTTGATTCTAGTTTGTTTTAGACAGCCAAAAAGGACTTGTTTCACCTTTTAGGGTTAGCAACAACAAGAATTCAGTGGCTGGAGGTTTCAGGAGGTGGCAAGGAAAGCAGTAGGATGTTTCCTTGGAAGGTAGGCATATGGCTATTGGCCCCAAAAGAGTGGGCCAATGCCTTGGATAAAGGGTGGGCCCAAGTTTGAAGAGAGGGAGACAAGGAAAATGAGGATTTTGGGAGAAATTTGGTTCAATTCATTATAATAAAAAAGCCTGTAATCAGCAAATTGTTGACATTTTCGAATTTGACAATGAGCTTATTCTTCCTAAACAACACTAGAAAACATACTTAATTTTGAATATAGAAAAATTTATCCAATCAAAGAAAATTGAAATTAGACCTTATCTAGGTCTGGTAGATCGGATAAGGTTCCTTGCATTGGCCAGCTATCAATTGTTGTTGTACTCTTGGTCACCAACCAATGTTTCAGATATTATGCATTCCCAATTTTGATCACCAAGCACCGAATGAATGCATCTAACCCTCTTAATATCTACTAACTTGATCTTTAATTTACCTATGAATAGACAAATTTTCTATGTTTGAAATTAGAAATAGGTTCATCCTTCTTAAACTAACTCTACAAAACATTTGTTTGAATGCAAATACAAATTTATCCAATCAAAGAAAAGTCTGGTTGAATTTTATATAGGCGTGATAGATTGGATAAAGTTCTCTAGAATGGCTAACGATCAATTCCTATAGTCTTGTTCATCTTCCAACAGTTGAGATTTTTTACATCGAGATTTAGTTTTAAGTGGTTGAATGATAGTTTTTTGTTCTTTTTGTTTTTGTTTTCTATTTATTTTATTTTTGCATGTGAAATCTTTCTCACGTAATCTTTAATGTCAACTATGCAATTTGGGAATCACCACTGCTATCACTCTTCTTCAATATATCTTCGATCAAAATTTTATTTACTGTGATCTCTTTTATCTTTCTATTAAAGGGTTTTTACATCCGTACCACCTTGAATATTAGAAATAACGGTCTGACCACCTAAACATAAAAAAATTTACATATTTTAAATGTTTTGTTCTTTCCAAAGAACTACCCAATTTCCTCTGTGCTCCCTGGCTTGGCCTGCATTGCTCGCCCGCTTTATATAGACGTAAAAACCCGAGCTTTGGGACTTTCTCAGGAAGCTTTCATGCTTATTGAAAGAAGGCTCAAGGAAAATTTCTCCTCTACAGCTCCAAAAAGCAAGCTATGATTGACAATAAAATGGAAGAAGGATCTCTTTTTCGATGCCATCGAAATCCTCTTCGAATCCAGAGATCCCAGACCCCTCTTCTCATCAAAGAGCTCGACCAATGCTTCCCCTTCTCTGCAGTCTTGAAGCGTGGCATTTCCAAACAAGAATTCATAGACATCGACCAGAAATAGTATGATATCTTTTTAAGACAATGGACAGGGATCGTCGGCCGGCTGCAACGACTCATACCGATGTTCAAAGATAAGTTGCTACCCTCAAGGATTATGCAAGGAATGCTATGTTAATTGGGCCGCACGATGGAAAGACACGAACTGACGGAGTGAGAAATAGAGGCTATGTTATGCAACGGAGGACAAGAGGGAGAGCCATGTCGGTCAACTTTTTCTTTGAAAGCGTCTTAAGTTTGGAAAAATAAATGATTTAATTTAATCTAATATGTATATATATTTTGAAAATGGTAAATTTTAACTTTAAAAAATAAAACCGAATGGATCTCATTTGCCCAATTGTTTGCATAAAGTGCCCGATACAAAAAATAATAGACTTTGAAAGATAAGTTTATCCCACGGCGGTGAACCAAATCGTACAAACTAGGAGGTTTATGGCATTCGTTTGGTCTGTGAACTTTTTCTGTGTGATTGACAAATTTCCCTACCTAATATAAAGATTAGGTATGGTTTATTTTACATGGGTTCGATTCTCTATAAGAGCAAACCCCTATAGTTAATTACATCTCAAATGATTGAGATAACTCGAGAAAACTCTCGATAATGATCAGAGATACTAGTTTTCAAGAAATCATGGTTTAGGTTTTCATAGTAGGACGCTAAAAATCAAGTGGGAAAGGATCAAATGGGAGCAATTATTTTAGGAATTCAAAGGGAAGAAAATGTAGGGGATGTCACAGATCTTGAGAACCCTCAGTGACTTTCCAAACTATCGTACTGTGTGGCTGTGTTTTGTAGACGATGCTATTTAAGTGTTCAATCATGTTAATTTCATTATTTAGGACTTACACTTTCATAATACCTGATTATGCAAATAGCCTGCAGAGATAGGAGGATTTACATCGTATCGAATGACAACATCGGAATCTAAGACGAGTTAGGACTTACGCTGCACAACATTGTTGCAAAGGAGTCTAAAGAGGGTGTGAGGATTTACGTCGCGCTGGGCGAGCTACCTCAAAGTCGTATAAGTTGTTATTATGCTAGGACTGTTTAGTGCGATATAGACTTGTTTGATCTCTCGAAGATGTCCTTCTGTAGGTCCTCATTGCGCTACCCACGGCGTATTTTCTAAGCTCCTTGCTGAAGCAGCAGTCCTAAGGTCTAAGGTTTAAAAGGTTTTACCAGATACATTTCAATGTTTCTAGTTTTGTTGTTGTTGTTATGATTTTGGATTTGCATGCAAAGTAAATAAGTGCAGGTAAGGAATTATTGTATAGTAAAATGAAAGAAAATGACGACACATAAAATAAAATGTGTACCTGGGCTTCTGCTATCGCTACATGACTAGTTCTTAGATCATATGAATTTCAAGGAAATTTAAATAAATTGCAGAAAGAAACGAAAGCATGAATTTTAGTGTGAAAAACAACAAAACGAGTCATAACAAAAATACGAACAGACAAAGCAAAACCCATGATCACATATAAAGACCAAAACTAGGTATAAGACACCAGTAAAGGTGGGGGCTCAGAGCTGGGCTGTGTGATTTTCAACCTCGAATAAGAGCTACCAACCCGACAATCTACGGAGGGCAGCCCTTAACCTCGATCCAAATGACTAACCATGGACCTTTATAAGTTTGCATAAAAAATTCTTTGAGTTTCATGCAAAAGTTGTTGTTATGTTTTTTATGCAGAGTTCTTTTTAACAAGCGAAAGAGATTTTGTTTTATTTTTATAAATATTTTGTAAAGTAGTGCATTCTACGACTAGTTACTCTAATCAAGCAAGCTAGAACTACTAGCGACCTAGGAGCATCTGGGGCAACAATCCCACCAAGAGTCGGTGAATAGTTTCACCGGTCCTTTCCTCTCCCTTATTAAAGGTCCTTGAGGTAAGAAATACTATTCTAATAATCCCACTTCGTATCCCTCGTTTAAGCACACATAAGCAATGTCGTCATCGCCCTCGCCATCAAAACCTCCAACTTATGCTAGTTCGGTGATCTATATGTGGCATTAATAAATGTCCCAAATTGTCAGGAAGATTTGAGTGTAATGTTCAAGCTCAAATCCCGGTGCATTAGGTTTCACTGTATGTTATGTCATGACAGGGATTTCACAATTTGATTTAATTAAGAAAGTCATGAACCACATTTTGGTTTATCCTTATGTCTATCATTTTAACTAACTTATGAATTGATGTCAAATGTCTAGTTTCATTATTTATTTAAAAATTAGATAGATAGACTATCACCTAGGGTGTGCTCATAAGATCTAGGACGCCTACACTTTAAATTGAGCATAAAGTAATTTAAGGTGTTTTACCCTAAATTAGGTGTTTTCCAACCAATTCTCAAATATTTTAAGTATCTTCCAAATAATTAAATCAAAAATTCTCATTTTTGACTTAAACATTAACAAGGAAAATAAAACAAAGAAAAGAGAAGGCCGACCCACTTCCAAAACTAGCAAAACCAATGGTGAAACAACAAGTGAATCGACCTAAAAACGTTTAAATAACAATTAATTGAAACTCAAAACAACAAGCAAAATGGCTCCCTAAAACCAACTCTAAACCGCATGTAAATCAATACTTAATACTTCCAAAACAGTGTCAAAACAGTGCATAGATTGTCTTAAATCGACCCACCAAAATACCACAAACAACGTAAATACAGTGTACATATTGCCTCAAAATGATGTTTTTGATGTTTCCAAAACAGGCAATAAAACAACCCCAAACAACACTTTAAAACACTCCAAATCGGCACTTTAGAACTCCAAACGACACTTTTAAATAGGCCGAAACAACAATTTTAGAAGCTCTAAAACAATGAAAACGAAGAGCCAACCTATTTAGTGCTTCCAAACAACAACAGTACAACTTAAATACAACAACATTTACCTCTTTCCGACAGCAAAAATATAGAGCAAATAAAAGCAGAATTTTATTCTTCCAAACCCGCGAGTTTATAAGGCTCAAAACAGCATTTATGTATTTCGAAACTTTCAATTCAGCAAGTAGGTATACAAATACTGAAGCTTTTGTGTATTTTAAAAGATAATGCATTGAGTAATAGGTATAGGGATACGTGAGGATTGAATAATTTGTGTGAGTTCTCCAACTTGCACAAAACCAACTTACATGAATTTAAGGTTCACACATAAAGTCAAGCCAAACAAGTTCATATTTGTATCGCATATAAGGTTACCACGAATGCCAACAAACTTTTTGTAAGTAACATATAAAACTTTCAGATTTTAAAAGATAACGCACTAAAGTTTTCAAAGCTTTGCATATAACACACAGAAGCTCTCATTCGCATCAATTAACTCTATTTCAAACAAGCAATCACACTAAATGTGGACCACAAAATGATTACATAGGTACTACACAAATCTTATTTACGCATATAGAACTAAATAGCTAAACAATTTATCCAAAACAAGGCAGAATGGTCATTTATCCAGAATCAGCTGTTTTCCAAACGCACAAACCATACAGTTAGACAGCTTATAGTCAGCAGCTTGTCACGATAAACAGCTTATCTGGATAAGTCGGATAAACTGCAGCTGCCCCAAACACACCCTTAATTTCATACTCAAGGAGGAAAAATTAAAACAGGTTTGGAAGGAAGTTTTCAAAAGTTGTGGGAGGATTCTTTAAAGAGAGAAATTTAGGGTTCATTTCTTTATGCGTTATTTTTTTGGCTGCCGTGTTTTCTTTTGGAAGTGCTCCTAGCGATGTCTAGGGTTGTGGGAGAGCCAAGCTAGCTTAGAAAAGTAGATCGTCGTTGTGTTTTTCTTATTTGCTTTTGTTTGTGTTAAGACAACCCTCGTTTGAGTTTTTGCCACTTGCCCTCTTCTTTACCCCTTCAGCATACTTTATGATTTGCTCATTCTGGAGCGGGGAAATCTATAATAATGATTAGATTTCACACCTTTTCTTTGAAATTCAATTTTTAGAACATCTCAAAAGGTCCGAATTGCAGATATGTTCATTCTCAAAATATGCAATTTCTGATATGTAATATTTGGATTCAATATTGATTGAAGAAAACTCTCATTATATTCATTAGTCTTTACTGTATGGTAATTATGCTGGCGGCATTACTACATCTGAGTCTCATCTGCATTTTCGTTTTCATCAAATATTCTGCTTATGACCTTTTTAGATTGTTTGATTTCTCAAATGAATGGAACGAGTTTTTTTTTTTTATATTGTTATCAGTATCTTTTCCTCTTGGGATTGGATGTGATATATGGCTTTCCTTCCTGCTGTTAACAAATCTTAAAACAGCTGATCACCATTTGACCCCATGGAAGTCAACAATAGAGCCAAAGATGTGATAAATACTATCGGCCTAGATGTTTTTAGAAGAAATTGAAATATGAGGATGATGAAATATCCTTTCTTTTATCCTTTTTCTGTGTCATGGCTCCTGCATTACAGGATTCAAGTTATCAGCTGTAGCTAACAACTCTGAAAAACTACTCGCAAAAAAAAAAAAAAAAAAAAAAAAAAATTGCTCGGAATCATTGGTACTTGAATTTTGTGGTATTCTTTCTCGTGCAGGATTTGAACAAAGAGTTATCTCGAAAGCTGGAGGCTCAGACCCAAAGATTAGAACTCCTGACTGCCCAGAGCATGGCAAATGAGAATATCTTGACAAAGTCTATAAATACCCACATCATTCCAGATACAATGGAGTATGCTGATGAGGGAGATGAGGTATATTGATTTTTTTGGTCATTTTTGTTACAACGAAATATTATTGCCTTTTCTGAATATGTTTGAATCACTCTATTATTTATTCATTCATACTGGGATCGTGCAAATAATAAAAGTGCATGATGTATGGATAAAACTGGCCTGCAGTTCAGTCAAACTTATCAAAAGACCTGAGAGAGCCTGTTGGCTCATTTACATGCATACCACTCAACTCTAATGTATTCACTTATCTAACATCTAAAGTTTTACATGCATACCAATATTTTAATTTTAAAAAGGAAAATACACCTTTTCACGCATAGGCAAAGTAGCATACAAGTAAAAAATTTTAGTTTAGGTGTTAGATATGTAAAAGCATAGGAATTAAGTAGTATGTATGTCAATCTTTCTTTTTTTTCTCTGCGTCTGGTTCTTTTTTCCATTATCCACTTCTAGTGAAGGTGAGGTTTTAAATCCCTTAGAAGGCGTTATTAGTTAGCTTTAGCTCAACATGAGATTGCCTCCGTGTGGATTTCCATCCCAATTTTGTGTTTAGTTTTGGAGCATTATGTTTAGATTGCATTACCAACCATGTACGATCAGTTTGCAATCAATTGCAATCTTTGGATTTCATGGGTAGACTGATAAATTTGATTAGCATTATTTGAACAGCTGGCTGTGAAATATCTTCACCTTTAGATTTCCTTAATTAATGATTCCATTAAGTGGAAGAGATTTGGTGGATAGTTATGAATGAGCACGAATCAACCATATTATAATGTTTATTTATTTATTTATTTATTTATTTTTTTTTTTTTTTTTGTTCTGGAAGGCGAGTGAATTCAAACACGGGCCACTGCTATTTTACTGATTTTTTCTTTCACAAAATGATCCAGCATTTTTCTTGTTGAAATTCGTACTTTTAAATTGATTGATTTTGTTATCAGAGAGCTATCTGATGTTTAATAGTATCATACTATTTGCCGGTTCATAATTTTGCTCCATAAAATTTCACCCCTATCATGCAGGTGGTTGAGAGGGTGTTGGGCTGGATATTGAAGTTCTTCCCTGGGGGTTCCTCTAAACGTCGCACCAGCAAGCTTCTGTGATCAGCAAAAATAAAGCCTGCAACCTCAGGAAGACAAGTTCATCCCTAACAGTGTTGTTTATGCACAAATGGTGGCAGGATTAAGATCTCCACCACCGTATATTTCTCATTTTTATAGAGCAAAGTAATGAAATTTGTGGCGGTTCTTCCGTGAAAGCATCCCTGGGAGAACAATAGTTGGAGAAATAAACGGTAGCCCCCATCTCCTATTACTTCTTTATCTCTCATTTTATTCTTTATATTAGTTTTTGGATACACATTTAGAGTTCAAAATTTGCAGAGAAAATGTATGAAACAATCATTAACTTTAGTTCACCGTAATTCTTTGTTACATCCTCTCACCAGTGTACATTTTTTTTTTATTTGGGAAGTGTGTTTGAAGTCTCAAATTTGATGGAGAAATCTGAATATATATATGTGAAATTGGTTTTGGAAATGAAAAGCCAATTTTTTATAACCACTGAGTTGTAAGGTTCAGTTTTAAGTAACTTTGGTAGATTAGTTTGTGAATGTTTTTACGTATGTGAAAGCCTTGGCGTGTTTGTTACACTTTTGTTTTAAAAAATATTTATTTGGTATATATATATTTTTTATTTTTTATTTTAAAATACAAATTTGATTATTTTTAAAAATATTCAAAACACCTAAAATATATTTTGGAATGTTTGCCTTCGGTTGTTACAGATTACCCAAAACCATGAGATAAATTTATCCAAAACATTGAAATAAAAGGAATAATTGCATACAGATCAACCAAAACATTGAAATAAGAAGGATATACGTTATAGTGGAAATAAAAGGGATAATTGTATACAGATCACTTAAAATATTGATATATATGAATTTGAGCTATTGAATTGATGCGTTTATGTGTTACAATAAAATTGTTGAGAATTTGATAAAATGAAAAATATGGTTGGGTTTTTATAATGAATTTTGATATTTTGAGTTAGAATTAGAAAAATTGATGAAAGAGAGTGATTGGTTTGTAAATAGCATAGCAAGTTTCTGGTGGTCTATACTTAATTGTCCCAATAAAAAAAAATGAATTCATTATTTTGTGACAATTTAGTGCGAAAATAATGACAAGTTTAGTAACTAGAGTTAATATGGCCTTTTTATATGTTCCCAAAAAAGTAAAGTTTGGTTTAAGTTGGTTGTCGAATAATTCATTATTTTGCTGTATGGGATATATTGATGGCCTCAAAACAGTTGATGGGCGTACTTTTATTGGCACTGTTGTAAATCTGTTTAAATTTTGCAACGGTGAAAGACAGCCACTCCCATATTTTCTTTGGATGTGCGCTCTTGTGCTGTTTATGTAAGAATCTACTGCCCTTTGGTAACTTCCTCCTACTCCATCCAAAATTCCTTTAGCTTCTCTATGTAAAATGAGTAGCAAAAAATTATTTAGACTTCTTTTCCTTATTACTTTGATTTTGGATTATTTTATATGTGGGGAGAGACAAGATAGATTTTTTTAATAATAATATTAACTCTCTGACTAGTATTGTAGTAATCAACCTTTAGGTTGCTCATTATTTATTCAAAAAATGAGTTTCTAAGCAACAAGACATCTTACAGAATGGGATTAGTGAGCTTAATGGATCGTTCCCACTAGTTGTGCATTTAGTGATCTGGTGCTGATTATATCAATTATGCTCATTAGCTGTAAGTTTGAAAGTGACAAGTTGTAGAGTTCCTTAGTATTCATAAGGATTCGACGAATACCTCTAAAACACGTTAGCATTCCAATGAGTTTCTCAGGATGAATCTTTCCCGTTTTGATCTCCAAACGACCTATTCCAACCTAACTTGTCTACATTACTCAAGTTCCTACCCTATACTCGTACAAGTTGGTTGGATCTTCTGACCAAATGCTGACAACTACCAAGTTACATGACTGAGTATGACAAATAGCTCTCCGAGGCAAAAGGAAAATTATTCTCATATATCAACATATTTATTAACATGATATCCACACCAGCAGTCTTATCAACAAGTCTGTTCAGGCTCCGTATTATATAACCTATAACCTAATTTTATGATTATTTTATAGATCTTCATGCTGGTACATGGGCCTCTGTGCATATAAATAAGAAGGAATGTGACAAAAGTGGGGTATTTTCTCTTACTTTCTCTCTCAACCTTGCAACACAAAAGATCTCTTTAAATCCCTTAGCTTTTTCTCAGTCCTTCAAGATATCTCCTGGACTGTATGAGCCCAAAAATTATGGGATCTCAGATCTCAAAAAATTCATCATCTTAAAAGATATGGAGAGTATGAAACTCATTATCAAAATCTAGCAAGGAGATCTTCTATTTTAAGGAGAAATGATGAATAATGATAGATTACATTAGAGAGTTTGTGACGTAGCAGATTGATGAACTCGAGAAACAATTGAATAAAAGGACATGAGGCAAGAGGTGTCCAGAACCCATTTTAGAAACTGCTCGAGAAGTCATACAAGATCATCAAGTTCAATGGCATAAAGGCAAGATCAACAAAGAGACAACAAACTAGAGAAGAGCCACCTCGAGGCAGGCCGACATCAGAAGAAGTAAAAGGAGATGACAACAACGTGCCATATATTCCCAGAGAGGGGACATCTGGGCCCTAGAAGATGAACAATGAAGATGAACAATGAAGATGAAGAAGGGGAAGATTACTAAAGGGATGTATTTTCCCGAAAATTTATTAAAGCATTTAGAAGGTTCAAAATTCCCTGTTTGGACCTTACAAATGGAGAAATTGTCGTATTATCAAAGCTACTTTCGAATTAGCAGTCTATCTACTACAAAATAGAAGATTCCCTAAAGTGTCCTTTATTCCTCACAATGCTCAAGGAGACGGCTTTGTGCTAATTCAATAAAATGTCAGTATGTGCTATCACCTTTTCCGGAAAATTCAAATGAATATTCATTAGCTCAATTTGTCTACGCTTAAGAGCTACAGAAAAGTTCTCAAGCTTTTTTAGAAATCCAACAAGCACAATTTGAAAGCCTACAGAGCTTTATTACTGTATTCTAGCCAGAGATGCTCGACATAAAAAATCTTGAGCCTTCGTCACTCATGCACGTGCAATGTCTACATGAGGAGTCGTTTTGATACCCACTTGGCTTGCAAAAGTCTAATGCTTTGGTTGAACTACTAGAATTGGTCAAATAATCATATCTCGAGTGAAGAATATAATTAGTGATTGAACCTATCTGACATGGAAAGATCGAAGGAGAAATTTCATAAAAGAGATTCTTGTGAACATTGGGGGTTCTAAATGCAGATTGCAAGCTAGCGAGAAGTCCCAGAAAATATCCTCGACTACAAAAGCGGCCGGAATAATTCTATTGAAGACTTATTGTAAAGAAGCCAGAAAAAAAGACACGAAGCACTCCAACCCTCCACATTGTAAATCACTCCTCTATGTGTATCCATGGCTGAAATCGTAAAGGCCATTCAGAACAAAGAATTCTTCAAGAAACCTCAACTAATGAAGGTCAGGAGCTTCCAACGAAATCCCAACAAGTATTGTGCTTATCATCATGACCATGGGCACAATATTGTTGGATGTCGTCACCTAAGAATTAATATGAGTCAAGATTTTGAAAGAATTTATTGTCTTGGAAGCCCATATTCAGAGGCAAGGAAAAGCGCCAATTGACATTGTTCTTGATGAACAAGTTCCCGCTATAATCTCACCATCTTCGGTGGGGATGGATTTGAAGCAATGAATGTGGCAGATGTTCATTTCGCTAACCTATCTAGAGCTACAACTTCCAATCACCCCTCGATAATCACGGGAGCTAACTTACTCGAGGGCGGGAACCCTCTTTATAACGCCATAGACATTACCACACTCATCAACAATCACCAAAATCGAAATTATTTTGGTGTATACTGGGAGCTCTATCAACATACTTTTAGAGATAGTATTCTATAGGATGAATTTGACAAATGCTTAACTTACTCCTACTTCAAGATCTCTCTACGGGTTCTCAGGGTAGAGAAAAGAGATTTGCGTAGTCATCTCCCAGATTGTAACTTTTGAACAAGCAGATAAACCAGACACTTCCATGACAGATTTCATAATGGTAGATGCTCTGGCCACTTATAACGCATCTTTGGCATACAAATTCTCAATGTGTATTTAAGACTGTAACTTACACCTATCATCTAGTCGTCAAATTCCTAGGAAGAGGACAAGTGCTCACAGTTCGGGGGGACTTATTCCAATCTTAGACTTGCTACCTTTGAGTAGTGGGGAATGTGCAAAAGAATCCCTTCGAACTCTTCGCTTTGAAAGGAGTCAGTTTGATGACCACAAAGCCACTGAACAAGTGCATGTCTCTGAGGGCGAATGCGAAGGAATGCTTCAAATCAACTCCAACTTACTTCACAAGCACAAGGACTAGTTGATCTCAACTTTGAGAAATTATAATGATTCATTCATGGGGATCGCAGATGGAATGACTAGATTTGATGTCGATATTTCTTGTCACTGGCTAAACCTCAACCCTATGCTATACCCATCAAGAAAAAAAATGTGAGATGTATCCATTACCATAGCTAAACCAATTTGATATAAAGTTCAAATGATTCTGAAAGTCGACTTAATCCACGAAGCTCAAAATCCATATCATGTGGTAATATTTTGCAAAGTGAACAAGTGGAGAATGTGAGTGGACTTCACCAACTTATATGCGACCTGCCTAAAAGGCGTCATCTCCTATCTCAAATTAAAACGTTGGTAGATTTAGTGATAGGTCATATAGTCATGTGCTTATTAGATGTATTCTCGGAATATCTTCAAATAAAAATGCATTGCACATATGCTAAAAAAGACAATTTTATCTCTAGAGAATGAATCTTTTCTTATAATGTAATGTCCTTTGGCTTGAAAAATACTAGAGCGACTTACCAGTGATATATGAATATTTTATTTCAAAATGAAAACAAAAAAAGCATTGAAGTGTATATTGATAATCTTGTAAAAAATAAATCATTCAAAAATCATATAGCAAATCTAAAAGAAATTTTTCATGTGTTGAGGCGATTTAATCTAAAACTTAATCCCCTTAAGTGTATTTTGGAGTAAGTTTAGGAAAATAAATAGGATATATGGTCATGCTTGAAGGGATCAATTTGAATCCTAAAAAAGTTTTGGCCATTTTAAACATTCTTCCTCCCAAGAATCTAAAGGAGATGTAAACACTAACTGGTTGCATCGCAGGCTTAAGCAGGTTCCTCTCAAATTTGGGTGACCGTTGATCATTCTTCTTCAAAATCATGGAGAAGGCTATCCAATTTACTTGAACGGAAGAATGTGACCAACCATTTAAAAAATTAAAGGAGTTTTTCTCTTCATCTCCTCTATTGCAAAGTCAAAACCAAGATGAAGAATTTTTCATTTATCTCAGAGTTGGAAAAGAGTAATCAACCCCGTCTTAGTCTGTGATGGTTTATGAGGAGAAAAATTAAGATATTTGATCATGAAGAAACTCATATGAGCTCTTATAATATCAATAAGAAAATTAAACCATTAATTTCAAGCACACACTATGAATGTGATCACAGATCACCTACTCAAATAGGTGCTATTGCAGCCCGAACATTCTCAAAGATTTTTGAAATGTTCAGTGGAACTACGTGAATTCAATATTTCTTACATTTCAAAGACAGCGATCAAAGCCCAAGTGATAGTTAACTTCCTAACAAATTCTCAAAAGAGCCAACCAAAGTTGAAACCGACACAATTGATAAACTTGTGTGGACGGAGTTTCAGAAACCCAAAAAAAAAGAAAGTGAGGATATGGTTTTACAAAGCTCACAATGAATTATATCTCATCATTCGATTTTACTCGATTTTAATGCAACTAATAATCAAGTGAAGAAGGAAGTACTAATTGTCAAGTTGCTCCTTTCATTAGCAATCAAATTAAAATTATTTTGTTAAATCATACTCGCAGCTGGTGGTTAACTAAATAAAAGGGGTATTCCAAATATGAGATGATATCCTACAAATATACTTATTAAAAGCTAAATCTAAAATTAGAAAGCTCAAAAATTATCAAATCAAGTACATTTCAAGAGAAGAAAATCAGTTCGTTGACCTTCTTTCAAAAGGTGAACATAATAGACAAGTGGAAGTAACCAACAAATTGATCCTCAACTTGCTGAAGAAAAAGATAAAAAGAGAAAAATGACAACAGGTTGAAATCTCACTTTCTGTGTTATGGACATTATGAACTACGCCTTCCTCTTCTATCGGACAATTTCTTTTCAACTTATCACATGGGATTGAAGTAGTATTTTCAGTAAGGTATGAGATACATACTCAGCTGGTCCTAACCGGCTCTAGCTTCGAGGAGCAAGAGATGAAAGGATGGAGAGAGCTTAATGTCTAGAGTCTTCATTACTCGCAGGACCGCTTAGAAGAACATTACGATTAAACTGTGTTGCTACAAGCATAATTCAAGAGAAGAACCTCAAAATATTATAACTCACAAATTAGGAAATGTAAATTCAAGTTAGGCTACCTAGCCTTAAAAAATGTTGATACTGCAACTCGGAGCCAAGCTATTGGAAAACTCAATCCTTCATGGATAGGTCCTTACATCATCAAAGAAAAAGTTGGTCGAGAGCATATAAGATAATCACTTGTCTCGATAAAGAAGACCTTAAGATGTGGAGCAGGAATGTTCTCAAAATATTTTATCCCTAAACCACTACAATACGATCACACTCATGTAAATAATGAATGATGACCATAAGAAAAAAGAAAACTAAATACTCCAATAACTTGCTTTCACCCGTTTAAGAACATAAACATTCGACAAAAATACAAGTCTTCTTGTTTTACTTAAAGAAATTTGTTCTAAGTAAGTTGTTACAACCTAAAGAGTAAAAAAAAAAATTACTAAGACATAATCAACTATTTTCTCGAGAAGTTTTGAGAACCTGGATAGTAAGAAAACCTTTCTTGGAGTAGCTTTCAAGCCTCCAAGGAAATAAGACCTGAAGGAGAGTCAAATATCCCTCAAACAGAGTTTGTATGCCTCAAGCATTGTTATTTCCTTTTTTAGAAAGTAGTAACTTACGATGAACTTAATTTTAAAGTAAAAAAATCCTTAAAGGATATATAGTTTGTTCACGAGAGCAACGTCTGGCAATAAGATACTCATATCTATGTTCTCTCATCTCCTATGCAGTGGAAAATAACATTAGTTAAAAGAATAATGAGTTCCCCCATATTTAACACATTAAACTAACTCGGGGAACTTGTTATGGGATTAAGCTTAAAGAGCCAAATCTAAGGATTAAAATAAAGAATATCGTAACATTGAAAAAAAAAATAGTGCACACATATGGAACTTGAAAGTCCATAACAATTTGAAGAATCAGGAAATTTTGTTCATGCATCAAAGAAATGAATTAAAATAAGTACAAATTGAGTTGAAGTTACATATTATGTACTATTGTAAATTGAAAAAGAAAAACCACAAGGTATACTGATACATATTCTTTTTTTGGAAATCTGAAGTCCTGCCTTCCAGCCCTCTAGAAAAAATTGGAAGTTCTTGTAGCAACAATAAGGTGATTTCACTTGTCAGAGTGTTATCACAAGAAACCCGATTATCATCTAAAAGGGTTGGAGAAGGCAAAAATACATTTGTTGCAATCCCTCTTCCCATGAGTGCCTCATTAGCGTAAAATCTAGGCTCATGAAACATCTTTGATAAAAGCATCGGGAATGGCGAGAGAGTCAGCAGAACCAAGGGTCGACACTTTGTTCTTACTCGTAGAGGTTACACATGTAAAATTTCATAAACACCTATCATCTACTAAGTATGAACCTTCCGGCGACTCTACATAGAGAATTAGCCCTATTAAAAATATGAACAGTATGGTATGCAGATTCAATAAGCAAAAGACCCTCTAGTTCGGATATCAACAAACAGAAGGAAGCATGATCGATAAGGGTAATTTACTTCCCTTCATATGGTAGATTCCTTTGATCATATCATATTCATCTATTTGTCTTTCTCCGTTCGAACATGATGACCATTTTCACTTGAGTGTTTTTCACGGGTCATTCCTCCAACCTACTTAAAGACCCTGAAGCAGTTGTGATAACTGTTTCTAGTTTTTTTTGCCTAACTTGATAATTAAATATTTATTATTATTTATAAAATAACTATTGCTGATATTACTCTATATTAAAAGATCAAAAAGAGAAGGGTAACACTTCTTCATTTTCAATGAATCTCTTGGCTAGTCTTATTATGAGAGACTTTCATACGCCTTGCCAACACTTCAGAGGCAAAGTGCACCCACATGGGTTGCCACAGTCATGAGCCGACATGTCCACTCATAAAAGGATAAAAGCCTTTTCTCATTTCAATCAAGCAAGTTCATTATAACTTCGATGAGTTTTTTATGTTCAAAATCTTGGACACTGAATCAGAATTCATGTGATCTTATTAGTAGAACTTAATCTTGGACCACATGTCTAGCCTACGAGGACCTCACCCCCACCCGTGTCCCCCATATAATGAGTAGCGTGTGAGTCATCAGTAGGGCGAGCCAAGGTAATGACTTCACTAGTAATGGTGATAATATCCACATGCAAGCCTTAATGTGACCTACTTAAGATGACGACTTAACTAGACATTAATGCTTATAATGAACTAACAAAATCTTAACATTTGAGTCAAAGCATTTGTATTAATGATGCATTCAAATTACAAATCATAAAGGAAGTAGAACTATGATCATATATGAACACTATAAAGTTAGATATATAGTTTAAAATACAAACATATTCCTCACGTAATAATAAACATGTACCATGATAAATCAGAAATAAAAAGCAACAATCAAGCATTAGAAGAGGTTTCATCATGATTTTCCTCTTTATTGCTTGATCCTCCAAGAAGTTGCATGTACCATTCAAAACCATCCCAATCTAGGGGAATGATCTCTTTTCACATTAGTGTATTTAAGTAAGACTTGACCGTCCTCTCGTATTGATTCACCTGTAACACTTCATACTTAGGTATGAGTTTAAGTTCTTCAAAAAACTCTTGTGTATTCCTTAGCTCATGCTACTCCTCCAAACTTGCGACTTTTTTCTCTAACTCCTTCAAAATTTAGACTTCCTCTAGCTTCAGAGAAATTTTATTAAGGGATGCAGTTGGTTTTCCATCTTTTTGCTTTCTCGAAATAAAGCTGAACTAGAAGTTTTGCTGACTTTTTGTGCCCCTCAAACTCTACCACCAAAAGTTTCAGCCGTTCTCTTACATCAGTTAAATTTTCTTCTGATGCAACATTACGAAACGTATCCTTTGTTAGTCCAGTAGGATGGGTTTCTCCACCTCTAATCATTTTACTTGCACTAGAGAAGAAGCAAGAAACCTTGCATTTTCTTTAGACTTCTTCTCGACTTTGGTGGAGTGATACACACATAGTGTATCCCAATTGCTAAGCCATCGCCAGACTCTCCATCATTGGAGCATGAAGTTGGGATCTTCCTACCTTCTTGGCTAGTCATCCAAGTTTGCATAACAGATAATTGGCCCTATCTAAAGAATTTTCTAGATGTAATATCTCATGCTCACCAAATCTGTATTTAGATTCCCCACTGCACGAGTCCACACCTCATTTAATAAGGAGATACAATCTCACATATCTAATTCTTCCCATGAAAGGATAGGTGCAATCACTTAGAAGGGCATACCAATAACATCCTTGTTCTCCATTTCTTCCCACTTCTTTAAGCGAGTTATAATGGGTACGCTTCTCAAGTACAGCTTTTTCTTTGCCCTCGGGCACTAGTTTGAAAACTCGGGGAACTGAGATTGGATCTCTGAACACTATCTAGATTTCCTTCTTAAGATCTCCTTGCCTTCTTGGGAGTTTTGTGAGAGGAGTCTTATCTTCCTTGTCTCCATCTATGTCAATCAAAAGTGTGTCAGCAACTCGCTCCTCACCACGTAAACCATTATTGCCAACAATCTGGAGGCCTCCTCTTTCTGAAATACTAGCTTTCAAGATATTACCAATCTATTAAACTACCTTAGGAGGTCGAGGAGCCTCCTTGAAACAAAAAATCTCAGTGTTTAAAATAATGGTCAAACAATTATTCACGAAATATCCTCATGTGAGTATAATTAACATACTTGATAAATCTGTTTTTATGTATTTGTTGTTGTGACAAACTCAGTATTGAGATTCATATTGTTCAATAAGGTGTAACTCTGATATTTTTTGGGAGTAAGCTGTGTGATTATCGAAGGAATAGTCAAAGCACTCTTGCAATCAATGAAACATAACTTCTTCTTCGAACCAGGAGTCTTATTCCCTAAGTTCAACATTACCACCTTCGAAGGAGAAAACAATATCATCTCGTTCTTGCACACTTTAGGCCACAACAAGCTGTGAAAGATATTTATATTTTCCTACGCCTTAAGTACAAGATAATCCAATTTGCATTGGCTATTAAATTCGGGTGAGTTTGGGCAAGAACTAACCCAAATAAGTTCAAGACATCTACTAATGCTTCAAAGAGAGGAAAATGAAATCCAAGCTGGAATTGATCAAGGCAACAAAACACATCATATCGAAATACGATGTTTGGAACTTCTGAGGTAGCCAAAGAGTGTAATAATAGTTGAAGATACAATTCTTTTTTATCTTCGCAAGATTATTCTTAGTCATCAAAGATCTCTCGGACATATCCAAAGTATAAAAAAATTTGTTACTATTCTCCATAGCAGTGGCAACCATATCTGCTACTAGGTTGGAATATCCTAAATTTGTTATGGTTAAAAGAAAGGAAAAAAATAGCAAAGAGATCGAAAAAGCTACAGCACAACTCACAAACATTAAAGCAAAAAAGAAGGTTTTGATAAATAATGAGGAATTTAAAATGTTTAAACCACGGGAGGGTACAGGCGAAAATAATTCTTGAAAGCAAAAAATGCATAGCACATCAAAAAAATATTTGAAATTTAAAGAATCACTTCGTAATAAATTAGTCATTATCACAAGGTACATGCCTCAACATCGAAAACTATATGGTTATCTTTCAGAGAAAAATAAAAAAAATGAAAAATATTCTTCATCAAATATTTTAATACACGAAATTTAAAGAAAAATACAATAATAATATTTCATAACAGATTATAAGTCATGATTCTTTATATCGTTCAAACTAATCTTCCCGACTCAAAAGTCACTTCATAACTATTTGTCCTCCTACAATAAATTGTTCATATTGGAGCCCCTCAACTAGTTGATGAAGAAGTGACAATCTTGACTTTACTTCTTCTAACTCTAAACGATTTTCCAAGATCTCTGTAAAATCGCTTAATAATATATCCTCCAAGAAAAGTTCATGATGACTGGCCTTCTGCAAATTATGTTCCAGGTTCATAATATAATCTTGAACATCGAGTGATTATCTTAAGATGCATCTTCTTATTTTTCATGACTAATAACTCATCTCAAAACTCTGCCAGCTCCTCCAAAATTCACGTGAATTTTTCATTAGTCTTCACCATTTCCTAGCGAGTTAATAGCCATTCTTCCTTCTCCACAATTCGCATAAGTTTTTTATTAGTCTTTGCCAATTCCTGGCGAGTTAATAACCATTCTTCCTTCAACTGATTCATGAGATTCATGAGATTAGCATTAAAGTAAGCTGGCAAAGTGGTTCCAACTTCTTCCATAAAAGATTTATTAACATCAAAAAATATTGGTTCCTCCTATAGGGACAACCCTTCAAGGAAAACAACATTCATCTCCATGGATTTATCCATATCCTCATTCAGTTCCACAATAGCTCATCCACTTCTAAACAGAGAACGATGAACAATAAGTGTAAAAAGGGTACGCAAAAAAAGGAGTATTCAATATTACCTTCTAATATGAATTCACTTACATCCTTTTGCATTTCCTCTGCCACATCCATGAATCGATCTTTCACTGCCTCTACATCTTTCATAAGGGAGTAGTTGAGAATAGTCACAGGCTCTATCTATTGATCAACATATTTTTCTACAAAAGAAAAACTAGAATGTCATAAGCTCAATAGATAAAAAATAATAATAATAAACAAAAAGGAAAGAAACTAACACATAGTTACTTGAGATCAGATCCGAGATCACAATTATATTGGAACACTTCTAGTCATTCAAAGGATTAGAACATGTGACTAGCAACCATCTCTTCAAACCACAACCACAAATTTCCCAGAGATAGGATCCTCTAAATCCATTTCATTCAAATTGGCATCCAAAATCACATTTGAAGTCGCAACACTCCCCGCATGACTACATGATAGCCATTTTATCTTTGAACTCTCTATATCCTTATCCTTTCCTTTTGAATCCTATTAAACCTTTGAACATCTCCCCCTCTTCAACCTCCATTGAATAATCACTTGCAGTCATTTTCCATATCATTCTTCTTACTTTTTCGTAAATTATGTTTTCATTACATCTCTTTCCCAATTCATTAGTTTATGACTTAAATATTTTTAACTTTAAACTCTATTTAATAGAAACAAAACTTTTATAATGAAAAAAGCTTGATGTCTAGATTTGATTTACTTTTGTTGAATATCAATATTTAAGTTTCAACTTATCCAGTTTAGGTCTTCTAGATAAAAATGGCATCTATTTATCTAATCATGAATTCTACTAGATAAATGTCACTTATTTATGTAATCACGAATTCTTTAAACTGCCTGAGCTTTAAAGCAAATCCCACCCTTATTAAGTGCGAACTCAATTTTTTAAATTTCAACTACTATGATGGGAAATAACTTAAATAACTTCAAGTAAATCAAGCATCCCCCTCTCTAACCCCCCCCCCCCCACACACACACACACACACAAAACTTATCATACATTAACACAATGGAATGAATTAAACAAGAGGGGACATTAGGTTCATAAAGTGAGTACGACATTCAACCTGTATAACTAAACACTTGAATAAAACATATGGAGAACATTAAACTGTTCGCAAGAATAAATACATGAATAATAAGAAGTAGTAGAAATATATAATCACAACTATGCATGGAAACATGAAATTTGAAGAATCAAGTTACAGCCACATAAAATTCCACCATAATAATTAACTCACCAAAAAAGAGAAAAAAACAACCAACACAGTTAAACATCTCGAAGTTTAGATATCACATAACAATTAAAACCAAAAATAATAGAACCAAAGGTAACAAAACAATCAATCAAAGGAGAACAAACAGAATGAATCTTCTTCATCATCAGAATCCTCCTCCATCGGTCGACAAGAGTTTTCGTATATTGCATACGATGGAGAAGAGACTACTACCAAATCCAGCCCCGCCAGCCTTTGATTTTTGTGATACATCTCCCACTGTGCAGCGTGTTAATCAGCTAAGTAATCATATTGCCTTTTATTCTGCTAATTAATAGGATGGTAGCGATCCACTAAATTATACATCTCTGAGTGAATAATGAAGGTGTCCGTAGCAAGAGTTTCAAAACGCTTAGAGATGGAAGCAATGGAGGCAGAAGGCCAGGGCCTAAAAGAGGCAAAGGGACATGTAGAGCTCTCACCTCACTCATATAACGAAGAAGAAATTCTATTGCACATCCCTATATTCTTCTTTATGATATCCTTAATGGGAGGAAGCTGTTCCTCCCAGCTTTCGTACTCCACCCTAGGCTTCAGACCAAAAACAAAGATAGTTTAAGGGTGTCATAACCCAATGGAAGTCTCACCCTTAAACGTGTTATGAATGGAGACTTCGTTCAATACTCTACTTGGTTGATTGTGGCTTCACGAGTGCAATTTGGTCACGTTGTCACTACATCAGAGCATTAAGTATTATAAAGATGGACAAGAACAATTGATCAAGGGAGACCTGTTGATGTTCTCAATACATGAAGAGAGCATCTTCAAAGACGCCGCCTACTATGCTCCCCCGAAGAAAATTGTCTTTTTCAGAGAAGTTGTGCAAAGCATGATTAAAGATTCAAGAGTATTGTAACAATGGGACCGTTCAGCTCCGCTTCAATGATCTTCCATTACTCCTTTGAAACAAATCGGTGGTAGTTCATTTAGCCCACGCATCCATGATCAAGGCCGGGAATGCGGGCAAGGGAGAACTCACCAAATTGTTGAACGGACGAAACTGACCATTAGCATCAACATAGAAGGAAGCTCTGAAAAGGATGAATCCGACGAAGATACAATGGCAGTAAACCAGAAAAAGCCTCAGTTTGAGATCTCTTTGGAGGATACTGAAAGGAATAAATACGAATCAATGTATGACGGATTAAACACTATGTGCAAGTCATGACCTTAACTCTGATCCACCCTCAAAAGATCGAGAGTATGGAGATCAAGAAAGTCTATAATGTTGATTTCAATCCGATCAAGTTTTATCGTGCTTCTCCTTCTACTTCTGAAACTTGTATAAACCTAGAAGAGAACAATTCTAATGAATTAATGGAATTACCATTTGGTTACTTTTCTCCCTGCGTACAAAAGTTAAGTTTCCAGGGTTATGTGTTGAAACAACTGTCAAAGGATGACCGCGGCTGTTTTGAATAAGTATTTATAATTATTTTCAGTTCAGTCACGAAGTATAATTAGTCTAATAAGAAAGCAACCAATATATATGCAAGTATATATATTCCTTAAGTAATATAGGGCTCTAATGGAGTCCTGGTTATCGATCCCACTGGGAGAAAGCTAACCTTAAAGTGTAACACAGAAATCCAATATTCAAATTTGTAATGCACTTAAAGTAAATACTAAAATTGCTAAAGTTTAACGATGCTAGAAATTTTAAGATCACTAAAGCACTCTTCAAACTTCAAATTAAATTTAACTACTACTACAATAAGTTTTGTATTGAAATGTTTAACTTTCGAGAAAGTGTCCTCCCCCTTACAATGATGTTATGGTGAGTGAATGATACAAATTAGTAAAATTCTTGTATTGTGCCAAATAGGAGCATACATATTCTTTACCCTCCTCTGAGTGGTATTAAAAAAATGGGCTAAACCTAGGTTTAGTCTCTAAATCTGTGGTTAGGCTGAGAGGACACTGGCTCTCACTCCAGAGCTCCAACCCCTTCGTCAGAAGGCTAACACTTGCTTTAGTTTCCAAACACTAGGACCAAATTGAGGATTATAGTTTGTCACCCTACAATCTCCAATTCTACGCCAAAGAAATCATATTTTCATTTTTATTTTCACCCAACCCCCATGAACTATATCACTAATTTATGGACATTGAATGTAATCTTCACTTTTGTTATAGAAAGCATAGTCCTTTCGGACCGTATGTTTCACAACTTATTTTAACAATTCAATTGGCCAGATCGAAAAGTAAATGAAGTACGAAGTGAAAAATCATCACAATTTCTTAAGATTCATATGGCGCATCCAATCTAAACGATCACTTTACCATATATCATAGCAAGGAGAAAGACAAAGAAATCTACTCATAATTCATAAGCAAGATACGTCAAAATAAAGATTATATATATAAAAGCAAAGTCATACAAACAATAAGAAGTGAATGCAACTCATCTCAATTTCTTCCCAAAGCAAATCCCTTGAAGTTCCTTTGAATCTCTTTCTCACTTCACAACTACACACAATTCTCTCTTAGAATAGTAGGGAAGAAGTAATCTCTCAATTTCCCTCTCCTCCTACAACTCTTTTGAGAAGAATCCCTCACAATACAATACTTTTACACCAAACCCTTGACTCTAAACTCTTTATAAATACTTCCTCTCAACTCACACACTAATTTACTTCACTCACACCACTTCTTCTCTTTGAATTCTAGCACTAAATTTGTGTTAAAATAGCTTAGGAATGATTTTCCCCAAGAGATGCCTCAAGAATGCCTCCAAAAGTCATCCAAATACATTGAATATGGCCTCCACCGACATTTGTTGTCGTCAACGCCTTATCGCGCTAATTATTCTAAACTCTCTAAAAAAAGACGTCGTCGGTGCCAACTTTGGCTCCGTTGGCGCTAGAACTCAGATTTCTAGTTTTTGCCCTTTCTCGCTCTAAATTTATTCCTTTTTGCTTCATTTTGCTTTAATTGCCTAAAATCATCATACCTGCAATAAAACATGAAAAATACTTTCCTTTAAGTGCAATGTCACAAAAAAATAAGTACAAAATATATATGAAAAAATCCAACATATTTTTGGTGCATCAAAGGATAAGCTACAATTATGTGAAAAGTTATGGAACGTGAAAGATCAAAATCTTAATTCAAAAGAAGGTCTTGGATTTAGTATGATAAGATTAGTCGATGACTCGGAATTTTGCATGGTTGTTACCAATGAGACACAAGAAGATTTGCTTGACATTCTAGATGATTTTGAAGATTCTACGATAGAGGATGCTCCGCTAGAATTTGAAGAAGAAATCAAGGCAACAATCTATGAGTTAAAGGAAGTCAACCTCGGGACTGAGGAGCATCCCTGACCAAAATTCATAAGTTCCCTACTCAGCGAAGAGAAATCTACAGATTTGATCAAGTTATTATCAAATTTCACAGATTGCTTCGCTTGGAGCTACGACAATTATCACCAGAAGTTACAGTTCACCGCCTTAGAGTGCATTAGAGTACGACCCCAGTAAATTAAGCCCCCAGGAGAATGCGCCTCGATATAGAGCAGCAAGTCACAACCAATGTGAAGAAGTTAATAGACGCCAACTTTGTACGAGGAAAACAATACTCCACGTTGTTAAGAAACGTCGTGCCAGTAAAAAAGAAGAATGGACATATACGAGCGTCTGTCGACTTCAAAGACTTAAACAAAGCATGTCCAAAGGATGAGTTTCCATTACCGATACCAGAATTGATGGTGGACATCGCGTCCTCACACGAGATTTTTTCCTTTATAGATGGATTGTCAGGTTATAATAAAATCAAGTTGGCTATAGAATATGCAACACTCACAGCATTCATAACTTCAATTGGAATCCATTATTACATTGTAATGTCTTTTGGGCTGAAGAACGCCGTAGCTACTTACCAAAGAGCTATGAAGAGGATCTTCGATGACCTCATCCACAACTAAGTGGAATGCTATGTGGACGGCTTGGTCATCAAGAGAAAAGTAAAGAAAAACTATTTATATGATTTGAGGATTGTGTTTGAACGATTACGATAATATAACTTCAAGATGAATCCCTTAAAATGCACCTTCTACATTACTTATAGAAAGTTTCTAGGATTCATTTTCTGTCATCAGGGAATCAAAATCGACCTAGAAAAGATTAAGGATATCTTATAAATTCCTCCTCTCATAGCTTTGAAACAACTACGTTCTTTCTAAAGGATGTTGACATACCTAGGACGATTTATATTTAATATGTTATGAAGGTGTCAACCTTTTTGAACTTACTTTGCAAGAATGCCAAGTTATATTGGGGAGAGTCGTGCTAACAGGGTTTTGAAGATATTAATCGATACCTAACAACAACTCCTGTTTTAGCAATCTCTATGCCGGTTCAACCATTGATACTTTATATCGCGGCCTTAGACGACTCCCTCAGAGCTCTACTAGCCCAAGTCAATGATGAGGGTAAGGAAAATGCACTCTATTACTTGAGTCGAAGTCTAATACTGGCAGAGGTGAAGTATCCTCCTATTGAGAAAAATTGTCTATCTTTAATTTTTGTCACCAAAAATTTTAGACACTATATGTTATCTCATAAGGTCAACCTGATTTTAAAGGTTAATCTGTTGCAGAATTTGGTGACCCAAACAACACTTTCCGAACGTCTAGCAAGATGGTCAATGATTTTATTGCAATGTGATATAACTTTGGGCCCCTTCGCGCTATCAAAGGGCAGATTTTGGTAAACTTTCTCGCAGTGCACCCACTACCAGCTGGGTCCCCTCTCGACAGTAACTTACCAGACGAACATAAAATGCAAGTGGAACAGCTACATGCTAGATGTTGGGAGATATACTTCGATGGAGCTTCGTCAGCCAGAAAAAATAAAGGATTACAGAATATGATACCTGGGAAAGAAGGAATCAGTCTGATTTTCGTCACACCGGATCAAGGAATGTTAAAATTCTCCTACCACCTGATAGAGCCGTGTAACAACAATGAAGCAGAGCACGAAGCACTGATAACGAGATTATAATTGGCAATATTAATGGAAATAACGGACATTGCCATCTACGGCGACTCGAAACTCATCATTCAGCAAGTGGTCGGACAATATAGATTCTGAAGCCAAGATTAGAAGAATATCAATAATATACGATGAAATTGTTGAAGCAAATTCCCAGTGTAACATACTATAGAATTCCTCGAGAAGATAATGTCTATGCAGACGCTTTAGCTATGCTTGCTAAAGAATTTGCATGCCCGCAGGAGCACTTTATAGACATTAAGATACAAAGATGTTAGGTTTTGTCACAGATCGACCTCGACAGTTTACACAAGCTTGGAAAGGAAGAGTTAGCAGCTATAGAGGCAGATGATACTGAGACTAGCTTCAGCCGTTAATGGAATATTTGCAAACAGGAAGGAAACCAGAAGATAAATTAGTGGCACATCAGATTCAGAAGAGGGCAATGTCATATGCCTTAGTCAACAACGTTCTGTATATAAGATCGTTCGATCAGATGTGCCTGAGATGTTTGAGCATAGCAGAGGTGCATAATATCATCAAAGAAGTGCATGTCGGATTGTGTGGAGCTCACCATTCAAGGCCAAAGATGAAGATGAAAATCAATAACTAGGGTACTACTGGCCAGCAATGATGACGAATTATTTAGAAATGGCTAAGAAATGTCATCAGTGCCAAGTGCATGAAGTGGTCCTGAACTAACCGCCGAATGTTCTATAAACCATGGCCGCGTCGTGGCCATTCGAGTGTTGGGGTACAGATATAGTGGGTTCGGTAGACCCTCCATCTTCTAAAGGACACATATTTGTACTCACAGCAACATATTGCTTCTCCAAGTAGGCAGAGGTAGTACCATTGCAAGAGGTCACAACATTGCATATTCTATAGTTTTTTAATAATCAGATTGTCTACCATTCCGGCGTACCGCGCAAAATCATTTCTGACAATAGATCCGCCTTCAAGAGTACAAAGATCAACAACTTCATCAGATTTCATGGGGTGGATTTGAGATATTCTACAATTTACTATCCCAGAGCAAACGACTTGGCAGAAGCTTTCAACATGACGCTTGGGCAGATTTTAAGAAGACATTAGACAATAATAAAAGAGGATGACACGAGAAAGTACTAGAAGCGCTATGGGCATGCATGATGATGGTCAGAACATCGACATATTCTATGCACTACACTCTCATGTACGGGTCCGAGGCAGTACTGCGGTTAGAAGTTCAGCTACCGTATCTCAGAATCGCCTTCGTTAGTCAAATTACCAAAAAAATAATGTCAAGCTCTGACTTGCAGAGTTGGAATGCCTCGAAGGAAAGTGGTTGCTCGCACAGCAAAATTTGGAACTCTACCAGACGAAGATAATTCAAGCCCACGATAAATTGGTCCGCTTGAGGATTTTCAAAGTTGGTGACCTTATTCTCGTTCTCAGAAGACTTATTCTTACACACCGCAAGATATGTGGAAAATTTGAACCGAACTGGGAGGGACAATTTGTGTTAGAGAAATTTTGCTCTAGAGAAGCATACCCGCTGGTGAATTCCTAAGAAGAAAGGCCCATGTTGCTAGCTAATGGACGATATTTAAAGAAGTAATATGCAACATGACAAAATCCAAAGGATGACGTTCGTTTCGAGATAGCTAGGTGGCCAGCGTCTATGACTAAGTCCAACATAAAAGAAATTTTGTAATAAAATCAAGTGAAATAAAATAAATTTTCTGTGAAATAAAATGCGCACTTTGAAATCTTTTTTAATAACAAACTTCATAAAGTTATATTAAATAAGATAATGACATATATACAATTTGAAATTTACTAAATAATAATTTGTTATTGCTCTTGTTCGTATAAAGTACTGACCCACTGACGTTGCCCCTATTTTATGCAGTAAAATGTCGAGACGAAATTTGGTTTTTTACGTTTAAAGACGGATTGAATCTAGTGCTAAATGAAGATAAGGCACTAGAAGAAGGTGTGATAAACTTTGACTTATACTTTGCCAAGTTAATGTTGACTATGAAGGCCCCTTCATGAACTTGGTCAGTCACGGGGAAGCTGCGGGCCTGCAGTCCGTGATTAAAATCAGTCACCAGGAGGCAGGAGATACAACAAAGCAGAAAGGTGCCAGAGGATTTATAGTTTCATATCTTGAGACAACAATAAATAAGCACATATCGTCAATGTTCACCACACCAGAAGGAGAGCTAGTTACTGCCGCTGTAGAGAGAGCTCCAGACACACCGCTGAGGCACACTCAAAGAAGAAACACTAATCACTGCAAGCATCAAGCCTTGGACAAGCTTAAGAAGAGACAGGCTAGGGAGACAGCTGTTGAGCTTCCCCCGATTCCAGAAGAAGATTATGACCTAGAGATGAAAGAGACTTCCACTAGCCCGCTAGCTATAGAGGAAGAGCCAGAGCTTATTACAAAGTTTGTACTGTCATTAGATCCACTTGAGGAGATCTTCACCGGGTGCCCGACATGCAGCTCGAGTTTACCCAAACAGCCGTCAGTCACAAGAGCATATACAGAATGCCCAGATTGCAATGTTCTGCATTTAGAGAAATATGGTACTTTCAAGGCATACACAGCTTAATACTGATGCGAGGCAGGGAGCGCCCCGACATGGAGTCATACGTACCGCAGCTCGTAGAGCCTCGATGACAGCAGGAGGTTTCAGACTACATAATAGCAAAAATTTGCAGAGTTAGAAGGAAAGAAATCGAGCACTATAAAGAAATCCAGGGAAGGTTTGTCAACATCCTGGAAGGATTGGAGTTGTATACCAATGTTTTCTCAAGAAATTATTAATAAAATTTTTTGGACTGTGTTTTAAGTCTTAGAGACTTCGGCCGACCTGCTTGCCTGAGGGAAAGAACCTACTCAGAGCCGCGGAAATGGAAAAGAGAAAAGGGCAGGATCACGATTCAATGTGGTTGCTGCTACAACTTTGCAGACAAATAGGGAAATCCCTCGGGGATTTTGCAAAATGATGGAGTGGACCCTATGTCATCCCAGAAAAAGAACATGATCAAGAGAATGATGGAGTGACACATACTGCCAACAGACTGTATTCCAAACAGTTACATTATTAATATATATGAGGAAGTGGATTGCATTCCGCCTCATATTGACCACCATGATTTCGTTAGGCCATTTTGCATGGTCTCGTTAATGAATGAGAGCAATATTCTTTTTGGTGGAGAAATACAGATTGTTGGATCTGGAGAGTTTAGAGGCTCAGTGGAGATCCCGCTACGGGTCGGATCAGTTCTGATCTTGAAGGAAATAGAGCAGATTTTTCTAAGCATTGCATACATGGAGTCATACAACGCAAAGTTTCAGTCACATTTCGCAGGATGGATGAGGACAAAGTAGCCTACGGATACGAGCCAGACCCGAACTTGGAGAGACTTCGACCACTAGAGTTGTGAGATAGGTGTACCTAAGTTTATCGAGGGGACTTCCATTGCGGAGCAAAGCTTACGAGGTTAGGTCGATTACAGGGCGAGCTTGCAGGACAGATGTTTGTTACCCTTTTGTACTGTGTCAGGACAGACAACATATGATGTTTTTCCGTTTCTACTCAGATGTATTTCTGATATTATGGGATGTTTGTCAGCATACGATCAGTTGTACTGCATTTTCAAGTAGAATTAATGAAGATATTTAAATTCAAAGTGTGTTCTTGGAATGTGCCATAGTTGTGCAATGGACGAAAAGCCGTAGGACCACACGTTGGTCCCGAATTCTAAACGAACAAAGAACGATACAAAAGAAAATTGAAAATAAATGAAATTAAAATTAAGATCTAAGAAGGAAAATTGAAAAAAAAATGAAACTAAAAAGTCTCTCGATAAAAACAAAAGCGATACATTAATGAAAAAAAAGCAAATAAGAAAACAAATGTAAATAAATTCTTCTGCGATCTCGAGTTCCTCACTCGTTGCACAATTCTGCATTCCTCGTACACTGTACGAATCTCTCATTTGCATCAACTCAACGCCACTTCCCATAAATACGAGAATCTCATAATCTTCTACAATTCTCCACAAATTCACACAAATTGCATAGCTTCCCTTTTTGAAATTCCATAGAATTCAACATCAAAATTCTGTAAATTCAAAATTTCAAATCTTTTAAGGGTCGGTACAAGGATTCTGACTCATTCAAATTCACATGTTGGGATCTATGCAAGGATTTCGACTCTTCTGTCCACAATATTCAAGGATCGGTGTAAGGATTCTGATTCCTTAAAATTCCCACATATTTTCACATTCTATTCACAAGTTTTCCACATTCACGATATTCAAGGATCGGTGCAAGGATTCTGATTCCTTAAAATTTCCCTAAATTTCCACACTCCTTCCACAAGTTTTCCATAGTCATGATATTCTCGGAGTCCATGCAAGGATTTTGATTCCCATTGATCTAATACGATATTTGAGGGTCGATGCGAGGATTTCGACTTCTCTCCCTATATTTCCATATCTTTCTCATAAGATTTCCTCACCCATGATATGGAAGGAGTGTGGAAACTTATGGAAGGAGTGTGGAAATTTAGGGAAGGATGTGGAAGTGAGTGGATGGAAGGATTTCGACACCTTTCCCCAAAATTTTCGCACCCAATCCCTAATTTTCCACGTTCATGATATTTGAGGATCAGTGCAAGGATTCTGATTCCTTAAGTTTTCACATATTTTGACACTCTATCCACAAGCTTCCACATCTATGATATTTGAGGGTTGATGCAAGGATTTCGACACCTCCCCAAATTTTTCGCACTCTTTCCACAAGTTGCCCATATCCTCGATATTCAAGAATCGATGAAAGGATTTTGATTCCTTAAAATTTCCCTATATATTCCACATCCTACCCCAAAAATTTCCACTCCCACGATATTCAAGGAACGGTGCAAGGATTATGATTCCTTAAAGTTTCTACATATTCTCACATCTTGTTCACAAGCTTCTCGCATCCATGATATTTTTGAGATCGATGCAAGGATTTCAATTCCCGCACACATGATATTTTTGGGATTGATGCAAAGGTTTTGATTCCCACACATATGATATTCTTAGGGTCAATGCGAGTATTTCGATTCATGCACGCATGATATTCTCGAATGCGAGGATTTCGATGCCCACACACATGAAATTTGAGGGTTGATGCAAGGATTTCGACGCCTCTCTTTCCTCTCATTTTTTCACGATATTTTCACATTTTTGATATTTCGAGATCGGTGCAAGGATTCCAATTCTCACTCTGAGAATGGTACCTAAATTCCAGTTCTCATCTTTCATGATCAGTCCTAAAATTCTTATTACCAACCTTTGAAATCGGTACTGAAATTTTGATTCTCTTTTCTGCTCTCTCTTAAATTTAAATCTTTCACAAAGTCAAAATTTCAAAATAAATCGAATTCAAAATCCAAAATTCCAAAATTTTAAGAATTCAAAATTTCAAAGTCAAAATTAGAATGAAAATCGACACCCCAAAAACAAACTCAAAATCAAATCAAACTCAAAGGTCAAAATTAAAATCAAAATTGAAATTGAAATCAAATCAGATCAGGTCTCCTTTAAATTTGAAAGCTCGAAATTCAGAGCTCCATAATGAAGGTCTTCCATCAATTCATCCCCGACGTGAGTTTTGGGATTTGAAGGTTTTTCACCAGATAATCTCCAATGGATATTTCTCGCTAAATTCTAAGTTCCGTTTTAAGTTTGTTGGCTCAGACAGTTGTGTTGGTTTTGTTGATCTCATCGGTTAATGTCAAATGTACGGTGTGCTTGTCCAACACACCACACCTACTGGGGGTCAATTTGTTGACCCCATTTTTGTCAAGGTCTAATCTTTATTTTGGAGCCTAGGATCTAGGCATATTATTTCCTAGTGACTATCTTAGAGGACTAGTGATGGAACCCTCCTCACTAGAATTTCAAAATGTTTCTTTGTTTCATTTGGAGTTTCATATGCTTGCTATCAACTTCTAACACTTAATTGGATGGAGCTAAGAGGAGTCTCCTATAGGATGGTCAAACTTTAGGACTAACCTTGGGTGGTCTGGTATGGCTCAGGCTTGCACACACACACACACACTTGAACCTCACACTTTCACTCTTAACCCAATGTCCTAAACCAAACATGCCAACCTTGGTTCTCTACTCTTTTGGAAACTCATGTGGGTGATTCTCCAAGCTCTTAGTCGTAGGCTAGAGTTTGGCTAGGACCAACACATAGAGGATCCAAAATGGAACTTTCCTTTGGTCCATGGCTCAAATAGGTTAAAATCATGATTGACATCCTTAATTAATCCCAATTTCATCAAACTCTCAATTTTGACCCTTTTAGCCCAAACTTCACCAAAATTACCAAATTGCTACTACGACCCTAATTTTTCCCAAAATACCATAAAACTTTCAAAATTACTAAAATGCTCTTCATGCTCTAAAAATTCCCAAAATTTCCAAAATCGCTCCAAATGACCCCAAAACTAATTTGAATCTCTTCGTTGGACCCAATTTAACCAAATGACCCATTTTGACAAAAATCTCCAAATTACTCTTAGAGGCTCAAGATGCCCAAATCACTTCCAATTTACACCAAATTGACTTCAATATCCTCCAATTTCAAATCCAAAATCAAATTCATCATCCAAAATTCTAATTGAAACCAAATTTAAGCCTAATTGAATCCATTTCAAGCTCAATTGCAAGCCCAATCCAAAATCCCCAATTTAGCCATACCCTTAAATTCCCCTAAATTGAACCCCATAATCAAATCAATTTCCCCAAATTTGAATTCTAAATTCATCATAACACTTCCTCAAGTTAACTTGAACAATTAATTGACTCAAATTTAAACTCAAAACTCACCCAAATCCAACCTAAGCCGAAACCCCCAATTTTGACCAAAATCTCAAATCTCACCTAATTGAACCTCATAACCCCAAAAATCTTCGCCAATTTAATGTCTAAAACTCTTCACAATAATCTCCTAAACTAATTAGAACCATCAATTGAACCATGTCCAAACCCCAACACAATCCAAACCTAAGTCTAGCCCAAATGCCCCAAAATTGACCATGAGCCAAATTCTACCAAATTGAACCTCCAAATCAATTCAAAATCACCTTATTCCTTTTCAAAACTTCTCATGACAATTATCGACCAAATTTCTAGCCAAAACCCAATCTAGAACCAAGTCGAACCCAAAACCCAAACTTTGGACCCAAACACCAAATTTGATCAAATCAACCCAAATTGACCAACCCAAGCCCACAACAACCAACATTTGGACCCTAAGATCCAACCTAGATCCACCTAGCCTAATCTACTTGAGCCATGGACCAAGAGTCCTTTGACTTGGGGGATATCTTCCTAAATTTGGTTAAGTGACCCATGCTTGGCATCACCTGATTAAACCCCCATCCTCACATTTAAAATTCACCTTGGGCTCCCAGAGACAACTAACCCCCTTCCCTGTCCTTGCCGGCCAGCCTAGTCACCAGAAAACCTCAAAACCGAGATCCACCCCATCTTAAACCAAACCCAATTACACCCCCTTGAGCTGTCCAACCCCTATTGGTCATTGACACCTTTCTGCCCTCCACCTAGGCAATTGATTGCACCCTATTGGTCATTGACACCTTTCTGCCCTCCACCATGGCTGGGCTTATTTAAGCACCACCCCTCTGACGACCAATTAAGAAGAACACACTATACCTTAGGAAAACCCTATCAAATTGCTCCCAGATTCTTTCAGCCATTTCCTAGCCTAGATCCCCACTGCCTGAGCTCAATTTCAAAGCTCGAAATCAAGTCAGAGACAAGACACTTCACCATACTCTACAAACCTCAAATTGATTATTCTCTGAGCTTCCATAGAGGTAGAGAGGAAGTTCCCCACTGAAAGCCTCATCTCCAGAGCCCTCTACACCAAACTTTCTCCTCAGACTTCCCACCTGTAGGAGGAGTTATGAACCAGAGAATTCACCAGGCCAAAGCAACACTTTTAGGAGGTTCACTAGGTCCCAACAAAGCTTCTGCAAGCACCTGATTGAGGCTACACCTCTCAGGCAAAGGTATACACCATTTTCTTACATTTTGAGCTTGGTTTGAGATATTATGAAGAGAAGTTTAATTTCATAGTTGATAAACTGTATGGATGTGTTCGTCTCGAGTAGATGAAGGTGTAGGAAAAAATCCGAAGTGATTTGGTTGAGTTTACGCAGAGATCTTAGGGTTTTAGTGTGAATGGCTCACGGGATACACCAGATGAAGGCAATGAAGGAGAGCCATCCAATCACGTGTGTATCAAACAGACAACGCTGATGCGTTCGGAAGAGCGAATGGATCATAAAGCACGGACCGAGTCAGCATCTACGTGGATAATGACGTCAAATGACAGAGGCCGCATAGCAGTTCAGAATCACCATAAGAATGCGTTGCACTGAGTCAGATAAGTAGAATAATATAGGATTTTTAATTTATTTTAATTCAATTAGCTTTAAAAATACATAACTTGGTGTAGAAAATTCATAAAAATAAAAGAAAAATACTCTGTTGCTTAGTAAACAGAGGAGAATAATGTCAAAATAAATTAAAAAATATTTAACTTATATTTATTTTTAAATTAATTAAATACCCTAAAACTTCATTAAATCATCACTTGTTATATACATTTCACCATAACATGGGATTGGGAAGGTTTTTTCCCTCTATGATTAGATATCTTCTCTGATTTTTCCAAGGCAGAGGACATCTCTAGCCAGAGATCACTAATTTTCAAGTTAAACCCTCTGTTTTGTTCAAAAAATTATAATAATTAAAATATAAATAAGAAAAATATAAAAATAAGTTTGATATGTTTACTGGTGCTAGAGTACCCTAGAAAATATCAAATGGATTTAAGTAATTAAAAATGACATTTTAAGTTATTAACTCATTAAAACCATGAAAAAAATTAAATAATTAAAATATAGATAGAAAAATCATAAAAATCATTCTACATTATAATAATAATCATGTTAACTTCCTATAAAAATTTGATGTAAATTGGAATTGATTTAATCACTAAAATGAATTTTGTAAGTAAAATAGTTTTTTGGCACTAAAATAATTATAATAAATAAAATATAATTAAGAAAATTATAAAATTGGTTTTGAGAATTCCTAGTGACCAGAGGAGCTTAAGAAAAATAAAATTGAAGTTCAAATAAGCATTTCATTTTTAAGCTATCTTTTGAATTTTAAAATTTAAAATTTTAAAAATAATTAAAAAAATCATAAAAATCACAAAAATATTAAAATATACCAAAACGTCACATTTGATTCTCTGGTCATATAGGAAAATTAAAATATTTTTCCTAATTTGCTAAGTGAAGTTATGAATATTTTAAATGCTAAAAATGATTTTTTTTTTAATTTTGCACTAAAATAATTATAATAAATAAAATAAAATCATAAAAATATGAAATTTACTTCTCTAAGTTCTCTGAACTCAGAGAAATTTAAGAAAAATATAAACCTTAATTTTCTACTTAAATGGTATTTTATATTTAATTAATACTCAAAATAAACAAATAAATATAATAATTCAAATAAAACTCAAAAAATCAAGAACAATGTCCTAGGCGGTCCTCTACCTAAGTGAACCTCCAATAATTTTCTTAAGAATAAATGATTTGTTTTAGCTAAGTTAATGAATTAACATTAAAAACACCTATTATTTGCATTAAAATAATTATAAAAATAAAATAAAAATTAGAAAAATCACATTTTCTCCTCTAATATTTTAATTACCCCATGAGTGGAGTAAATATACATTTCAAAGTCATTTGAGTTGAATTTAATGACTTATGAAGTGATATGCCTTAAAGAGGCAAAATGGTAATTATGGAATTTAAGCTTTAAAGTAATATTTAGGCTTAATAAATGGGTAAATGGGTAATAAAAAATTTTAATTAAGATGATTGAAACATAAGAGATTAAAAGGTAGAAACCAATCTCACTTATTTCCATGACAAGGACATAATTGTAATTTCCTCTAATTATCATAAATTACAAGTTATTAAAACTAAATGATTCTAAGGTGAGGGGTTTGATTTTGGAAGGCAATAACTCACTAATTTGAGACCCCTAGCTAATGGTCTGATGATAATACAATCATGTATAAAGATTAAATGATATTTAACTTAACATTTACAAAATTATAAATTTACCAATAATCATTAAGGGCTTAGTAGTGGACTAGGCTTAATCCAAAATTTTGATTAATGAGGTTTAGAAAAGAAAACATAATTGATCAATAATATTTTAAAAACACTACTAGCCCACTTTAAATTAATTGGTTAAATTCCTTAACAAATCAATCTATCCTTAAAGATCTGCACTCACATAATTTATAAAATAAAATATCAAGTGATCGTTACCTCGCTCATGGGATGATTAAAACATTAGGGTTACTGAGTATAGGGTTAAAACACACTCACTAAACCTTACTTTGTAATGGATGAATGAATTAGCAACATAATAAGTTCAAAGGAACTTGGGACGTTCCAAAAAGTCTTAAAAGTCATTTAGGGTCATATCCCGAAAATCTTTTATGGTCATTTGGATATCTTGGAAGACAACTTAACCTATTATGTCTCGCTCAAGAAGATCATCTTATGAACAAGAGCCCACTAAGTTATGTCTTAGGGCTCGGTAGGCACACTTTAAATTGGGTCTTTATGTTTTCCTTCTATGCAACATATTTTAATTCCTTGCGAGATTATATATAAATTGTAAATACTAGCGTTTCAGCTGGAGTGCAAGAAGATGACTGATACAGCTTTATAGTTTATTTACAGTACTTTTCTTTACTGCACTTTACTTTCCAGTACTTTTCATTTTTTTTATAAATTATGCCACCTTATATGCTAAACCAAAACCAATTCAAAACAAGATTAACAACAACAACAAGATAAGACAACTCTAAAAATTAATCACAAACAAAACAAAACAAAGACAATTGCAACTAAATTAAGACGTCTATTTGGATGATCGGGAATCTCTCGGATGAGGCAACGCACAACTGCTAATGAGATTTCCCCGATCTGGATAAACTTATTGAACTTGTTTATTTGAGTTTGGTAAATTCATTTAGACTATGTGAATCCGAAGAAAATAGTAGTGTCGGAATGAGGGAACCATGACATCCTAACTGGTGTCGCTCTAATCAACTTAAATCCTCCCCTTAATAAGACATTTAAATAATTATGGCTATAACATCAAACTTGACAACCACATCAAAATCTGAATTCTAAACCTGATACTTCTCTTAAACTCCTCAATTTGACACTTCTAAACTTAAACCTGTTGCAACGAGAAACTTGGAGTAAACACCGTAGACAACACGATGAGGCATGTGGAAGAACATCTTCGAGAGAGCAAACAAGTCTACAACAGCAAATCTTCTTAGAATTAAACAACAAGCCATAACACTTTGAGCTAGTTTGCCTAGTATAAGATAAGCCCTAAATCGTGTAATATAAGCCCTAACTCGTCTTAGGACTCCGAGGTTGTGTTCGGTACGACATAAATCCTCCTATCTTCCAGGCTATATGCATGATCAGTAACATGCAGATTTAAGCCATAAATAATAAAAAATAGGCACTATGAAATATTAAATAATATCTCTTCTAAATTAAAGCTAAACCACATGGTAGTTTAGGAAGTCACCGAGGTTCTCAGGATTCGTGGAATCTAGCTTTCTTCATTTGGATTCCAAAAATAACAATTCCAAATTTACACCTTTCCCATTTGAATTTTCTATTGTCCGAACTTGAAAAATCCTACTTTTCTTTTAATTCATAGACATTATTTCCTGATCTAAATTGAGAGTATTCTTAGGTGATTTCGTTCATTTAAGATGTAATTAACTATAGGGGTTTGCCCTTATAGGATACTTTAAGAACACATGTAATATAAACCCTATTTAATTTTCCATATTAGATAAGAGAACTTGTTGGTCAACATAAAAGATTTCACAGACCAAAATGAATGTCATAGATCATTTAATTTATTTAATCAAGCCTCGCTAGTAAGTGATGTGACTATTCTTCAGGGTAGATGCATGACTTGCGGTGTAGTGCTTTTTTACTTAAACTATTGTTTATATGAGATCAATTTGATTTCATATTTTTAAATTAAAATGTTACTTTCTAAACTATATATTTATACTAAATTAAATTAAACATATTTTCAAGGCACCCGACAGCCTTCCCGATTTGGCGACCGACTCTAATGTTTGTCCTAGCATGATTGGTTCAAATCGAAGCAAATTTAGTTATCATATTCTTTTTCTTTTTTAAAACAAGTCTATCCTAACAAACAAATATAAGTTTCTAATAAATTTAATTTATGAGAAATTTTCTCCTTGAAATGATTAAAAGGTGAATAGACTTTTAAAAGTCATTAATATTTTAGTGTCAAACAGGAGCAACCCTTTTCTTTATCCACTTCTGAAAGTCTAAGGAAAATCGGATGTCATGAGTTTAGTTCCCTAAATCCCAAATCAGCCCCATTTTGGGTGTCAGTGCGGTGGCGGTTTGGTGTCGCACCGCAATTTTATTTTATTTGGCAAAAATACATTTTGCATACGTTCTCAAAACGTTGCAGCTAAAAGCTATGTTTTCACCCACACCAGGCTACCTGCAGTTGCTTTCATAAAGCAACGGTCTGATTTTTTCAAAAAGAAAAAAAAATTTATAATAGCCACCAAAGCTTTTTGAACATCTTCTTCTTCAACAACTTCACAACTATTTCTTTAAACAGCTTCAGCTGCCCTAAGCAGACCCTAAATTTTATTTCCCTAAATGCTTGCATAAACTCAAGGGTAATATTCATATTCCAATGAGATTATGTGGTTGACATCTTTGTACTACTAATTATCTTTCCGAATCTCAAAGTTCACGAAGGGTGTTACAAGACTACTGGCCAGGCAGTAAGTAAATTAAGCAAAAGGTTAACTCAACACTATGAAGAAAATACTCATGCAAATTACATGAACACTCAATTCAAAGAACAAATAAAGGATCTACTTGCTATGCATTTCAAAAAACTATCAACATAATCCTTGAATTAATCATAGAAATCATACACTAGTTTTTCACAGAACTTTAAATAAAAATTTGGAACTAAAAGTGTACTTATCTCCTCTTTTTATAGCACAAGGTGGCAGAAATGGAAACAATCAGAGATTACACCTTTCTATCCTCACAAAGACCTTCTTTCTTCACTCAAAAACTCCTAGCAATACCTCTTTGGGCTTCTTCTTCAAGGCTTCACGCCCACAAACGAGAGGAAAAGCCCTTCTTCCTTCGTGTATAGTGTTTTTATACTTCTCTAGGTGAAAAGGCGCATCCCAACTGCATAAACCGTCATGTTGCACAAATTGGCGCGTAGGCACAGCAGACTGATGTCTAGACCCTGGTCACGAGATCTACTTTTAGGGCATCGTGAGCAGAGGTCACGGTGTCTAATTTCTGCCATCGCAACCCTACTTTCTAGGTGCTTTGTATTTCAGACAAAATTTGGGAGTGGACTATCATTTAGGACCCATGGGCAGCACCTAGGCACTAGTAATCTGGCGTCTAAATGCCACAGTCACAACGCCTACTTTCCAGATTCAGTTTTCTTGCTGTTTCATGAAAGTAGGCGCTGGTGGTTTAGAGCCCCCTTTTTAGGCTCCTGGGACCTACTTTCCAGCGCTTTGTTTTTCTATATGCTCTGGACATGCATCTGGTGCCTTGGTGCTAGCGTATTACTTAGCTTCATTTTGCAATGTTTCAAACTCTGCTCAATCTCCTTTCATGTATCCTACAACTACAACACAATAACACTTCTAAAAAGCATAATATAAGCATACAAAAGACTAGAATTTAGGTGACAAATGAGCACATTACATACACATGTCAATATGCTTCTATCATGAGTAATTAGGCAGGAAAAAAAATCCTCCTGAAACATCTATGAGTCATAATCACGTAATAAGTTGCTTCCATCACCTAGAAAGCAAAGACTCAAGAATGAGAAACAATTCACAGTTACCAAAGAATACTTGCGACTAATTCTTGTAAGTGTAGCTTCTGAACCCCAAGAGAAAGGAAAGCCCGAGCTAAATGGTAAACTCTCATGATACTCTTCAAGAATAGCCCACAAAGCTTATTAGTGGTGGAAAGCATCGTTTCAATTGAAAATGATTAGATATGCCTCCGGACAAACTAGAGAGGGCATAACACTTTTGCAACTTTCTAATCCCTCTAATCGTATATAGAGGTGATTTATTCTCTTATCTCTTCATTCTTTCATTCTCACCGTATCATCTCGAAGAGCTAAGAGAATCGATGAACTAAATGTAGAACCAAAAAAAGAAATTTTAAGCAATAGGAAACCCCATTTACTAAATGAGCCACATGAACTTAATGGATCGAGCCCACCAGCTGTGCATTAAGTTGTCTTGCGTTGTTCATATCAATCATAATCATTGGACGTACCTTTGGAAGTACCTTTGCATGTACTTTTGGATGTGATAAGTTGTAGCATACTTGCTATACAGAAGGATTTTACAAATACCTCCAAAGTATATCAGCATTTTAGCGAGTTTCTTAGAACTGATCTACTCCATTTTGATATTCAAGCGAGTTATTTCAGCCAAACTCGTTTACATTATGGGATCTCACGTCCCAAAAGGATTAAGCACATATTGAGAAGAAACATTACCGTTGCATGTGCTCAAATGCATAGCACCTTGGTTCAATATTTAAGAAAAAAAATTAAGATGTCGAGCATGAGTGCTCATCCTCTGCCCATCCCAATATATATATATATATATATATATATATATATATATATATATATATATATATATATATATATATATATATATATATATATATATATACATACATACATACATACATACATACACACGCGCTTGTGCGTGCGGCTATTTACAGGCAACCATTACCATAACACATCAATACCTTATCGTGTTGCCCAGTCGGAGCCCAGTCGGAGCGTCTTTGTTAAATGTGAACAAAATTTTGGTAATTCCATTAGATGCTTTGAATAATGCGATAAATATAATATATATAAATTCAAATAATATGAAAATATAAATCAAATCATATGTCACTGAATTCAATGGAATCAAAATTAAGACAGTTAATTAAGAAAAATATAATTGTATAATTATGAAATTAAATATCAAATCATGTCCATGAAATCAATGCAATCAAATATAAGACCTAGCTAATTAGGAAAAATAAAATTGTACAACTAAAATAAATTAGTCATAATTATCACATTTCGGCATATTTAATATAATCTATGAAACATGCAAATAATAAATTTACCACCATTGATAATACTTCATAAGGAAATAATAATTAATTAAAATTAAGCTTACTTATGAAATTAAGGAAATAATGAAAAAAGTAACTTAATAAAGCAAGTCAATTCAATGAGTTTAATAAAGAGTGTATACTAAACTGAACTACCATACATACATGATCAAAATCATGATGATAAATCAATGAAATATGTTAAAAAAAAAAATTAGATTTAAGTAATTTTCACGTATAATAAAATATAAAGTAAAATAAAATAAATTGAAAATTAACCAAAATAAAATCTCAAAAATTATAAGTTAGTCCCAATTGAGTCCAAAATATATTTAGAATATACCTAATTAATTGCATTTCCTTGAGATAGCTTGCAAGTTCAAACCTAATTAATTATAAAAATCTAAATGAACTCATATATGAAGTTATATCTAATTCTTGAAGACATTGCAACTTCGCAACTTCACTATGTGGTTGTTTAGTCATCAACAATAGGATTGCAGTGCATTCCCTTTCCAAGGATTTAAAAAATTCAAGCGTCTCATCGGGAAAACAATAAATACAGTGTAAAATTATGTATTTGAAATTCACTCTCTAATTCATTTGCAGTGCATTTAAAATTAACTGAATTTGAGCGAATTCTAAATACACTGTTTTGTGTAAATTGACGCCTACTGGTACCGCCACACCAAACCACTAGTCGTCAGTCGCCTGCTCCCTCTGCCAGGCTTCAATTTGTCGTTGTGGTTGCCACCCGCTACCTATTGCCCGTTGCCACCAACTTTAACAAGTTTATTTTATATTGAATTCATTTTCCTTCAAACCAAATAAGAAAATGCAAAGTCTTGCATTTATTTTACATTGAACTAAACAGCTCAAAAATATTCCAAATACAATAAAATTACTTTTAACACCGAGTTCTAAATACACAGCTTTGCGTAAATTGATGCGTTCTGGTGTTGCCATCCTCACCACTGGTCATTGGTCACCCCTCTGTCCCTGCTTCTGTTCGCCACCATGACTGCCACCTGTTGCCCACTGCCAAACAAGAAATGCAAAGTCTAAATACAATGCATTACTATAGCATTCTCATTGTATATTGAGTTCATTTCATTTTTTTTTCAAACCAAATAAGAAATGCAAAGTCTTGAATGTATTCTACATTGAACCAAATTCCTCTAAAATATTCTAAATACAATGCATTACTTTAGCATTGTATTCTTTTTTCAGTAAACCAATCAGCCCCAAAGACTTAACAGAATTCTCCACTTTAGCACATCCTCCAATGATTGATCCTCCAAACAAGCCAAGTAGATATCAAATACTAAACAAATCATTTGATGACACTACATAAGATTCGCCAATATCAAATCCATAAGACACAGAAGTCACATGAGCTCATTAAATCAATAGTGATATTAATTTGATGTCTTAATGCAATTTCATGTACAATGTTATACTTAAAATGAGAAACGTGTCCCCACTCTTAGAGAATTATCTACATTGTTAGCATCTATAGTGCCACCGATAATAGACAATTTTAGTTTAGCAATCACCTTGAAGGATGGCGGGTACAAGCTTACTATTGTTACATTCATCCTTAGATGTGTCCTAATCTCTTTCATGAACTTCCTCAACAATGGATCATTTGCCATCATTAATGATACTTTAAACTTCTCTTGTAGTATTTTTTTAGGGTAGTCACTTCTTCGATGAGATTGATTATAGTCCTCTCTAATTTACTAAACCAAACCTCTAAACTCAATCTCAAAGGTGTATTCATGTGCAAGCCCCTGTGAAGTTGTTAGCTATTCAAACTCACTATTAGTTCAATTGTTAACCATGATGGTGGCAAGCCGTTATCCCTACAAGTTGGGATTATTGCACTAACACCAAAAAAATGATCCATATTCAAGAAATAGGTTGGACTGAAGAGAGTGTTATTGGACTGAATTTGTGATGATTGAAGAATCAGTCATTAAGATTGGATTCATTCTATATGTTGAGTAAGATTTTAACCATCTTATGCCGCCTAGAGGTTATTAGCGCATGCAAATCCTCACATAACATCACAGACCCTATAAAAGAGCCAATTAATGGTGTGATGATTGAAGAATCAGTCATTAAGATTGGATTCAATCTATATGTTGAGTAAGATTTTAACCATCTTATGCCGCCTAGAGGTTATTAGCGGATGCAAATCCTCACATAACATCACAGACCCTATAAAAGAGCCAATTAATGGTGTGATGATTGAAGAATCAGTCATTAAGATTGGATTCATTCTATATGTTGAGTAAGATTTTAACCATCTTATGCCGCCTAGAGGTTATTAGCGGATGCAAATCCTCACATAACATCACAGACCCTATAAAAGAGCCAATTAATGGTGTGATGATTGAAGAATCAATCATTAAGATTGGATTCATTCTATATGTTGAGTAAGATTTTAACCATCTTATGCCGCCTAGAGGTTATTAGCGGATGCAAATCCTCACATAACATCACAGACCCTATAAAAGAGTCAATTAATGGTGTGATGATTGAAGAATCAGTCATTAAGATTGGATTCATTCTATATGTTGAGTAAGATTTTAACCATCTTATGCCGCCTAGAGGTTATTAGCGGATGCAAATCCTCATATAACATCACAGACCCTATAAAAGAGCCAATTAATGGTTAGGGCTTCCCAAAGTCTTGTAACAGTAAGAACGTTGTCCAACACAAAATGCCCACTTGACGTTCGCATATTAGGTTCACATATCAGCGAATTACTTTAAATAGATGAATACCCTACCCATAAGACTACAATCCTAGGGCTCGGGAACCCTACCAGGAACTTTAAAAATAAACAGGTACAAGACTAGGTGCTTTCTCAAGTTACATTAATTACCAATATTGTTGTGGATATTTATTAAGAACCTTATCCAGCACTACATGCCCTATCGAGGCTCACTAATCATTGGGTGCTCCCAATGACTTCAAATATGTGAAAATAATATCAACACATCTGTCCTCTTAAGGCTCTCATACATGGGCCATCTCAGGGATTTATTAAATGAGGACCCTGTCCAACACTAGTTGCCCTCCGAGGGTTCACACATGAAGGAGCCTCTCAAAGATTAGAATAACCAGATATCCTATCTTCAATACATATTTACCTTTTGGGGTTCATTCTTCAAAAAAGCGTCTCGAGAACTTTGAATTAACAAAGACATTGTCAATAAACTTTTCGTAACAAAATCATTTGGAATTGAGGATCATATCCAACAACAAGTATCATTCTCGCACTCACTTACTAGGGTGCCTCTCCGGGAGACTTCGAATAAATTGAAATCTTTTTTATGCATCCAAAAGCGCATACATCAAGAAGCCACTCTTCAAGACTTTGAGTAGGCAAAGCCCCAATTAGCACACACTTCATTCCCAAGTCTTGGTCTTCAATGAGCCTCTCTCAAAAAACTTAAGGGTTCTATTCCAAAAACCAAATACCCTTATAAGGCTCACTCAATGAATGAAAGTTGCACCCACAAGAAGATCACAAGGGTAAAACTAACCCAGATAACATCATTTTGGTCAATCATATAGTTAATGCAAGTCCTGCAACAAAAAAAGAAAAAGAAACAGAATCTAAAATTAATTAAGTTAAAACATTAGTCAATCTTAATAAATGCACAAAAAACTATAACCAAGCGTAGTTGTAAGAAAATAACTTGATTTAGGCTAGTAAATGCTCAATAGTTGGTGCTTAATCAGTTCAAGCTGATAGTCATTAGATTGAACCTTCACAACCAGTGACATCAAACCACTATGACTTGTTCAATAGAAACTATCCACATAAAACTAACAAAGAACAACATAGCAACAGAGTTCCAAAGGCCCCATACAATGATAAAACATGAAGAATAAAGTGCAAATAAAAATGGAAAGAAAATTTACATGCATAACACCCAATTGCTATATAATTACATATCTAATACTTAACTTCAAATTTTACATATATGCCACCTTAAAAATGCATAAAAAGGTGCAATTTTACTTTTTAAAAGTTAAAATAGTGAAATAATTGAGGTGATACGAAAGAGTTAGGTGTTAGAAATATAAAAAACAAAGTTTATATGTTAGATATGTAAATACATAGCAATTAGGTGGTATCTATGTAAAATGCCCAAAAAGAAATTGCTAGGCTGGAAGTCACCACAGATTTGATTCTTCATGTTGGATGCTTTGACCGTCTATAAACATTACAGTAATGAAATAATAATATAGAATCCATTAATCTCAACTCAGGCAATAGCCCCGGATTATAGGATTGAATAGATAATACACCTGCTTACATGCTTGCGAATAAATACAAAGCAAATTGTCACTCAATTAATAAGGACATGGTTAATTTTTGAGTCAACTGTAGTTTAAAATATGAGAAAAATGAGGCAAAAGGCCTATCTAAATGTATAGACACTGATCTATACACAACCATTTACAATTAAAATTCACAGTTTAATAGAAAGAGTAAAGTCCAAAATAGTCCCTCGACTAGTTACATGAGGCCACATTAGTCCCAATGTCTATAAAAATACCAATTTAGTGTCTGGGCTCTTTTAATATGGGACTATTTTAGCGATATTAAAAGAATCCGGGGAGTAAATTGGCACTTTTATAGACTTAGGGAGTAAAATAGCACCTTACAAAGAGTCCGGTGACTATTTTGACACCTTTTTCTTAGTAGAAATGAGGCCTACTTCCTATTGGAGAGAGTTATAGAACAGAACCAGTATGACAGAAACACCAATTATGAGAGGCAAAGCCGTCACTAAATACAAAGTACCATAACCCTGCATTGAACACGAGTACAAAAGCGTAAATCACTCAGTGCTCGTAAAAACTTAACTGAAGCAGAATCAAAGAATAAAGCAAAATCAACATCATTGTCATAAATCAGTAGCAAATTCCAGAAAGCTAATACAAAAAATAATAATAATAATAAAGTTACAAGGAACATGAATCTGAACTGAAGAGAGTTATAGAACTAAAGGAAATGAGGTTGGTATGAGTTTACCACAGCAGGGGGAACATCTATTTCCTCATCTACTTCCTCAGCTTCGATGTCAGCAGCAGAGTCCCAGTCAATATTGAGTCTCTTAGCAGCTTCACGAGGATCAACTCCAGTGTCTGTTGCCTTAGCATACAGAGATTTAACACGCTTCTTCTTTGGAGCTTCAACCTATATATAAGATTGGTATACTTCATGAGTAGTTCAGAGCGATAATATGAGTAAAAGGCAGTTTAATTAGTTCCTGGCTTATCGGCTATGTATAATTACCTATGTGAAAACTACAAAAGAAGTCATATTTCCTCTAATAGGTAATGCAAAAGGTGGAGCTGGTGTGTCTGTCCACGTATTTGGTTTCTTTGGGACAGAAGAATATATGGTCAGCAAGCCAAAGAAGAGGTACTTCTCATTGTGTTCTTGGACGAACTGCGCCAATGGTCAGTTGGCTACCTCAAAATACAATGTGAAATGCAATGACTTTGCAGGACAATATAAGCTTTGTGCACATTTTTGCTGCTTTTGCAACTTCTCCAACTAAGATGCATCAGCTAATCGAAATAATGCTTATATGTTGCAATATTATCGTCACGAACAAAAAAATAATGTGCAATATTTTCATTGCAGCAAAAAATGAAAAATGAGCAATATAAACCGTATAACATGAGCTATGGATTTGATTGTCATGTAAAAGAAAGCTGGTTTATACACACATAGTTGTGAGTGCTATTGAGAGCTGCATCCAGGGGCTAGAGAAAGCAGAGTAAAGTTAATAAACATTTTAGTTATGAGCGATTTATATGAGGAGCAATCCCTCGTAATAAGGATTTACTCTAGTTTAAAAAAAAAAGGGTAGGTTTACTCAAATGTATAATTTGGCTTCATAGCAATGGCAACCAGCTGGAAGGTCGTTCTCACAACATAGATTTACAGGTGATATAATGATAGCATAGAGTTTTGACTAGATTTTTATTTTACTAGCATAAAGAAAATAACTAAACATTAAGTAAGAGATTATCCCATGAAATTCTATTAACCACGAGTAGGCCTATATTGTAATGGACGTGTCTCCTCTTTGCTCTTTTCCTCAAATTTTAGGCTCTAATACGAAAATAATGACTAGCCCTTAGATCGTGGTTGCTTAAAGAGCATGAGTAGCCTGCGGAGTGGTAGATTAGGGTGTGTGGAAAAGTTAAGGAGCTTGGAGTAATATAATTTGAAGTGAAAAAAGAGTCTAGAAATTCTATTCTCATAATTTGTTACAAGGGGCTAAGAGGTAGGCAAGATAGCTAGTCTTAATATATTTATTGTGACAAATGAGTGCGGGTAGATTATGGATTAAATCTATGATGAATGATATGAGGGCTTTTGAGAATGGATTTTGAGTTGATGGTGTGAATATATATCAGGTGGATTAAGGGGTTGGACTTAGAGTTTGTTTGGAGCAGCGATGCGGTGGAAGTGGGTACCACATCGCAGTTTTTTCTATTTGACAAAACTGCGTTTTGTCTGCTTTTTCAAGAAGTTGTAGATGAAAACTATGTTTTGCCCCCGAACCTGGCTAAGTGTGGTGGCTACTATTTGACTTGAAAAAAAAATTAATAATCACCGCAGCTTTTTGAACAGCAGCTTCAGCTGTTTCTTCAAGCCACTGCAGCTGCGCCAAACAGACCCTAAGTCTTGACTAGTGCAGTGGAGAGATATATGGCTAGATTGAAGGTGAAGGTTTATGAATAGAGGTTAAAGGATTGGAGGATGGTTAGAAATGATGTAAATAAATGTCCAGAAGAGAATAAGTTGGCTTAAATATTGGGGACGAAAGAAAGAAAATAGTGTGAGATAACAAGGAATCACATCAAAGAATACCAATGTAAGGCCACCAAGCCTTCAAACAAAATGAGTAAACTCAAGTAATTTTGCAAATTATAAAAATATTTTTCAATATGGAAAGATGGCTATTTATGTCACTAAAATCTTCAGGAAAATTAAAAATAGAAAACAAAATATAAAAATAAAAGAAAAAAAAGGGTCTACATTAATAGGAGACACTAAATTGACTCACCATTTTAGGCAAGGTTGTATTTTCCAAAGCAAAGTCCTATGCTTCCCATAGAATAAATACATGGTTGAATCTAAAACTTGAAGTTCCATAATTTAGAGTCTTGAACAACAACGCCAGCAGCAACAAGCCTTTATCCCACTAAGTGGGGTCGGCTATATGCCATTGTGTCCTATTGAGTGCCATATTTTCATAATTCTATTAAATTAAGATCATTATTTTATTAATAAATTTGGAGTTTTGAAGAAAATTAAAAATTACATGATTTAAAATTGAAGCACAAAATGGGCCTTAGTGGGCTAGTGAAATAGGCATCATTATTTTGTTCATTTATCTTAGACTTTAGCTAGAGATCTAGTGAATGATTTTTATGGGTATCTTCACCATCACCTTAGGTTCATTCTAGCATCCTCTTCTATGTCATTAATATATGGCCCATGTAAATCTTCATGATGTGCACAATCAAAAAGTGAGCATGGTTTCATATCAACTAGCTTTCCTTCCAAGACAGACAAGATTATATATTATTTTTTTACATATCTTTATTACAACAAAATGTTAATGATGACTTGTATTATTCAAAATATGCTACTTTTATTCAAGAAGAAAGTAATTATGAATAGGTAACAAAGCATATTTTGTAGTGAGAAGTTTGAGAATTCATAGTTGCTCTATTCCATTTATTTGTCAAAACTCTTTCGAAGAATTCATCAAAACTAGAATAGAATAGAAGACTTAAGAAGAGATAATCATGAAATATCCACAACTTTTCATAACTAAAGTATAAATTTGAAGATTAAATTATTTTAAGAGAGTAAAATAAAACAAATGAACCAATTTAAGAAAAAAAAAAAGAAAAAAGAAAGAACCCTAACACCCTCACCCCAAACAACGTTAATCATCTTTCCCTTTAGCTTGCAACTTTGCTCCGCCCCCAAGAGTCATGTTATATACAAATTGGGTGGATGTATCGACACTCCATAATAATGAAATATGTTGTGTATAACACATTAAGGCACAAGTATATACCTGACATGTGTTCGGCATGTCATCGATATATATCCAGTTAAAATAAAAAAAATCAATAAACACACATGACCAGCACAATTATCAAGAATGATACATTTAACTTTAAAATATATTTCATAAATATCTTAAATGTTCTTTTATTTTAAAAAATATTATTTAAATAACTTAATAGCTATTTTATGCTAAGTTTATTTTTCTATTCTTCTCTATTTCCTAAGACTTCTTAATAATATGTATATTTTATTTTAAAAAAAATCAATTTTATCAACTAAAAGTTATTAATCTAATATCAAGCTATTATTTATTCTTTAATTAAATTTAAGATATTTAATAAATTTAAATATATTTCTTACTTTACGAGCAATTGAAATAAAATTAGTAATTTAAAATTAATTTAAATAATATAATCATTATATATTTTTTTCAATATAATATTATAATATTATGTTCAATGTGTATCGGTGTCCTATATTTTCAATAATAGACATATTTTGCATCCATCTATTACTATGTCCATATCCTTGTATTCATATTGAAGCGTCATTGGGGCTCTTTTTTGCACTCTCTCTCTTATAGTTGTTGGAATCTCGATAGTCACTCCATCATCTTCATTAACTACTTTTCCTAAGGTATGAGTCCAAGTCCCACAACCACTTATCCCCAGCTCCTTCAATAGCAACTAAAGCTAGCACAACTGCCCTCTCTTTTTTTGTCTTTGCTTTCTCTTCTCTAGGCCCTAAAAATGCAAAGCCATAATTTTGCCCTTCTTTTCACAAGAATCGCAAGTATTCTTCTATCTCCACCTATTGTTGTTCTTGTTCTTATATAAATAATTTCAAAGGCTTAATGAGGTTATAGTAGATTTCCTCATATTAGTCAACCTCAATGTGATTTCATCATCTTTCTCCTTCATTCCTTATAACAATATAGTTGTCAAAAATTTTCTACCAAAGTATTTTTAGTCATTTTTTCCTTGATATTTGTTAGACATGTTGACTAATTGGATATCTTATAAATAATTTATTTAAGGCTTAATATATAATTTTTATTGATTAGGTAACTTCGGTCATCATGTGATTGATTATCTATTATACTTTTAAATAGTAACAAAAATGTTAATATTCATCTTATCGTAGTTACAAGCGTTGCAACTCAAGATAGATAATTTTTCTTGATTGGAGAATAAATGTACCATTCTTTGTCAAGGATGCTAACTTTGATACATGTAGTAGGTTCCTTGAATATTTAGTATATTTCTAGTTCTATTTCTAGTTCTGCTCTTTACATTTTATATCTGACATATTTTATAAGATTTTGTTTAATTTTCATATTAAAATACTATAGAATACATAAATAGCTTTGTTATGAAAAATTTTTGCATAAATCCATTATTCTTTGAATGATCCATAGCCATCATAACTTGCATGCACATTATTAGTTGATGCAAGATAAATCTTTATAATGCAATCATATTCTAACAATATATTATAAGATTTGATAATATCATAAAATGGTCATATTTATATGGGTAGAGGACGGGAACATACGCACGCATGCACATGTAATGTTAGTTGAACTCTTTTATAATATAATTGGATAGCCTGTCCGGTCCATAGAATTGCAACTCTTATGGGGTCATTAGACCCTACAGTTTGGTGAAAATATTTCTTCTATTTAGGGTACCTTTGCAAACCAAATACACATAAAATTATAAAAGGTTTTACAATAGATGATAATGCGCTATCTTTGAATATGTATGAGAATGCATTATATTATTTTGCATGGATATGTTAGCATATAAATGCATTGATTATTACTTTTTTATATGAACCTTCATGAATGTCAATGTACTGTAAATTATCTTAAAGCAATTGACAAATTTTAGATTATATGCTGTGATTTTATTCTAACTTTAAGAAATAAAGACATTCATTATTATGATATCACATTGTAAAATGTGCCTACTCTATTAGTCATAATGCATGTCCTGAGCTTTGCATTCACAATTTACTAAAGGAAAGTTTTTTATTGAGTTGGAATGTCAAACTCACTTGTGGTAATTTTTTTTTAACAATTTTTATAAAGTTCCTCGGTTGATCGTCACCATAGGAGCAAATATTTCGACAGTAGTTATTTCATTAATTCAAACTTCATGTTTTAGTTTTTTTATTAGGCTCTTATTGGGTTTTGCTTTGTTTATGCATATGTAATCTATTATTCTTCCTTCCTCTCCATTTGTTTTTTTTTTTTTTTTTAATTTCATTTGCTATAATATTATTAAGGATTCTACTCAACAACAGCAACAACAAGCATTTATCCCACCAAGTGAGGTCGGCTACTTGAATCATTTTTCTACATTGTGCCTATCGAGTGTCATATTTTCATTTAATTCTATCAGAATTATATCAATCTTTATACAATATACCCAAGTCTTTTTAGATCTACCTTACCTTTCTTACCAAAAGTCACCTATAAAACATCTACTCATAATTTTATTATTAAAGATTCTAATAATGAAGTAAATTTTATTATTTACAATTTTATTATATGTTATTTCTTACATTTATTCATATCTCAATCTTTTATCTTGTTCAATATAAAAACTCATTATTTGATCTTGAATCTTTAGACTTATCCCATGAGTAAAGACTAAAATTCTTGATCATATTCCTTGTTGTCAGAATGTGTTGTCATTTAAATCAGGGATGTGACAATATTTAAGTCTTATATTTGATCATTAATCAAAATTATAAAAGAAAAATTATTTGCATATTCAAAAGCAAGTTATTAGTAGGTAACAAAAGTACTTTCATGTCTAGGACAAATACTATAATATGCTGCTTTAGATATCCTCTAGAAAAATTATCTGCATTGATTATTAGTAGCTAATAAAAGTACTTTCATTAGTAGATATCGTCGTGGATGTAGTAGTTAGATACGATGCTCCATCCGTGTCGCTCCTGCATGACTTCTCCATTTGGTTCTTGTCTTCCATTATTTGGGCTAGCATTATTGTCTCCCTCACTCCCCACAATCTAAATAGTCGGAGTGCTACCCGTATGTCAGGCTTTCCGCCCTTCATGACAATCCTCTCCAATCCTTCTTCAGATATCCCCCTCAAGAGTCCTGACAATAGCTTGAATCTCTTCCAATATTCCATGACAATCCTCTCCCGAGTCAAGCCATAGAATTGCTCGTATACGTCTCCTTGAAAAATTTCAACAAACAGTCCTTGAATTTCTCACATGAACAGATTGAGTATCTAGCCTCTCCTCACTAAAATCAGACTATACCTTTTCCCTCCAAACATAACCCTGCCACCCATGTGCGTCTTTTCTCCAGAAGATTGATATCTTCAACCTCCTAACCCCAGCATCTCCATCCCAACTATCTCTCCCTTATTGCTTCCCCCCTATGTCGATTGCAAAATTACCTCCTTAGGTCATTGTCATAACCCATCCTAACTTCCCTCCTTTCTTATTAGTGCTCCTCCATACTCTTTGCATAGCACCTTCTCCATGTTTCAGCCTAACTGCCTCTATCGGAAATCTCTAGTTCACTCACCATTGGAACCTTGAGAGAAGGTTCTTGATGATGGATGTTTTCCTCCTTGTGTTCCTCTCGTCTGATCTCTTCCCTTTTCGATTTAGCGAATGAATATCCGGTCAACCCTTGGATAGAGTCTGTAAACTAAATAGCCAGCGGGTTTTTGGCTTCTATCTCAATAAACTTCCTCAGCATTTCCTTTAAGCTCTCAAATCGGCCCTCGATTTGGTTTGCCAAGGAAGAAAACCTATCGTTTATGGAGCAAAATTTTCCTTCTATGGTGGAAAAATTTCCTCAATCCTAATCTAATTTGGCTCATCTCTTTCTCTAATTTTTCTCTAAATCATCCACTTTCTTGGTTTTCATTCCTCCCAGAATGCTTCTCGATCACGAAGGAGGAACTACTGTATAACAAAATCTCGTCTTTTGCACCGCGATCTTGTCATTAGTATTTTGTAATCCCATTGTTTACATCCCCAACAGCTCTTTTCTCGCCTATATAGTCCTCATTGGCGTCATCACTGGCTTGAGATTGTATCGTGACGAAGCACGAAATTTTGGGTCTCTATACACCGTTTCGCGATCCTTCAGAAGGATCCTCGCGATTGGGATTAGTGTGTTTATTCTACATGCAGCGCGCTTATGGTCGCTGCAATTGGATTTGACGCCGATCTCTGAACAACGCGCAAAACACCAAAAAGCTAGAGTTTGGAATTCTTATGAGTGGTTCGCCACAGAACTTTGAATGTCGAGATCCTTTTTTGGTCTCCATTGTCTTGCAAAAAACAATTTCTTGTATGTTTTGATCTTCATTGCGAGGATTCAGTGCTTCTCTAAGCTACGATCTTGTGATTGATCTTCCAAAAATCAAATGTTCTAATACTGATTTGATACAATATGACGTAGAAATCGAAAAAAATTTCCACAAAAATTAGGGAGCAAAGCAAATAATAATCTTTAATAATCCAAACAACTCATATATGAATACAAAGATAAGCACTTATAAATTGAGAGGTAGACGATCTCCAAGTCCTGCAATGCGAAAGAAGGAAATATCCCCAAAACTCAAAACCTAAAACTCACAACAAGAATCTCATGTATAACCTAACCCTAAACAATATAAACTTTTTTATACCCAACAATAATAAAAGACTAAATTGCACTATGCATACAAGAGACCAAATCGCCCTGCAAGAACTATCGGGAATATGAGATAGGGCCAAGCTAATCCACAAGATGAAGAACTAAGATATGACAACCACGAAACCCACAAGAGAAACCACACTAACGAGTAAGACCACAGGCTATTCAATAGTGGCAGGCTACATAGTTAGCTAAAACAACCAAAAAAGGAAGCCATCCAAAATAGAAACGAACTCCGAAATTCCTTAACAACCACATAAAATAAAGACAATCTTAGTAATAGGATAATATCATAGAAATGTAAAAGCATACCCCAACTGACACAACAAAACTCAACATTCAAAATACAAACCCAATAAAAAAGCTCAAAATGATCAACATAACACGTTTTGCACTACCTAATCATTTGGGGTTAGTTTATAAAGACCTCCCATTGTTTTAGAGAAAAAATTCAAACCTAATAATCATCAAGACAATGAGATAGTTGCTCCTCGGCACACCCTCAGAAAAAAACTAGATCATTAAGAAATCAGTGCCTAATGTATCAAAATAGTTATATTGTAAAAGAAAAAGTGTAATGGATTACAAAATGTTATAATTTGATCGATGTTATTATATAAAGTTTCAATTGTAATAAAAAATTTTCAGAAACATAATATTAATTTTATAATTAAATGATGTTTCAAGGCAATTACATTACAGTCCATTAACAAGACCAGACTTCTTGATCTTCACAAGCTAGCTTGTCAATGTCATTTTGTCCCATAACAGAATTATAAGGTTACCATAAAAATTAAATAGCAGTCTCCGTACCATTGGAACAAAATAAAATAACGAGTTTACCTCAAGATCAGGCCAATTAATCATCTCCTCGGCAAGTAACCTTAATGCAACACGATTCTTTGGAATCCTTCCTTCATGGACCTGATAACAGATGGCTTCTATTATAAGGGCTTGTTTGGGATCACCTTTATGTTTTGTTTTTGGATTTTACTTTTGCTTTTATTTTAAAATATATATTTTTAATGTAAGTTTTGCATGCTTTTTTTGTTTTCAAAAACAAATTAATTTGTTTTTAAGAATACTAAAAATGTTAAAAGATATTTTGAGTGTTTTAAAAAATAACAAATCATGTTATGACTTGACAGAGAAAAAAATAAATAAATAAATAAAAACTACCCAAGTTATAACATACCAAAAATGCTTCAGTTTAACTAAAAACATAAATAAAACAAAACAAAACAAAAACAAAAAATAAAAGCAAAAAAAAAAAAAAAGAGATTTCAAACAGCCCCCAAGGCTTTCCAACTGAATGACTACGTAGACAATTTCGTTTATTCTCACCATTATACTTTCAAAAATGAATCTTTGGTCGGTTACAAATTTGCTAAATAAAGTAGAATCATACAAACAACTATGTGATTGCCTTTGAGAGATCGTCGGAGGAAGAACAGGGAATTGAGGGGAGGAAAGGAGTTAATGATTAAGGTGATGCCCATATGGTTGGGTGAGATTTAATTCAAGTTGTGAATGAGTTGGCCATTTTGACTATAGCATATAAGTTCGTAATTTCACAAAGGAAGATGCATACCACTCAATTCATATGTATTTACATATCTAACACCTAAACTTCAATTTTTACATACATGCCACTTACCTTGCATGAACTGGTGTATTTCACTTTTTAAAAGTTAAAACGGAGGTATATTTTATGTGATATGAAAATTTTGGGTGGTATAAATGTAAAAAAGTAAATTTTAGGTGTTAGACATGTAAATTCATAAGAATTGGGTGGCATGTATGTCAATGCCCCTAAAGCTAATGGCAACAAATAATGTACATCTTCTAAAGCAGAGGCCAAGTCGTCCCTAGTAACCTCATCAGGGTCCTCAATTCCAAGCAATCTTTTCCGTTCTATGTCTCTAGGGTCCTCAATCATCATTGTCAATTTAACCTGAAATTAAAGACAAAAAGTAATAAGAAAAACAAATGCATAAATCAATATCAAGTTCTCCATAACTGATAATAAATAGAACAGAAAAAATGTAAAGCTGGAAAATCTGAAGCCATGTTCACCTCTACAAAAAATTGAATGAAATTGTAGAAAATTATTGCTAAATTTCTCGAGTCAAAAAAGGAAATAAGAAACTACTCAGAGTTAATATATCACGTAATATTAATATATATTTAAGAGAATCAACGTATTTTCTAATATAAGTAAAGCTTATAGTACAAATAAAAGTTTATAAGCACTAAAATCTCTTTAGAAGGTGGATATAAATATTTTTCCTAGAAAAAGAACAGTCATAGAACACAGCTTCTCCTGGTTAATATAGTTAATTATTAAATTAAAAAAGCAGAAGATTGACACCAGTGAAAAATTCACTCAAGATATTTATCTTAACACTACAATAACAAGAATTACTAGTTAATTAATAAGAACAGCACATAAATAGAATAACAGTTAATTATGCAAAGAACAATGTAGATTGGTGTTCTTAAAAAATTGCCATCATTTTGAAGCCCATAAATGACTTATTTCATCTTATTGAATCAAAAAAATTCGACAAGGGATTGCACGTAATTTGGAACATCGTGTTGGATTAATATGTGATGAAAATATATCCTAAATATCTAAGAAAGCAAAAGATTGAATGCACTAGGTTTTGCTACAACTGAAGGTTGGTCTAAGAATATCAGTTTGATTAGATGTAAGTCATCGTACTAAGGACCATAAAAATGGCTAATCATATGCAAGCCACCTTCGTGTAGTGCTTGAGAGCTTTGTCTTTCAACCAATAGGCCTTGCTACGCAGTGTGCGTGAGGTTGTGTGTGTGTGTTTAATAAATAAAAAAAGGCTAATCATATAGATATCGATTTCAAGACTGCATAGTTCATATGTCCAGCATTACTCCAAACTTTGAGATACTATGGTTTCAAACTACGAACAAAGATCAACATTTTACTTCCAAAAAAATCATATTTTATGCCTAAATAAGTGAAATTTCAGGCATCTAACCATCAACATCTTACATTTATGGTTCTAAATGGTACAGTGTAATAAAACACTAGGTAGGATCAAACACAATGATGAAAGAAAGAATAAAAAGATTTGTGCTACTACCAATCTGCCACCATGCTAATTGTTTGCATAAAACCCCACATATTGCGCCATTGGCTTCCAGCGCTAGCTTTAGCAGTAATAAGACACTTTTATCTTTACTAGGTTGTGAATGGATGCTATGAAGTTGATAAAAATAAATAAATAAATAAAGAAGAAAAAAAGATTGGAAAGATTAACTCAATGATTTTAAATTGATAATCAAACTGCAAAATGTTGGGATTTCATTCAATTTTCTCAACTTCCCATCACTCAAGTAGATTTTATTTGTGAGAATGAAAAAGCTATCATACTTAATTTAATGTTCAATGCAAATAGAAGAAACTAATGACACAATTAAAGACTCAGAGAAATGTCTAAAGAAAGATTTGCATCTTAGTCTCTCAAATGTAGTACAAGAGAACATCATTAATTGCAGAAAGCCAAGGGGTAGCATGCATTGGCACCTTGTTATACCTTTTATCTTGAAGAAGAGGTGTCCTTACAATTTAAATTTGTGAACTCAACTCCAGGAAAAAGTAAAAACAACTTAACACAAAAAGAAGACAAAGGCCATCTAATTTAAATTCCAGCTATCTGCTACAAAAAGGCCAGAAGAAAGTAAAAGTAATTCAAACTATCCCCATAAATGTCTGCTAAAATTCTTTATCAAACTCAAGAATCAAGATTTACAGAAAAAGGAGAAGTGAAACTAAACCCATAATCATTTACAGTATCCTTCAACAATAATGAGGCCAAAAAAAAACATAAATTTCTACCAATGATGAGTACAATGCATCAATTCGTTTGTTCTCCATCAAAAGAATTTTATTTATTTATTTATTTATTATTATGTTTTTATTTTTTTTTACTTTTTTCTGTTGGGATGTCATAAGAGTGGAGAATTATCTCATATTAAAAGTGATTTTTTTTTTCTTTTTGAGTTTTTAATAAACTGCTAGCGACCCTTACACATGAGCTTAAGCTTTGGGTCCATGGGTGTCAATCCCTTCGCTGATCTCAAGTCCTCGGAGGTCCACCCTCCACACATCTCTCCTCAACAAATCCCACCATACCTTCCTGGTTCAGTCAGCAATTCCATTGAAGAACCAAATCAATTCACAACTCATCATGAAATAGGATCCCCATCCTACCTTCTCTTCATGTTGCAGAAAAACATATCCAGATAAAACACCATGGGACTGAAAAATGCCTCACCTCGCCGAAGAGCATATCCCTATTCTTCTTCAGAAGCTCCAATACCTTCAAGAGAAAACAATTCGCCCTTATAACAAACGCATAAAAGAGAAAATGAAGACTGAGAGGAAAAGAGCATTACCCTCTTTATACTTGCAACGTACTCCAAGTCCTCAGGGCTGGCGTCCTCCTCCAACTCGTCCAATGCTCTAGGATCTGTCTTCTCCTCCTTATTCACCACATCCCACTCAACGCCGGAAACGCTCAAGTCAGCACCATCCTTTCCGATGGCCGCAAGAATAAATGATAGTTTCCGGCGGCGGATGCTTTGAGGCGGCGAGAAAGTGAGGATGGAAGATCCGAAGAGAGGGGAGAGAGATCTAAAAGCGACACGGTTAAGAACGCAAGTTGGGGCTTCAAATGCAGATAGCGGGAGGCGAAGAGCCATTTCGGTACTCCGGCGGTGGCTCAGCGGCGATTATGCGAATTGTCCGGCGGAGTTGTACTGATAAGGTGCCTGTTTTACTTAAATTCGGGCTATGGTGTGTTGCGCTTCACTCGAATCCACTGTAATGGGCGACACCGGTGAGAGACAGGACAAAACTTAGGGCCTGTTTGGAAGCAGCAGATCTTGCTTCGAACTGTTTCAATTGCATTATTGTCTCAGGAAGCATTGCGAAGCAGTACTGAGGAAACAAGTGCGAGAAAGTTGTTGTATGTTTGGTTACAGTTGTGGAAAAAGCAATTGCAAGTAAAAATGATCGAGCTACCAGTTTATTAGAAGATTGTTTTAATATTTGGATATATTTATGTAGGATGAAATATTTGAAAGTGAAATAAATTTTTTTTAAAATTTTATATTTAAATATACAAATTTATAAATTGAAATTAGATTTTTTTATTTTTATATCTTTAATATATATTTTCTATATATATAGTGAACTATTGATTCAATTCGATAATTCACTATATATAGGTTAAATTCTTTAAGTGTATTAACAAAATATTTACGAGTACGTTATATTTTAATTTAATTGTAAAATAAAATATTTAGTTATCTTTTAATTTTAATGAATTATATATATATATATTAAAATTTTTATAATTTAAAAAGATTGTTCATATTAATAAAAAATTTACGAGCTTTATAAAATATTTTAAATAGATTATTCAAATTATATTAAAAATTTAATAACACGCAAGAGAGCGCTTCCAAATCTCAAAATAGTCATAGAGTTCTACGCGATTGCAAATCTCAAAATAATCGTAGAGTTATACGACAAAAACATATACTACTCTCAAACACGCGTGGCAACGACAGTAGAGTGAAAAAAAAGCGAAGGATTATTCAAACAACAACCAACAATAAAATAATGTTCACTTTAGTTTTCATAATCTGTAACTCCCGTTTCACTGCGTCTTCCGTTGTGGTCGTACACTCCCGAGCATCGGACTCGTGAGAATCCGATGAACTATCCGCCCATCGGAAGAAACGACACCGATCCGGAATGTCCCGAGGACGAGCATAAAACTTTCGTCGAAAGCTATGCGGCCGACGTGATGTCAAAAGAGATGCTCGCAACCCACAGCGACATAGCGATCGGCGAGAGGTAGCCGACGTCTTTGGAGCTCGTGTTTACTTGTATACTAAGCACACATGCGAGCTTAATTAATTTGAGTATAAAATGGTCGAAACAAAATGAAAAGAATCAATCTAGAGTGTTGAATTGTAAATAATGTGAAGTAAAGTGCCAAAAAGAATGTAAAAGACATACATTGCGACTGCAAAAAACACTCACTCTCCAACTAACAATCGAGTAATGTCTCGCTCGAAGTCGTCGCCATTTCATTTGCACCCTCCCTTCTTTTGTACGGATTGGTGCACTATTGTCATCCTCCTGTGGTTGAGACGGTTCGATGCGGTCCTGTAAACCGTCGATCGTAGCAACCTCGTCAAAATCAACATCGGCCCGAGTTGGATGCCGCTCGATATAGTTATGAAGGCCCATAGTTGCCAACACTATCTCGCACTCGTTTGGGAACGGATAAGGAGGCATATCCCGAAGAATGGCCCACTTCTTCTTCCAAACTCCGAATGTTCTCTCGATAACGCCTCGCAAGGATGAATGTCTCTTATTAAACGACTCTTTCTAGTTCTTGTGCGATTACTAGCTCTTTGAAAATCTAGAATATGATATCTTGTATCCGGATATGGTTTAAGATACCCCCTCTCGCATGAGGTAGTCGACATCTACCAAATAATACTTCCATGTAATGATAGAAAGTATAGTTAGGTGTATGACCAAAAACATCATCTTTTAATATTATAAATGACCTTACCGGGAGGTGGGTGAGGAAATTGTACTCGACTTTCTTGTTGCAACTTTAAAGAGTCTCTCGTCATGTGCGCTGCCCTCCCATCCGACCAATACAAATGTAAAGCACATGTTGAAATCACAAACGGCCATAATATTCGAGTAGTCCTCCCGAACAGTCGATATAAGCTACTTTCTCGTTATCCGGCACTATAGCATGAACGTGCGTTCCATCTATTCGCGCCGATGCAATCCTTAAGGAAAAAATAATCATATAAATATACAATCCATTCCATAAAAATTTGTTTTATTTAACATTTGTACCTTGAAATATGGCATGTATCGTTCGTCGTTAAGAATCTCCGTCGGGGTCCTTGCAAATGTTGGATCGGTTGGTTTTAGTACATCATTTGCTAAATCGACAAGAGAAGCCAAACCAATCGAGAAATATCGGCTAATTGTTTCCGACGAATGCCGGAAACGTTCCATGGCTCCCCTCATGGACTCGTTACGTGACGAGTATAAAAAGTGTGATGCCCAACACTTCACGGTCACGTTGTCCTATAAGACCCATGGAGTCCATGAGATGTTTTTAGGTCAACTAGAAGATCTACGAAAACCTCATGTGACATTCCGAAGATGTTACGAAATCTCGTTAGGTGTCCCGAAATCATTTCACCCATCCGATGTTCTCCAACCCGAGATGAAGTTTAACAAGGTTCACGATCGACGTATGTATTGTAGTATTGCGAGCATTATATTTATCGGCTGTGTTTCTCCTACGGCGTCGGATCTCCTCTAGATTCATGACGGTATAATCGCACCTTTCAAAGAAAACATGTTACTCTCTATAGAAATCAACAAGTACCTTAGCGAAACATATGAATGAACTACATTAAGAAAGGAAATAACTCAAACATTCAACCATTCAAAATAAAAATTGTCCAGACAACATCGATAACAACAATAACAATAGATGAAATAAAAGCAACATTTCCATATCATATCACAAGGTGCATCGGTCAAAATAATATCGAATGTATTCTAAGCGTAGCTCTCTATCAACTGCAATGAAAAAGTCTCGCTGGAGAGAGTCCCGGAGGAGGTCGATAGCAAAGAAGAAAAGTGGTCGATTCCCTATAATCTCTGGGTCTTCCTTTAGAAGCCTAACAACCTCGTGGACGGCGTTTTTTGAACTTTATGTGGAGCATCATTTCGTCGATTCCACAAGTAATGATAGCTGCTCTTTCATACTTCCAACGAGTACTTTTCCTCTTCTTATCGATCCGGGCCGCTTCGTTCGGTTTGTAGATTGCATTTCGGTTTGATCGTATATGCGGAGTTCTGCCGAATCGTTTGAAAGTTCTACGGCGACCTCCTCGGGGGTTGTATCAACCATTGTTTGGCTAGGTGCAATCGCGTATTTCCCCGTGGCTATTGTCCCACCAAACATTCGATCGAGTTTCTCCTCGAATTCGGTTCTATCCCATTTGTTTTGAACTTCCTCGCCGTAGGATAAATCAGTAAGAATAAATAATTTTTATTAGCGAGTGGTGCAAACACAAGCAAAACTAATTCAATTATGTCTTACCGCTAGCCTTTCGATCCACCATTCTTCCGTAGCAGCAATAGTTCGCGTCGACGGATCCCGACCCAAACCAAGTAAATCCATGTTTTAGGTCCTTCCATAGCTTCAATTCTTTCTTTAGCTGGTCCCATTTATTTTTAAGGCTGCACTTGTCGTAATCCCCGCTCGTCACCTCCCTAAAAGTTGTTACTATGTTTTGCCAGCCTTCCTTGTCGAAAAAAGAGTTCGGTCTATTGCCTCTTTCGATTTCCGCAATGCATATTTCGCAAAAAATTAATTTTATGTCCTTCTCCCACATTGCGAGAGTGGCAACTTCTTTGTTCTTACTTGCCATACTAATAATAGGAGACAAGTCAGGCAATATCTTTAAATATGAAATAAATAAACGAACATATGAAAGTCTAGGCTAATATGCTTACTAAAGTAAAGGAACACAGAAATTTAAAATGCTACTAAGGTAAAGGAACACAGAAATTTACGTGGTTCGGTCAAATTGACCTACGTCCACGGGAAGTGAGTACTTTATTTTCATTAATGAAACTTTTGAACAGTTACATAGGTTTTTACAAACACTATACAACACTACACTTCACTGCACTTCAAATTTAATACACGGCACTCACCTACAGAGGTTCACTGCACTGCACACACATTGCACTGCACTACACACACTTGACTTCACACATTGCACTACACTACACACACTTCACTACACTACACAGGTTCACATTGCACGGCCCACTGGAATCACACACCCACACACTTCACTGCACTTCAAATTCACTGCACTTCACACACCCAATTCAACACTATTCACACATTGCAATACACACACACTTCACTGCACGGCCCACTGGAATCACACACCCACACACTTCACACACAACTTCACTACACTACATATCACACACATTATACTGCACTTCACTACACAACTTCACTCACTCACACAATTTCACTCACCGCACTTCAATTTCACGGCACTACACATTGCATTACACCAAATCACACACAACACTACACATTGCATTACACAACTGCACAATCGCACAACCGCACTCACAAGCACCACACAACTCAACACGACGATTGCACTACACTTCACACCGCACCGCACCGCACACACATCAGACCGCACTACACTTCACACAAGACCGCACATCACACACATTGCACTCGCAAAAACACACACACACCGCACTTCCACGAAACACACAAGCACTACACTACACATCACACACAATGCACACTACACAAGCACTCACACAATGCACTTCACTACACTTCGATGCACTGCACTTAACTACACTCCGGTGCACCGCACCACACAACTCAATACACGCCCAATTAAAAACACTAAACAGTTCACAAACTTCACCGCACCACAAGCCGCACCGCACTTCACTACACAATACACCGCACTACACCTGCAACACATTGACTCGCACTACACTTCACACAAGATCGCACATCACACACATTGCACCGCAAAACACACACACACCGCACTTCCACACAAACACACGACGACTACACTACACATCACACACAATGCACACTACACAAGCACCACACAATGCACTTCACTACACTTCAATGCACCGCACTTAACTACACTTCAGTGGCACTGCACCACACAACTCAATACACGCCCAATTAAAAACACTAAACAGTTCACAAACTTCACTGCACCACAAGCTGCACTGCACTTCACTACACAATACACTGCACTACACCCAGAACACATTGCACTGCACTACACTTCACACAGGATCGCACATCACACACATTGCACCTGTAAAAACACACATACACCGCACTTCCACACAAACACACAGACACTACACTACACATCACACACACCGCACACTACACAGCACCACACAATGCACTTCACTACACTTCAATGCACTGCACTTAACTACACTTCAATGCACTGCACCACACAACTCAACACGCACAATATATACACACACAATATATACACACACAATATATATACACACAATGCACTTAACTACACATTCGAAGTTAAGTTTTAGGCGATAGTCTTGAACCGAATGACAACAAAAGAAGCCTATAATCATCATTAACCATGCCAATTGAAATGATAACCATATAAAAGCGAATGTGTAGTGCGATGCGATGCAAGTAATCAAATGGTAGCCATAAGCATACCATTCTAAGCAATCGATCAAGCCAACTACTAGAACATGCTAACATCTCTATTTTTCACATGCTTAAGTAATAAACACCCGTAAATTTAAGCAAATAATCCATCTCACGGCACAAGAGTGCCTGACCTGATAGCCAAACAGCAGGAAGAAACAGGGTCATGTAAAGTGAAGCAAACCCAAGCCACACCAAGAAAAGCAATAGAATGAAACAAACACCAAAACCGAGCCCAAATAATGGAAGCAGATACAAGCACTTCTTACCCAAGGCACGGGGTAAAGATGAGTCGTGGAAGAAGATAGTCGAGGAAGATAAAAGAGCGATCGAGTCGCAAGAAGTGCTGGGACGGACAAGTTTTTCTTCCGGGGAAATCTTCTCCGCAAGAGCGATCGAGTCGCGAGAAGGGCTAGGGCGAGAGAAGGGTTCGGGGAGAGCGGCGGGGCCGGGGCACGCAGAGATTTTTCGAGCTGAAGCCGGTTGAAAGTCGAGCCGCGGGGTATAACCCGCGGTCCGCTTCATTACCGCTCGCGGCCCCGGTCGCGATACTCCGCGATTCCGCCAAAGTTATCGTGAATTCGCGGTGCGGGGAAGCGCCGCACCGCGACTCGGGCTTCCAAACACGCCCTTAAGCTCGCTGCAGCTTTTCGGCTTGCAGTTGCAGAAGAACGTCGTCCTAGAAGCAGTCTGGCGAAGCTGATCGTCTCGTTTGGTTGCGAATTGTGGAAAACAGCTACGGGACAGAAAATGACCAGACTGCCCTTGTTTAAAAAAACTGTTTGAAAATTTCGATTTATTTATATGATATACAGATTTTGCAAATTTAATTTTTTAAAAAAATTTTATATTTTAAATATTCAAACTAATAAAAATAAATTTAATTTTTAAAAATTTAAGCATCATATGTTGTTAAATATATTGTTCAAATTAATAAAATAAAATATTTATAAGCTTTATATCTTCTTATTTTTATATTTCTATATATTTTAAATGTATTAAAATTTTTTATATCTATAAAAGTATGTCTTTATTTACATATTTTTATATATCTATGTATATTAAGAGTATTAAAAATTATTGAGTTTTAAATCATCTATTTGCACAAGATTTGAAACGACAAAACATCAAGATAACGATTGCATATCTCAAAAAAATCATAAAGTTGTACAGGTGAACATAGAGTCCTATCAAGCACGTGCTAGTAGCAGTATAGTGAAAAAAAACTGCAGGACTATTACAACAACAACCAACAATATAATAATGTTCACTTTAGTTTTTATGTCCTTCTCCCAAAGTGCAGGAGTGGCAACTTCTTTGTTCTTATTGGACATACTATGAATAGGAGAAATATTAGCGATATCTTTACTCATAATAGCATTGACATATATCTTTGCTCGTAATAAAGTAAAAATGTTATAAAGACAGTAGAACACATCAATTTACGTGGTTCGGTCAGATTGACCTACGTCGACGGGAAATGAGTATTATATCTTCATTTATGAAACTTTTGAACATGTATATAGCTTTTACAAATGGATTCTAAACAGCCCAACCCCGTTTTAAAAGAAAAAAAAGCACCCATAAGAACTGCTAGCGTAGAACACAGCAGCAAATAAAACAAAACAGTCCACAAATCCTTTTCAGATTAAGGAGCTAAAAATTTTTAATCCATTTCAGATTTTGAACATTTTGTACCATAGAACACAGCAGGCAAAAGATCGAGATAAGAACTGATAAAATCCTATAGGAACTTAAATAAAAACTGCCATAGATCTTCCCTGTATGAGCTTAGTAGAGAAAATTTCAATCACATTTCATAGAATAGAGAAATAAAGCTGCCATAAATCTGGATTCATGCTTCCAACTACTCAATATCGAAAATATAAAGAAAGATGTTGCAGGAAGGAACGAGAAAGAGGGAGGGAGACGGGGACTGAGCCTCAAAAGAGAAGGATACCAGTTAGATCGGAGGTATGCGACCTTCGATTTGTTTCTCTGTGGAGAACCGCTGCAGATCTCGCGAGAAGATCTAGGATGGAAAAAATGAGATCGGGAGCTCAGACCACGGGAGCACGGGCGAGTGAGGGCAACGAAAGGAAAAAAGCTGAATGGAATTCGGGGCCGCAGGGTTTATCCCGCGGCTCGCTTTTGCTCGGCTTATCGGCGAAGCACCTCGAATTTCCCTCTAATCGAACCCGCGGCGCAAGAATTTGCGGCGCTTTGCCGTGCCGCTGCGCAAAAAAGCGGAACCAAACAGTCCCTTATTGATTGGTTAAATTAAATTCACGGTATGTCTGGCTGCAGCTTCTCAATTTTTTTACAGTTTAGCTACTTTAAGCTAAACTTTAAGAAGATGTTGTAGAAAAATTGTTATAATAAAAGATGCTGTAGAAAAGTTGTTATAATAAAGTTGGTTGATTGTTTATTGCAGATATTTGACTGTGACAATCATATATTTGACACTTCAGAAATAGATATTTATTTCAAAACAGTATACAAATTCAACACACAACTCACTTAACAGTGAGTACCAAAAAGTGCTAAAAAAATACTATTAAAATTACAATTAATAAAATGGTGATATTATTTTTAACATGCAACCGATGTATGTCCCGTGCTACACCGTCCTTAAGTAATGATATCCACTCGCGATCGTTGTCGGCAGTGGAATCAACTAGACTATCGGCCCACCTAAAGACATCACACTTTTCTGCGATGCTATCGGGCACTTGTAGAACTGTTGACCGCAGCTATGTGTCTTATATGACATCAACAGTGAAGTCCCTAATCTATACAAATCAGTTAAACAATTCTGAAGATAACTATGCTTGCAGAAACTATCGTAACCATATATTGCCTCATTCATAAAAAAATTGAAATTAAATAAGACCATTTCAAGTAAATAGAGACATAAACCTTAGATCTTGGTCATTTTCAAGTTAATATTAAAGGTCAATAATCACAAAATGGAACGAACTGAAATGAAAAAAATTTAGTGCTATGAGGAGCGACAGAGCATAAGAGACGAGCGACCTGAACAAACAAAGAAGGTGGAGCTGATGAACTCAAATTACCAAAGAAATACCTAAGTGGAGCAGATGATAAATGATCCTTTCAGCAAAGGAGGAATCGACCCAAACAGCAGAAGAGCGACGGGAGTTAGGGCAGAAGCGACGAGCGACCCGAATAGCAGAGGAGCCACAAGAGGAGCGTGATTCGGTGTCGAACAACGGTTAGGGAAGGAGCGATGCAATGAGGGTAAGGTTTGTAATAAACCATTGCTTGACTGCAGGCCGCAGGGTTCGATCCGCAACCCGCTTTTTTCCAATATGATGGCACGCCGCACTCCCTAAGGCCTCCCAAACACCCGTGCCTTGTGGCCTTACACCACGTCGTGCACGCACCGCATTACGAAACAGACAGTCAATATCTAATCGAATTATTTTAAACTATTTAAATAAAAATTTAGGTTCTTAACCCATACAACAGATATATGGCCAAATATAATGTTCAAAATTAAAAATTTAATGAATAATTGTGCAAATTTTAATTTACTTGAAATTAAAATTGATGTGTAGCTTAATGATAGCTTGTTGTAAATAAGTTTGATTTAATTCAAAATAGTTTCATAAGTTATTTATACATATCCGTTGACACATATATATACACTCATCTTTAAAAATATACTTTAAATATTTAATAATATTACATGATGAATAATTAGTGATTATAGAAATAAGATACTTACACGATTAAGTTACAAGCAGTGCAAGAGGAAATATTTGTTTACATGGAAAAAATAGAAAAATGAGAAGCATAAGAATATGCCTAGCTAATATGGTTCAATATGTGAGTTCTGGATAAAAAGAGTGTTTATTTTTATATTTAGGAAATGCATTAATGTAATGTAATAGTATTACATTATGAAAAAGCATTTATAAGATATTTGGAGGAGTTTTAAAGTGATGAAGTTGTCATCAAACATTGTATGTTATGCAACAGATATAGCACTCATTAATAGTTAAAGAAATTGGAGAATTGGGAAGACAGGTATTGGGTGCCAATGGTTAAAGCATTTCATACATCAGTTGTTGAAAGGCAATAGCTGATAGCCAATGTGAAACATCACTAGTTAAGTATTAGTGAGCATTCAACTTAGTTGCTCTCCTAATAAGATAAGAAACCATTAAGCTGAATATATGAAGCATTAGTATTAGGTTATGAACACCAACTATCAGTTGTTGGTAGGATTCAAGTGATGATAGGTGAGGAATGTTGAAAGTAGAGTGATTGTGGGCGATCAACATGGATAGTCCTACGATGGGATGTGAGATCAAGAGATTTAGAAGAAGTATGTTAAATGTCATCATTGTATATGTTAAGCAACATTTAATTGGAAACACAAAAAATCAGGTGATGTATAAGTGTGGAAAGTCTTTTAATTAATCATAAATTATCATGAGATAGTAATGACATATTGATTTAATTATCCTCCGAATCACCATTTCTCTTATTCATATCTATAGTCAATATTTTCTTTTTCAATATTCTCTCACTATTTGATCATAATAGTAGCAACAATCTTAGTCATATATGGGTAACAACATATGTTCTCTTAATAGTCTCCTATATTGTTCTTGTGTGTTTAAGTGTGCATGCATGTGTGTGAGTGTGTGGACAAATCATATTAGAGTATGGTATCGATACTCCCAATCATAGGGTATAACATATGGATGCCAATTGATCAAAATATTTATGCTAAACTTTATTCCATAATTTCTCTCACTCATCAATGTTATGCTCTTACTCCGGACACTTAACATTATGTTCTGTAAAAAGGATGAATAGAGACTTTAACCTAACAATTGGTCATATGTTATTTATCTAAAAATTAAGCTTTACAATATTAATCAAAAAGATAAAATAATGTCTATATATCTCTTCAATGTTAAGTCAAAAATTTATATGATTGTTGTCATATGTTTCTTTATTGATTTTAATGATATCATGTTATAAACCTGTAATGATATTCCTTCATTTTGTTGGCGATGAAAAATACAATACAAAATTCAAAAAAATTTAGCTTGACGTGGCAGTATTCATCAATATGGTTACTCTTGTACATCAAAATAAAATAGTATAGTAAAACACAAATATCATCATATTCATAGAGATGGTTTGTACTCAGATAATTAATATATCATCTAAATTTGTGCTTCACACTCTCATTATTGTAGCTTACCTTATAAATTGTCTTCCCGCCCCCACTTTATATCATAAATCTCCATTTCACCTTCTACATAAAAAACCTTTTACATATACTCACTTAAGTTTTTAGTTGCTCATGATACCCATGGGTACAACCATAGTATTCTCATAAACATATTACAAGTTCATTTTTCGTGTTTTAATTGGTTATGCAACCAATCACAATGATTATAAATTTTTTGAACTCTTGAAGGTAGGCATTAGATTTTGTTCTTTAGTAGGTGTTAATCATTTATTGATTAAAAATGGTATAAGTTGATGATGATTGTTAGTTAACTTTAGCTATTTTCCTAATAGGAGAAGAGACTTAATGGACTAACATCAACGTTTAATAAATATTAAGTGTTATCAAATGTCAAGGGTTGGTTGATGTGGACATCAGAAGTTCGTAAAAGGTGTGCGACTACCATGATCACTATCCTAAAAATGGGAGATATAGTACTCCAAAAAATGATTGTCTATGGCTTGGGGTTACCTGTGATTGGAAGACGCATAATATTAATTTTTACCAGTGTCATGTGATGATAGGGTGAGAATGTAAAAATTGGATGATGAAGAGCAATTAACTTGGTCGTTCTCACAACATATAAGAGATGAAAAGATAAAAATACAATCAGCTAATGTCGATCAATGGTTTAAGTATGCTAGACATTGGTTAATGATAATGTTTGTTGATGATAAATGTCGACATTTAGTAATTTTAAGTAATCAATTTTATCATTCTCTTAATAAGAAGGGATATTAGATGACTTAAGAGACAAATGCCGGTGTTAGAGAACAATAGAAGTCATGACTCGATTAAAATTGATGATACTGGCAATGTTGATTTATAATTGGTGAATGACATGGATCGTTATCATCAGTGCAATGGTTGTCTATGGATGAGAGAGAGAGATACAAAGTAGATTGGTAAACATTAACTAGTCAACAACAGAGGGTGAAACAAATAATTTCTTAGGAACGTCAAATTTTTCTTTGCTATATATGCTCTTATGAATTTTGCACATAAAATATGACATAGTAATAGACTCTAAAAGTTGTCATTTCTATTTGTATAAAAAATCAATAAACCTGGCTCCAAATAGCTAATAATTAAAGTTTATTTAATTTTACCACTTGACAAGTTGCTAGTGAAGTCAGATAAACTCTTAGGGAAAAAAAATTATAAAATTGAGAATTACAAATTTATCCTCGAATTTTTATTAGATTGAATGCAAGGCATGAAAATTTATAATTCATTCAAGATTCATGACTTGCACTATCCTCATAAAAACTTAACAGATAAGAAGATATCCTTACATGGCAGTATACAAGATTTTCCTTAGAAAAGAAAAGTCCAAAGATCTGCGGACATAATGAGAAATAAAGAGCAAACGACAGGGTGAATTAAGTTCTAAAGCTACCTACCCCACTTGGCAATGCCTAACTATATACAGGGCTACATTTACATATATACCATCTAATTCTTATACTAACTTTTACATTTATACCTCCCAAATCTTTCATTCACATAAAAAAATAGCTGCATTTACACGCATAGCAACAATTCTTATGGATTTATGTATCACACCAAAACTTACATATTTACATGCATGACACTCATCAACGCTAATTATCATTTTTTAATAGTCAAATCCACTTTTGCATGCACGAGTGTTGTGCCCATAAATATGAAAGTCTAGGTGTGAGATATGTAAATCTATAAGAATTGTGTGCTTCGTATGTAAATTTTCCTAAAAAATTATCACTATGTTAACTTTAAAAAAAGTTAAATACACATTTTCAATGCATGGATAATGTGGTATGTATGCAAAAATTTAGAGTTTAGGCATTAGATATATAAATACACAGAAATAGAGTGGTAAGTATGTAAATTTTCCTTTTATACATATAGAGCAGTCTCTTTGAAGGTCACAAGTCCCCTTAGGTCATCAGTTCAAATCCCCCTCTGGTCAATTTGTCTAGCGGTCCTCTAATTGTTAGACATATGAGGGTGACTAGAGTCTCGTATAATAGCCTTTGGCCATTCTTATTAATATATATTTAAAAACTAAATACTATGTTTAAAAACTATCTTATAAGGCAACCATTTTTTTACTCCAACAAAAATTTAAGATTGATATGTTTTGATGAGAGAATATAAAGAAAGTAACATCATCAAAATTGGACTCCAAATGACCCCAAAAAGCCAGCTTTGACGCAAATTTATAATTTCAAAATGTTTCTGATTGTGCTTATATTCTAAAAGAAGCTAGTCATCAGGACAATTCCCAGAATTCTTCAATTGTAGAAATTTAAATTTACTTGGGCGTATAAATATATAAGAAAAAATCATATGGACCCCCATACTATCTCCCTTCATGAACTTTACATGAACTCATTACCTCAAGTGAGTAGATTGATTGATTGAGGCTATATGCGAAATGCTCCTTCGGAGAAAGTTGCCTTAGACTGAGGTGTTGTTTGGCGCGGCCTTGGGCTGTCAGCACATTTGGCTTGCACGTCGCAGGTCTGGCAGAAGCGTGGCGGGCTCTCTATCACGACACACAAATGAGAGATGTGATATGCGGCGAGTTGCATTCCGTAGTTAAGGTTTTCTTCTTAAGATTTTATATATTGCCATCGTCACTGAGTTCTCGCCGGTATTTTTTTATATAGGATCAATTTAGATTGATGTTAAAATGAGAAAGCAGAAGAAAAAAACGCATACATTAAACGTAAAAATGATATAATGGGATTGCAACATAAATAATTTTGGCTTAATGTCAATGTAAACAGAGGAAGAATTTGTCATCATAACAATGTAATGGATCTATAAAGGAGATATTGGTTACCTTAAAACCCATGATACCAAAATCACAAATATTGCAAAACATAGCTGCAGTAAGACCATCCAGAAGAACCTCTCGAGTCACATGACTCATCATGGACCTCTTTAAAAAAAATCCCCACAGTTTCTACGACGTCATCTAGGCAAAAGCAAACTAAACATGTTCATAACAATGAAAATAAAGTCAAAAAACTTACCCACAATTGCTTGGTAAGCAACCCAAGCGGAAGCAATCTTAACATGTTCATAACAATGAAAACAAAATAAAAATATAATCCAATGGTTGCCTAGGAGGCCATTCAAGTGGGAGCAAACTCAGTATGTTCATACCAATGAAAAGAAATTTAATAAGCCCATGATTGCCGACATATAATCTGGGTGGGAGCAAACGTAGAATTTAAAACTTCATTTCTATGAAGATAATAACCCACAAGAATGTTGAGTATTTATGCCTCGACGAGAAAATTAAGTATGGGGAAGATTCAATATCTTTGGATGAACTTCAATAGTTGTTCTTAATGTCGCCATCACTTATTGTTATTTTAGTTGGCAGTCAACATTGTATTCTGGCTTCTCCAACTATGGATAGGGAAAACCTTTATAATATCAAATTAATACTGGTTGATTTATTTTTATATGACAAGGGCTTATAATTTTCTCTTTTATAGTTTTTCATATAAAATTTTTACATTCTATAAGTTTGTATAAATTTTATTTTTCTTAAAATCTTCATGTAAATTAAATTACAATTATTAATCACTCATACTATATATTTTCTAACACATTTTAAGAGGTAATCTAGTATTATTGAATGCCACTAACATCATGCAATGTTCGTAAAAATCATGTATAGAAATATCATACATTTAGTCGATCTCCGAAAAGATGATGAATTCCTCCTCATGGTACATTTTGGCCTACTAGTTTAAGGGGGTAAAAGTTACTTACTAGTATCATCCCAATAAGTTGAAAACGATATTAAGCTAACAACTTCTTAGAATAATGTTGGTGACTTAAACAAATAAATTAATGACCTTATTTGTTAAAGGCTTTGGTTTATTTATTAGCTAATATAACAAAATTATAAGTCTCATATATTTAATAACAAGAAATAGTTAGTACTTATTATTTACATTTTCTTATTTTTATAGTCGAAGTTCTAACTTTTTTTTATAGTGCTCAGGCATTAATTCAAATAAATAAATATAAGGTCTTGAGGAGAACTTAATTTTTCTGCAAATTCTTATAGTCAAATTCTTTTAATAATTATAGAGCGGTCTAAATCTTTTTTTCTCTCTATATATTTCATGTTCAGTCTTGTTGGGCTTGCTAGTAAGGTTTTATTATTAGCGATACATAATTTAAAGTATACATCCTCAAAAGTATAGTGAATGCATAATGTTAAGAGCTAAATGAACATTGTGAGAAGCGATAAAAATAAAATATAGAAACTTCAGTGAATACGAAGTATAAAGACTTAGCCACTAGTTAAGAATAAGAATAAATAGAGGGAAAAATTGGTAGAATAATTAAATTATTCTTATAATAGAACCTAATGGTTACTTCAAGAATGGAAGGCTAGGAGGATCTTCAAATTTTGTTATTTATAGGATACACTCAAGTGCAAGAACATTATCCTCAAACATAATAAATGATGAAACCTATTATCCTGAAAATATTGAAGATTCAACTCCCTCAACTCATAAAATAGAGAAATAAATTAAAAAGAGAAAGTAATTGCTAATTCATTTATTTTCAAGCAAAGTTATAAGGGTGAACCTTAGCTACTAAATATATTTCCAAGGTAAGTTTCAAGGATAAATCTCTTTTAAAATTTAAATTCCCTCATCATGTCTATTATATGGGGAAAATAAATTTGACTAGTCATGTAACTTATATTGAATTGACTTTTCTTTTACTTAATATTAATAAGGATTTGAAGTATACGTTATTTTTTTCTTCTTTTAGGATGGATCCTCTATGTTAGCTCTCTCATCTACCCCTGAGAGTGCTTACTTAAATCACAAAATTTGAAATGATATTTATTATATAATTTAATAGCATTCAAAAGCTGATAAAAATTTCTCAAGTTTTAATAAAGATAGAAAAATAATTTGGTGGATCACTAAGAAATTTTGTTATAAGATTTTAGGAAAAAAACTAAAAGCAGAGAACTTAGAGATGGTTATAGCCAAAATATCATTTACTCAGGGGCTAAGGGAGGGACTTTTTTCTTTTACCCTTAGTCTACAGTAGCTAAATAAGATCAATAAAGAAGAATATAATTATAATTCAAATGCTTCTAATTCAAGTCAACAAACAATTTTCATTCAAGTAGAAAAGTTCCCTTAATTTCTTAATGACAACGAAGGTGCTCGAAGAATTTAAAGGCTAAGGAGTATTCACATTTTTGCTTGTAGCGATCATGTTAAACATCATTAATAACATTAATATAGGAGGCGTGTAAAAAATGTAAATCATGATCATGGTAAGAACTTGCTAGAACTCAATTTTCATGCCAATACATGTTTCGATAGAAAACTAGAAGACATTTAGAAGAAAGATTGCTTCAAGTGATATCTCTTTTGAGGGCAAATTTCTATGCAAGTAATCCACCAAAGTATTATTCCTTTTATAAAGATCACATGTCTGATACACAAAATTATCAGCATTTCTATGTTTTGATAGGAGAGTTTATAAAAGCAATACAATTGAAAGAGTATGCTTTTTATTTAGAAAGAAATTCAAAGAAGAAAGAAAAAGTAACAAGATTGAATGGATTTATCTTAACATGTAATTTACATTATAGGTATAGTTTCCAAATCTTTATTGGGTCAAGAGAAGAAGCCTCTATAACTGCAAATGACTTTAACTAGGAGACTTGAACTCAATTTCTTCATTGATAGCTCTAGTTGTAGAAGTGGTAAATATTACATTAACTAAAGAAGATAAGACAACAAATGATATTATTGTAATGCTCTAATTACAAATTATCTAGTTAGTAATATCTTGATCAATACAAAGAGCATAACGACCATTATTCTAAGAGATTTTTAAAAGTATTTATAAGTAAACATCATGCCAATCACATCAAATTTTGCTAAACTAATTTACTTTGAGACTTAAAAAGTATTGAAAGATTCATTAGAAAAGTTAATTATCCATAGTATAGCTTCAATATAACAATCATTCAAAAATCAAATAGTAAATTGAGGTTGTACATTGCCTTCATAACATTGAACTTGGTTTACCTTAATAATTATTATCCTATTTTGAGAATTGGCACTTTGATGAGCCCCTGACATATGCAGTTTTTATGTGTGTTTTATTTGAGTATGTATGTGCACACACTAGAGGTTTTATGCAAGTATACACATCGTTCAATTAATACGGGGCTTTAATGGAGTCCCGTTTATCAATCCCATAGGTAAGCGATGTAAGAGGTCCTTAGTTAAAATTCTAGTCCACTACTATTAGACCTTAGTTTGGAAGGTCGTTTTATGTGAATTTTCTAACAAAATCTAAATGCAAGTCTTAAGTTTAAAACAACTAATAACTACACCTAAATAAAACTATTAATTCTAATGATAACTCTTTTTTGGCACCGTCTACGCAGTTTCTTGCCATTTTTTGGACTCAGGTGCCATCAACGTCGGGTTGGGCGCCGACACGCTGCAGTTCCACCGTTTTGCTCTGTTTGGCTTCGTTTTCGTTTCACCCTATTTTAATTGCGTTTCGTTCTTAACATATATACCTACAAGAATGAAAACAACATTTCCTTAAAGTGTAATTATATTCAAAATATATGATAAGTGTAAAGAAGATTAAGCATAGAAAGACATATCAAAATGTGTTATGTTAGAATTTTCTTTCATGCATTTTTTTGCTTCAAATTGCACCGTTTTTGCTTCATTTTCATCAAAAAAGTCTATTTCTTGTACTTGAAGACATAAGTATGCAAAATACCTTCCTTTAAAGTGCAACATCACTAAAAATCAACAAATATAGAAATTAAAAGTATATGAAAATTGAACATTTTTTAGGCGTATCACACTTCAGTCACTTAGTAATTGGCATCTTTATCATGAGCTTTATTGATTTATTTTCTTAGTATCATCAATTTAAAATGAATCATGTTCATTACAATAATTTGACATTCATCATTGGTGATGGTTTTTTTAGTACAATGTAATGCCCTTTAGTTTAAAAAAACACGCATAATTTATAACATATAATGTATTAATTTTTCAAAGAATAAAAGAAAAATAAATATTAATTATGTATTAATGACTTACTTATGAAAATAAAGATTCCCAAACAAACAGAGGAAATATAATTTGCATCATATTTTTCTAACGTTTACTTTTGGCATTCGATTAATATTTTTTTAAGCTTTTTACACTTCTTCAAAGGGATACAAATAAAATTTGACCAAGTAAATGCAATATTAGAGGCACATTCTCCAAAGATGTTGGAATTGTATAAAATTATTAGCCATACTTCAATTCCTTAATTTTTCAAGTTTAAAGATAGATGTTCACCCATTTTCTTCAAGTATTAAGGAGTGCCTTGAGGAATGAAGAATGCGTGAAGGCTTTCAAAGAATTAAATCCAATCCTATCCTCATCTTTATTACTTTAAAGTACATAGCTAGGAAAATACTTTCTATTACATCTGGGCGTCAATAAGAAGGTTGAAAGCTCTAGTCTAGATAAATGATCGGCTATTTGATTATCAGATCCCTTCTTATCTACTACTTCAAAGTCAAATTCCTAGATCAGAAAGATCCATCTAATTAATCTCAGTTTCACGTCCTTCTTCTGCATCAAATATCTTATAGCATAGTGATCTGTATGCACAATTCATTTAGCTCCAATAAGATATGACTTGAATTTAGCAAAGGCATATACAATTGCTAATAACTCCTTCTCAATAGTGATATGATTAATTTGAGCTTCATTAAGAGTTTTACTAGCGTAGTATATAAATTTAAAAATTTTGTCATGGTTTTGCCCTAAAACTACCCCAATTGCATAATCACTCGCATCACTCATCAACTCAAATTCGCTCCCCCAATCAGGTGAAACTATTATAAGAGCAGTGATTAATTTCTGTTTTAATAACTTGAAGACATTTAGGCACTGTTGGTTAAAATCAAAATTTACATATTTTTCTAAAAGTTAGCACAAAGGCTTAATTATTTTTGAAAAAAATTTAATATATCGCATGTAAAAGCTAGCATTTCCTAAAAAACTTCTAACGCATCTCAATGTAGTAGGAGGCGGTAGTTTATCAATAACTTGCATTATTGTTGAATCCACTTCCATACCTCTTTTAGAAATTTTAGTCAAGGTACAATTCCACCCGCGACCATAAATTGATATTTCTCCCAATTTAGAACTAAATTTGCCTCTTCACAACATTTTAGAACTTCTGCTAAATTATCTAGACATGAATCAAATGAGGTTCCAAACATTGAGAAATGATCCATAAAAACTTCTATTTAAGTCATAGAAAAAAGACATCATGCACCTTTAAAATGTTACAGGTGTATTACAAAAATGAAAAGACATTTTTCTGAAATTAAAAGTACCAAAAGGACTTGTAAATAAATTTTTTTCTTATTTCTGAGGAGCAATCAGAATTTGATGATAACCAGCATATCATCCAAAAAGTAGAAACATATGTGCCCTGCTAGCTTATCCAACATTTAGTCCAGAAAAGGTATAGGAAAGTGATCTTTCCTAAGGGCGGAATTTAATTTTTTGTAGTCAACACAGATTCATGAACCAATGACTAGTCTTGTTGGTATTAACTCATTATGTTCATTTATAACTACAGTCACTCCCCCTTTCTTAGGAACATGGTGAATTTGACTAATCTAAGCACTGTCCGAAATATTATAAATGATTCCAGCATCTAACCATTTTAAAATTTCTTTCTTAACACCTTCTTTCATCATAAGATTTAACCTCCTTTGAAGATCATCTCTAGGTTTATGATTTTCTTCCAATAAAATTCTATGCATGCAAATCGAAGGGCTGATACCTTTGATATCAACTAATATCCATTTAAAGGCTCTCTTATAATTTCTTAAAGTTTCCACTAATTTTTATTCTTGTAGTTGAGTCTAATTCGAGGATATTATAACAGGTAATGTAGATAATTTTCCATGAAAGACATACTTTAAATGCGTAGGAAGTACCTTCATCTAAAGTTCAGGAGGTGTTTCAATTGAAGGAACAGATTCTTACTATTTTTCTTAGTGTCCAACATCTCAAATCTTTCCTAAACATAATTTAAATCCTCATTACTTATTTCAATTGATTTATCTTGCATTTTAGCTTCATCTTTATGCTCTAAAACTTCTTGTCCAATTTTCTGTTCATAAAATTCTCTAAAATGATTGTTACTTAGATAATCACTAATCTCCATTCTGAAGCACTAACAATCTCTTCATTTTGCTGGATACTTCATTGATTTTGATATATTAAATGTGACTTCTTGGTCCTTGATTTTCATTGTTAACGTAGCCTTTTGCACATCTATCATAACTCTTCCAGCGGCAAGAAAATATCTACCTAAAATGATTGTAATTTCTTTATCTTCCTCCATATCTAACACAATGAAATTCATAGGGAAGATAAATTTATCCACCTTTACCAATACATTTTCAACAACTCTTTTCGAATAAGTGATCAAACGATTAACTAATTGAATGGTTATAGTAGTGGGAGAAATCTCTCATTAACCTAACCTTCTGAAAATAGATAGATGCATAAGGTTAATATTGGCTCCCAAATCACATAAGGCTCTCCCAAAAAATCTCTCGCCTATTGCATATGTAATTGTAAAGCTACCAGGGCCTTGATGTTTTTTAGGAAGTTTTTTCTGAATTATAGCGCTACACTCCTCACTAAGTGCAATTGTCTCATTATCAATAAACTTCCTTTTCTTATGAAGAATATCTTTCATAAAATTTACATGGCTTGGCATTTGTTCTAGAGCCTCAGCGAATGGAATGTTAATGGTTAGCTTCTTAAATATTTTCAAAAACTTTGAAAATTGTTTGTCCAACTTTTGTTGTCTCGGTTTCTGAGAAAATGCAGGTGGTGGTTTTCCAAGATTGATCTTCATAGGTGAAATATGTTACTTTAAGTCTTGAGGAATACTTTCCTCATGTTTTTTAATTTTCTTCCCTCTTTCTCAACTTTAATCACTATTTAAACTTTAGTCTCAAATTCTCTTCCACTTCTTAGTTAGATAACCTTAATTTGGTCTTTGTTCTGGTCTTTAGGGTTAATTTCAACATTACTAGGAAGAGTTTTCTTAAGCCAATTACTAAGTGAATTAGCAATTTATCCCTGTTGATTCTCAGTACTTCTAAATGTAGCTCCTTGGCTTTGTAACTGATTAGCCTTTTGCAACACCACTTCTTCTATAGATAACTTATTCTCCTTAAACTATTGGTTAATGTTAAAGCCTAGAGGATAAGAAGCTCTATAGTTAGTACTTCCCTGGTTATTCCAGTTCTCAAATAGGTTCGCTTGATTGTTCCCCCATTGTTGTTTTACACCACTTGAATTAATATTCCAGTTTAAGTTAGGGTGAGTTTTCCAACCTGGGTTGTAATTGTTAGAATAGGGGTCATTAGTTAGATTATTTATTGCATTCAAAGTCTGTATGATGATTGAGAACCTATTATCTGCCCCAATGAATTTTTCTCAACCACAAAAGGTGTTTAAGATAAATTCATTCCAAATTGGTCTAACTTTCTTGATATTATGACTATTTGAGAAGCCAAAATAGATAGTGCGTCAGAATCATGAACACTGGCTACTCTCTTTGGATTTACCCTTTTAGAGGGCTATTAAAAATTGTTTGTAGTTATCTCTTCAATTAAGGAATATGCTTCATCAAATGATTTTGATATTAATGAACTACTAGCAGCAGCATCAATGATGAATCTAAGAGATCCCACTAATCCATTATAAGATATTTGAATTATTAATCAATCAGGAAAAACATAGTGTGGACATTTTTTAAGGAGATCTTTAAATCTTTCCCAAGCTTTGTATATTGATTTCCCTTCATATTGACAAAAAGATGTGACATCTTTTCTAAGCTTAGCAGTTTTTGATGGTGTAAAATATTTCAAGAAATTTTCTGTGCTAAATCTCCCCAAGTTCTGATAGATCCAGGTGCTAATGAGTTTAGCCACATCCTAGCTTTATCCCTTAATAAAAAGGAAAAAATCTGAGTTTGACAACATCATTTGACACTCATTCATATTAGAATGTAGCACACAATTCTAGAAAACTAGCAAGATGTAAATTAAGATCTTCAAATGAACTGATTATTTTGCACCATTTGGATAATAACAGGTTTAAATTTAAATGAATTAGCAACTATACCAGGAGTTTGTATAATTAAGTGAATTTCACATGCTGTAGGATTAACATAATTTCTTAAGGGTCTCTCTACATGTTGATGTTCATTTTCAATATTTTGATTATTTAAATTGTTTCCAATTTCATTCGAATTGTGAAATTCTTTTTGTTTTTTGAATTTTTCTTATAGTTTGTTTTAATTCAGAATCGTAAGACACTAATCCCTCAAATCCTAAACTACGCATACACAAATAAAAATTCAGTAAATAAAACACACAAAAATGTATGTATATATATATATATATATATATATATATATATATATATATATATATATATATATATAATAAGCACACACACATGAACTAATATATATCTTAAATACACTATGATTTTCCTAAAATAAGTCTTACAACTTAAATAAAGTTTTCTAAGTTAAAAGAAATTTTTCCATTACTTCACCGACAATGATGCCAAAAACTTGATGCCCGGCGGGTTACGCATGACAACCACAATAATAATATACTTTAGGATAGTTAATAATTCTTTAAATCTTTATAGCTGCCACACCTAGCAATTTAAGATATTATTTATTTATTTCAAATATTCACTAGGATGCGAACGCAAGTATATATCACACAAGTAATATATGACTCTAATGGAGTCCTAAGTATCGATCCCACATGGAAATTTGGAACTCTTATAACATTAACTCAAAGAAACTATATCTAAATTGTAGAAAACTTAACTAGGAATGTAGGTCAAAATTTGTGTTTTTAACTAAGTGAATTATATTTACTACTCGTATCTCTAAACTGATAATAAATTCTAATATCACTAAACTAAGTTTTATGAAGAAGAGTTAAAATTTTAGAAATTATCCTTCCCATTTGCAATGAGATTATAATTAGTGAATGATTCAAATTGTTACAATTATATTGTGCCAAATAGGAGCATACATATTCATTACCCACTTATAAGTGCATAAATAACATTGGCTAATCCAGAGTCAAGTTCCTAAGTCATTGGTTAGGCTGAGAAGATGCTAGCTCTCACTCTAGAGTTCTCACTATCCCCCTGTCTGGATGCTAACATCTAGCTTTAGATTCTCAACTTCTGTATCATGTTGGAGGTTCTAGCCTGTCACTCTAGAATCACCAATTTACACCCTTCAAAACTTGTTCCCTATCTATTTACACTTAACCACATGAACAACATTCTCATCTGTGAGATCAAATGTGATTCTTACTTAGTTGAGGAAAGCATAACCTTTCAGATCATTACGTATCACAACAAATTTTAACTTAACAAATTGGCTAGATTGATTTAGTAAATGAAGCTTGAAGTTTGAATCATCACAATTATGAAATTAACACACTTCTAAACAATTTTAATTCTTAACACGTTTATTTCTCATTGTACGGAGAAGGACGAAGTAAACTACATAGATCTCAGGAAGAAGATACAACAAAACCTGGATTTATATATATAACAAGTTTACACAACAAGAATAAGTAAAACAAGTAAAGTACAAACTACTTATCTCAATCTCCTCCCCAATGAATTTTTTAAAGTTCCTATAAATCACTTTCTCTCTTACAATATCACTCAATTCTCTCTTAGAAATGTAATGAAGAAGAAATCTCTCACTTCCCCTCTCCTCTTACAACTCTAACAGACTACCTTCTCTTCTACTCTTCTTCACTTACTCTCCTTTTCTCCTCCTTTTTTTCGTACTTTTTTTTCATCCCCATTTTCTGTAATAAAATCACTATTATAAAATATAGGGCTGAATTCCTAAGGGTTACCTTTGGTACCCCATCCATGAAAAAAATACCTATTTTTATGCCTTGATTTTTATCAAATTCTTAAGGATATTATGCTTTAATGAAAGGTATTTTTTTATTTTGGATGTAGGTGATGCAAAAATGTTCAAGAAAGAAAAAAAGATGAAAAAGGAGCAAAAAGGAGCAAAAATGGAGCTAAAATGCAAAATTGTCAAAATAATTGGCCTGGTGCCTAGGCGCCAGAATCCGGCGCCTAAGCACCAGTTTGATACAGAATTCTGTAAGATTTTTGACAACTTTTGGACGGTTATTGGACCATCTAGAAGATTGAAAGTTATCCCTAGATTATAGGACATGTGATACATTGTATTTGGACGCTTAGAAACAGTTAGGATCGCGAATAGGTGTGATCCAAAGTGAAGAGGTGCGAAGAACTGGACACGGAGCTCAGCGCTTAGGCGCCAGATTCCGGCGCCTAGGCGCCAGACACACCTTCTAGAAGATTCATTGAACTTTGACACATTTTGAAGAGGTTCTTCAAGGAAACCCTTGAAGCCTATAAATAGGAGGCTACTCCTTCAGAGAAAAACGCCCAACTTAGCCCCACGCCCCACATAGCCTATAATTAGAGAGTGATCCAATAGTTCCATTTAGAGAGAGATTAGAGAAATATTTTAAGGGTCATATTTATAGTTTCTTTTATTAATTAGTGAGTTTATTTAGAGTTTGTATTGAGAGTATTTGAAGAGTCATTGCTTTTGAAGTCTATTTACTTTGGAGTCAGAAGGATTCAGAGGTTCCGTTGGAGAAACACTTGAGATAAGTATTTTTATTTTGATTCAAAGTTTTATTTATATGTTTTATTGTTTAAATTCAATGTGTTCTGAGTAGTTACTTTACTTTCTCCTTTCAAATATGAAAAGATAAATAAGATAATATAACATTCGTTGGAGAATTAAAAACTATATATATATTTTAAACATTGTGATGATATTAATACCGGATCTTAATTTACTATTTAAATTGGCCATTTAAATTGTTAAAATCTATTGAAGTGTTTTGAGACCTAGAAGGAGATGAATTCTTAACTAGTAGATATCACATGAATCATTGGGTAGTCGAAGGCCTTGCGCGGGTTATTCAAGGTGAAGTGCAAATAAATAGGAAGATAATATTTAATGGGCGTAGAATTAATAAGTTTTTAGAGTGACAGGATAAATTCTTGTAATTTGGTTTATAGAGAAGGAAATGGTCACTAGTAGGGCCGATCATAGCCACCCTTTGACATCTAGTAGTGTGAGCCTAGATTAACCCATTCTACTAACAATACATCTGGACCTGATCTATAGATTAGTCAATGTTCTTTATACTATCGAGCGAAGGTAAAGAATAGGAATGCTTCTATTTGGCACAATACCATAAATTTATATTCTCCACTAATATTACATTATTTAAAAAAAATCTTGGATTAATTGAAAGGAAGAAAGTTGTTTGCTTATTTTATTTACATCAATCATTACTTTATTACTACTTTATTTCTGCATCTAGTAAATTAAATATCAACTTTTTAATTTTAAAAGAAATACATAAAAATAAAATCAAAATATTTAAATGAAAAATCTATAATCCTTCTCGTGGGATAGATACTGGGGTCTTTATTTAAGAGCCCTATATTACTTGAAGCGATACGTATACTTACGTAGTACCCCTAGTGTGTAAAATATTTTCCATAAAATTATATTTATATACACTAGCCGCTATTATTATTTAAGTCAAAGTATTGACTATAGCATATTTTTGATAGCATATATTACTACATTGTTTGGCGATTACAAACTAAGTTTTGGTACATTGTTGCGGATCGAGGGTCAAGTTTTTGGCACCGTTGCCGGGGAGGCAAAGATTTTTATTTTAAATATTTTATTTTATTTATTTATTTTATTGTCTAAAATATAAAAAAAACAAAAAAAAACAAAAAAAAAATTTATTACTTTTTATTTATTTTTTATGCGTAGTTCTAGATCTGAAGGATTAGTACCTTTAAATTCTGAATTAAAAAGAACTATTAGAAGAATTAAAAAAAGGAAAACAAATTCAACAATATCAAGAGATGGCTAATTTACATAATAATTTACAAAATCAAATTGAAATTAATGAACAAAATGTTTACAAACCATTAAGGGATTATGCTAACCCTACGGTTGATGAACTTCATAGTAATATTCAAATACCTACCTGTAGATGCTAATTCTTTTGAGCTTAAACCGTCTATTATTCAAATGGTTCAAAATAATCAATTTGGGGAACACCAAATGAGGATCCAAATTTACACTCTTGCAGCTTTTTAGAACTTTGTCGCTACCTTTAAAAATAACAATGTTTCTGATGATGCTATTAGGCTTAGACACTTTCCTTTTTCTTTAAGAGATAAAGCAAAGATGTGATTGAACTCATTAACAACAGGTTCTATTAAAACATGGGCTGAAATGGCACAAAAATTCCTTGCTAAATATTTTCCTCCTTCTAAAACTGCTAAATTAAGAAATGATATTACTTCATTTAGTCAATTTGACGGGGAGACAATTTATGAAACTTGGGAAATATTTAAAGAACTATTAAGAAAGTGTCCTCATCATGCTTTACCTGATTGGTTAATTATTCAAACATTTTATAACGGACTTATTGGATCACTTAAATCAATTATTGATGCTACTGCTGGAGGTTCTTTAATGGCCAAATCATTTGAAGAAGCTTATGCTTTAATTGAAGAAATAGCTAACAATAATTTTTCAATGGCCTTTTGAAAGGATTAATCCTAAAAGAATGATAAGTATTCATGATAACGAAGCCTTTTCTATCTTAGCTTCTAGCAAGTATTCGCAATATCTAAGAAATTAGATAATTTTGCTATCAATATATCACATAACAACTCTGCTAATAATGAAGATTCTCAAACTATTAAAACTTTACAAGCTATTGCTAGTAAAAATAACCCCTATTCAAATTATTATAATCCTGGATGGAAAAATCACCCTAATTTTAACTGGAATAATTCACAACAACAATGGGGTAATAATCAATCCCATCCAACTGGAAATTGGAACAATCAAATGAATTCAAACTATAAACCACCTGGATTTAATAATCAACAGAGAAAGTTATCTATAGAAGAATTAATTTTACAAATGAGTAATCAATTACAAAATCAAAACACTGCTATTCGTAATATTGAGAATCAAATGGGACAAATCGCTAATTTAATTAATCACAGACCTCCAGGAACACTTCCTAGTAATGTTGAAATCAATCCAAAAGAAACTGGAAAAGAACATGAACACGTTAAAGCTGTATAACTTAGAAGTGGAAAGGAATTAAAAGAAAGAATGTAGAATGAAATTGAAAATGAGATTGAGGTTGAAAGATTGAAAAACCTAAAGAAACTCCTTCTCCTGTCAAGATAAGACTGTTATTTCTATTAATGTGGAAGTTAAAAAACCAACACAACCTTTTCCTCAAAGACTAAAACAGCAGAAGCTTGATCATCAATTTTCTAAGTTCTTTGAAATTTTTAAGAAACTTACCATTAACATACCTTTTGCTGAAGCTTTGGAACAGATGCCAACTTATGCAAAATTTATGAAGGATATTTTAAGTAAGAAACGAAAATTTGAAGCTTTTAAAACTGTTGCTTTAAGTGAAGAATGTAGTGTAATAATTCAAAAGAAATTACCTCAGAAACTTAAAGATCCTGGAAGTTTTACTATACCTTGTGCTATTGGAGAAACATTTTGTGGAAAAGCTTTATGTGATTTAGGAGCAAGTATTAATCTCATGCCATTTTCGATTTTTTGAAAGTTGAATTTAGGAGAGATTACTCCCACCACTAACCCTTCAGTTAGCTGATAGATCTATCACCTACCCTAAAGGAGTTATAGATGATGTTCTTGTTAAAGTGGATAAATTTATTTTTCATGTGGATTTCATTGTACTTGATATGGAAGAAAATAAAGAAATACTAATTATTTTAGGGAGACATTTTCTAGCTACCGGATGAGCTATGATTGATGTACAGAAAGGAGAATTAACCATGAGAGTTAATGATCAAGAGATTAAATTCAATTTTCTTAAATCAATGAAGTACCCTGATAAAGAAAAATGCTATCGAATGGATATTATTGATTATATAATTGAAAAACATTATCAAGAAAGATGTAAAGTCATTTCTGAAGAAAAATTTGAATTATTAACTAATGAAAATGAAGAACTAAAAGAAGAAGAATTATCTGAAGAAACTCATTATATTAAAGAAAACTGGGAAATTTTAGATATAACACAAAATGATATACTTTTAACCTCAATTAAAAAAGCCCCTGAACTGGAATTAAAAATGTTACCTGCATATTTAATGTATGATTTTCTTGGAAATTTATTAACTTTACCTTTTATTATTTCTTCTAAACTAAGTTTAGAACAAGAAGAAAAATTAATAGGAGTGTTAAAGAATTATAAGAAAGCTTTTGGTTGGACTATTGCTGATATAAGAGGAATAAGCCCTTCCATCTGTATGCATAGAATTTTAATGGAAGAAGATTTTAAACTTACTATTGAACCTCAAAGAAGATTAAATCCTATCATGAAAGAGGTTGTTAAAAAATAAATTTTAAAATGGTTAGATGTTGGAATTATTTATCCTATTTCGGATAGCCAATGGGTAAGTCCTATTCATTGTGTTCCGAAGAAAGGAGGAGTAACTGCCATTGTTAATGATAAAAATGAACTAATTCCTACAAGACAAGTTACTGGATGGCGAATTTGCATTGATTATCAGAAAATAAATGACGCCACTAGAAATGATCATTTTCTTTTACCTTTCTTGGATCAAATGCTTGATAAATTAGCTGGACACTCATATTTCTATTTTCTGGATGGATATTCTGGTTATCATCAATTACCTGTCGCTCCTAAGGACCAAGAGAAAACAACATTTACAAGTCTTTATGGAACATTTGCGTTTAGAAGAATGCCTTTCGGTTTATGTAATGCACCTGCAACTTTTCAAAGATGTATGATGTCAATATTTTGTGATTTAATTGACAAAGGAATTAAAATATTTATGGACGATTTTTCAGTCTTTGGAACTTCTTTTGAATCTTGTTTGGAAAATATTTCCAAAATTCCGAAAAGATGTGAAGAAACAAATTTAGTTCGAAGCGGGAAAAATGTCAATTTATGGTCACAAAAGGCATTGTACTTGGTCATAAAATTTCACAAAAAGGGATGGAAGTTGATCAAGCAAAAGTGAAAATTATTGCTAAACTGCAACCACTTACTACTATTACTGATGTGGGAAGTTTTCTGGGACATGCTGGATTTTATATAAGATATATAAAGGATTTTTCTAAAATTGCTAAACCTATTTGTCATTAATTAGAAAAAGAAGCTAAATTTGAATTTAATGAAGACTGTATTAATGCTTTTAATATTTTAAAAGAAAAATTAATAACTACACCTAATTGGAATAAACCCTTTGAATTAATGTGTGATGCAAGTGATTTTGCAATTGGAGCTGTATTGAGACAAAAATATGAGAAAATTTTCAAAGTTATATATTATGCTAATAAAACTCTTACTGAAACACAAAGAAATTACACTACTACTGAGAAAGAACTTTTAGCTATAGTCTATGCCTTTGATTATTTAAACATTATCTTCTTGGTACCAAATGCATAGTTCATACTGATCATTCCGCTATTAAATATTTATGTCAAAAAAAATGCTAAGCCTAGACTGATAAGATGGGTTTTACTTCTACAAGAATTTGATTTTCAAATAGTGGATAGAAAAGGAACTGATAACCAAATTGCTGATCATTTATTTAGAATTAAGAATGATGTTATTACTGAGGAAAATATAAATGAGAAATTTCCTGATGAACATTTATATGTTATTCAAGGATGCCAAACACCTTGGTATGCGGATATAGTTAACTATTTAGTTTGCAATATTCTACCTTATGGATTGGATAACAAATATATTAAGAAATTTTAAAATGATGCTAAATCTTATATTTGAGAAGATCCTCATTTATTTAAATTAGGAAGAGATTCTGTAATTCGAAGATGTGTACCTTATGAAGAAACTTTTGCTATTATTCAAAAATGTCATGATTCCGATTTTGGAGGACGCTTTGGAGTAGATAAAACTCTGCATTTAAAATTTTAAATTCAGGATTTTATTGGCCTACCTTGTTCAAAGATGTGAGACATTATGTGAAAACATGTGATCGATGTCAAAGGATGGGAAATATATATAGAAAAGATGAAATGCCTTTAAACTATATATTGGAAGTTGAAATTTTTGATATATGGGGTTTAGACTTTATGGGACAATTTGTACCATCATCTGGAAAGATTTATATTTTATTAGCGATTGATTATGTTTCAAAGTGGATTGAAGTCGTAGCTTTACCTAATCGTGATTCCAAAAGTGTTTCAAAATTTTAAAGAAAATGATTTTTCCAAGATTTGGAATGCCTAAGGTAATTATCACCGATGGTGGAAGTCATTTTAGAAATATAAGAATTTAATTATTACTGAAAGAATTTGGAATCAAACACATAATTGCAACTGCGTATCAACCTCAAACAAGTGGAATGGCTGAAGTATCAAACAGAGAAATTAAAAGAATTTTAGAGAAGACTGTTAATCCTAAAAGAACTGATTGGGTTGATAGACTTGATTCTGCATTATGAGATTATAGAACAACTTATAAGACACCAATCAGAATGTCACCTTACCGGTTAATTTATGGTAAACATTGTCACTTACCTGTTGAACTTGAACATAAAGCTTATTGGGCGATAAAGGAGTTTAATTTGGATTTGAATACTGTAGGAGAAAAACTATTATTACAATTAAATGAGATGGATGAAATAAGAAATAGATCATATGAAAATGCAAAAATTTATAAAGAGAAAATGAAGATTTACATGATAAAAAGATTTCAGGAAATATATTCAAGCCTGGACAAGAAGTATTATTATTTAATACTCGTTTAAGACTTTTTCCTGGAAAATTAAGATCTAAATGGATAGGACCATATATAATCGAGAAAGTATACCATTATGGAGCCGTGGATATTAAAGACCCCAAAACAGGAAAAATATTTAAAGTTAACAGATTAAGACTGAAGCCTTATTTGGGAGACATTAAAATGATTTATAAAAAGGCTTACGAGATAAGTCAACTTGATTAAAGACTTATTTAGGTCGGGCTGACTACGTTAAACCAAGCGCATTGTGGGAGGCAACCTATAGTTATTTTTTATGTGTTTTTACATTTTCAATGTAAGGTTATGCCTCGGTCTTGACTACTTTTATACAATTTTAGAAAATTGGATGCTAACAAGTCTTCATTGACTTAAGCTAAAAATTATCTCGAAGTATATAAAGTTTGGACGTTGGATCACTCAATTTTATATGTGAGTAAAAAGGAGATCAAGTTAACCTTCATTATGATTGTTTATAATTTGTGTTACTACGTCTATATTGATCTTACCATTCTAATTTACCTATTTTGGAGAATGAAACTTTTAAATTTGATGATAGGTGAAATGGAGTCGAACATGGTTCCAACGCCTAGGCGCTAGAATTTTGCGCCTAAGCGACAAAATAAACTGTGTATCGATGGGTCCGGCGCCTAGGCGCCGGATTTGGCGCCTAGGCGCCACAGTCATCGGGTCGTGTAAAAATTGAAAATTTTTTCAGTTTTTCACACGATTTTCTCCTTTATATCACCCCATCTTCATCCACAATCCCTAAGCAACCAAAATTACGACCTAGACACTTCATTCTTAAGAGATTAGAGAGGATTTTTGAAGAAATGGAGAGAAGAAATCTTGGAGAAGAGGCTAGAGACAAAGGTTCAAAGGATCCTCAACCCTACTTCAATGGTTTTATCGCTGTAAGTTTGGAGAAAATTTCAAGTCGTCAAGATAAGTTTGAAGCAGAATTCAAAAGTATTGGAGATCGCCTCCATGAGATGTATCATCAAATTGAACATCTGGAATGGCAGGAGAAGCTTCAATTTGATCATCTAGTGGCTTATCAAGATGCTCAAGTGGAGATGTATGCGAAGAACAAATGGATCGACGAGAAAATGGCTACGGATTTTCCGAGAGCATTAGCGTTCTTCCCAAGTGGGCTGAATAATCTTCCTTGCGAAGAGAATGGAAATTTCTAAATCGAAGATTAGATAGTTATTGTGGTGTGATCTAGACTTTTATTAGTGTGTCGTTGTATCGATTTAGTAAATCGATTGTATTATTGGAGTGTTTGATTTATTGTTCAATGAGTGTCGTATTTGTTTTGAAATTGTGTTTGATTGTTTGTTAGGACTTGAATCATATTTACTATACTTATATGTATTGTATTGAGCCAAAATTGAAGATTATGAATGGAATTAGAAGAGTTTGATTTAAACATTTTGTTTAATTGGTGGATTTAATTTTTAATTTTTAAAATTTTTGGAAAATATTTTGGAAGTTGGAAACTGAAGCACTACTCTAATATGAGTAATTTGAAGTTGAATTTATGAGTTTTGGTGGAAAATAAAATTTTTAAAGTGATTTTTGTGAAAGGCAAATCTGGCGCCTAGGAGCCAAAATTCGGCGCCTAGGCGTCGGTTCGTCCTGCTTACCGAAAATTAACATTTAAACCCCATTAGAGATGGTTGACGCCTCAGCTTCATCCCCTTCCTCTTTTTCGTGAAAACCCAACCTCTAGATTCATTTTGAGGTCAAAACATCAAGTTTTTGAGCCCGAAATCACTTGATTTCTTAATCTCGAGGTCAGATCTACCTTCTAATCCATTTATTTTTGATTCTTATCATAGTTTTTCCTATTTTTTGCTAAAAATTGAATTTTGAGAAAAGTTTTGATTTTTTACAGTTTATCCATGGATTCTTAAACTCATTTTAAGTTTTTCAAGTATAAAAAGAGTTTAAATCTTTGATTTCTAAATTTATTTGTGTTTTCTTTCACGTTTAGATAACACCAAAATCTAAGCGAGGAAAGGCACGAGAAAATTTAGACAGCAGCATGTTTTCGATTGCGGCAGTGCATTTTCGTTATCATGAATTTGCGAGGTAAAGAAAGTTTATCTCGGAAAGCAATTTTTACAATCCTGGTGAAATGATCGAGAACACGATCATTGCACACAACTGGCAAAGATTCTGTTATTTCACTGCTGTTGCCGTTATTCCTATTGTACGCGAGTTTTATGCTAACTTTTTAGATGTGGAAGACTACGAAGTCTTTGTTAGAGGTGTCAGAGTAGGATTTACTCCGGAACGAATCAATATTTTCTACGGCCTACCACCTACCATCGAGTGTTACTATTCTGGTTTATCTCCATCTGAGGGAGATCTTAAGATGATTATTGCATATCTGACTGATGGCACTGGAACTTGCAAGATCCGGAATGACAAACAGGTAAACTTCAAATCTTCTAAGCTAAATGGTATTTCAAAGGCATGGCATTATTTTATTTATGCTAGACTTCTACCTTTCAACCACCTGAGCGAAGTTACTAGAGATCGAGCTATCCTGAACTACTGCATTCAGGAGAGGAAGCCAATAGATGTTGACAGTATTATTTATGAGTCAGTGGAATCGATTGCTAGATCCAAGACTTCGTGGGATTAGGATTCCCATCCTCGATTCATTCTTTATGCATAAGCACCGGAGTTTCGCTCGATATATCGCAGGAGAAGTTGAAGACTACAAAGCCAATCGGGCAGGAGAGTGTGAGCATTTATGATCATCTTCGAGGGAAGAGATCTACTGGTCCTTCTACTTCTGTACCTACTCCAGGTAGAGCTTCTACTTCTACTACTGAGCCACCATCTAGTTTTTGGGAATCGATGCATGATCAATTTCTGGAGCAGCAAAATGAGTTATTTCTAAATCACTACAGAGTAGATACTATAAATAAGAAAATTGATCATCTATCTGATTATACCCAAAGGAAAAGTGATTATGATGTTGAGTATTTAGAGTCTTTAGTGAGATTCTTGAAAGGTGAGCATGATATTCAGTTTCCTACCTGTCCTAGATTTACACCGTATGTTGATCCAAAGAATGTGGAGTTTTCTTTTGGTGATGACGATGACGAGGCTACAAATAGTGATTATTAGCTTGATTTACCTCTGAGATGTGCTGATTCTGTTGTTAGTTTATTTCTTGTTTGCTAGTACTGTTGGTTGTTTGTTAGTGTAGATTTGTTTATGAAACTTTGTGTGGTTTGTTTGATGTTGAGACTGTTTTAGATATTTAGTGTATTGTGTTGAAGACTGAAATTTGGATGAATTAATGTTTATTTCTCGTTTCGACCTCATCGTTTAGTATTCTTAAATAGTTAGTAATGTTGTTCTGTTTCTGTTACTTTGAGTAGTATAGTCATTTAATTCAGCTATTGATATATAACAAAAATATATGAGCCCACTTACTTTTATATATGCTTTGTTATTTCAGTAATATTCATAAAAAGCATGTGTAGAAGTAAATTTTTCTTTTTAGACTGTTTTTACATACTTATAAAAATTCCTTTTTAAATTATATCTTTCTTTCTCTCGTACTTTAATTTTTTTTATGATATACCAAAACTTAAGTTTGGGAGAAGGGAAAACACATGCAAATTTAAATTTTATTTGTCCTTAATGAACTAATATTTTCTAAAACATATATTAACATAACATAAGGAATGAAGAATCTATTTAAGATCATTTAAATTTTTGAAATTATAAATAATTTAGTAGACCTAACCAAAATTTTAATAACTTTGATTGATTTTAAGAATAGTATTATTGAACTTAAAGAAGATTAAGATTAAGAAAATTTTCTATTCATAGTAGAAATAATTGAATTTTAGAACTATTAAGAAATAAAAAATTATAACTTGAAAAAGAAAAGATTGAAATTCTTTTTGAAATCTATTCATGTTATAATAATTAAGTGAAAATGTATAAGTTTGAAAATATAAGTTAAGGACAACGAAGTTCAAAACTATTAACAGGCTATCCAGATATAGTAATCCTCTCTATTTAAAAAAAAGAGAGAGAGGAGAAGCTTGAGGAGATGCCTAATCAAAAATTGACTTTACTTGAATTAGCTTATAAGAAAAAAAACTGATTACATATTTTACTTAATTTTTATGCATGAATCTTTATTAGAAAAGATTTTCATGAAGATCTTTTTCTGGTAAATAATTTATGTGATCTTAATATAATAAACTACAATTATTTTCGAAGTGAATGAAAATTTTTTTGAAATCTTATGATTTGGTAGTTAAATATTCTATAAATTCTTAAAATTAAACTTAGTTAGTAAAATTTTGTTAATGATTTACTAAAGCCTTTATAAATTCAAAAATTATAAGAAATTTTAAATATTTACCTTTTATTTCAATTGTTATACATTTTATATAGTAAAAAGGGTTACTTGAGGACAAGTAACGTTTAAGTTTGGGGGATTTTGATCCATGAACAAAATACCTATTTTTATGCCTTGATTTTTAGCAAATTCTTAAGGATATTATGCTTTAATGAAAGGTATTTTTGTGTTTTGGATGTAGGTGATGCAAAAATGTTCAAGAAAGAAAAAAAGATGAAAAAGGAGCAAAAATGAAGTCAAACTGTAAAATTGTCAAAATAATTGGCCTAGCGCCTAGGCGCTAGAATCCGGCGCCTAGGCGCTAGAATCCGGCGCCTAAGCGCCAGTTCTATACAGAATTCTGTAAGATTTTTGAAGACTTTTGGATGGTTATTTTGACGGTGGAAACGGTTATTGGACCATCTAGAAGATTGACAGTTATTCCTGGATTATAGGAAATGTGATACATTGTATTTGGATGCTTGGAAACAGTTAGGATCACGAAGAGGAGCGATCCAAAGTGAAGAGGTGCAAAAAAACTGGACTCGGAGCTCGGCGCCTAAGCGCCAGATTCCGGCGCCTAGGTGCCAGACACACCTTCTAGAAGATTCATTGAACCTGGAAACATTTTGAAGAGGTGCTTCAAGGCAACCCTTGAAGCCTATAAATAGGAGGCTACTCCTTCAGAGAAAAACGCCCAACTTAGCCCCACGCCCCACATAGCCTAAAATTAGAGAGAGATCCAATAGTTCCATTTAGAGAGAGATTAGAGAAATATTTTAAGGGCCATATTTATAGTTTATTTTATTAATTAATGAGTTTATTTAGAGTTTATATTGAGAGTATTTGAAGAGTCATTGCTTTTGAAGTCTATTTACTTTGGAGTCAGAAGGATTCAGAGGTTCAGTTGGAGAAACACTTGTGATAAGTATTTGTATTTTGATTCAAAATTTTATTTATATGTTTTGTTGTTTAAATTCAATGTGTTCTGAGTAATTACTTTATTTTCTCCTTTCAAATATGAAAAGATAAATAAGATAATATAACATTCGTTGGAGAATTAAAAACTATATATATTTTTTAAACATTGTGATGATATTAATACCGGATCTTAATTTACTATTTAAATTGGCCATTTAAATTGTTAAAATCTGTTGAAGAGTTTTGAGACCTGGAAGGAGATGAATTCTTAACTAGTAGATATCACATGAATCCTTGGGTAGTCGAAGGCCTTGCGCGGGTTATTCAAGGTGAATTGCAAATAAATAGGAAGATAATATTTAATGGGCGTAGATTTAATAAGCTTTTAGAGTGACAGGCTAAATTCTTGTAATTTGGTTTATAGAGAAGGAAAGGGTCACTAGTAGGGCCGATCATAGCCACCCTTGGACATCTAGTAGTGTGAGCTCAGATTAACCCATTCTACTAACAATACATCCGGACCTGATCTACAGATTAGCCAATGTTCTTTATACTATCGAGCGAAGGTAAAGAATATGAATGCTTCTATTTGACACAATACCATAAATTTATATTCCCCACGAATATTACATTATCTAAAAAAATCTTGGGTTAATTGAAAGGAAGAAAGTTGTTTGCTTATTTTATTTACATCAATCATTACTTTATTACTACTTTATTTCTGCATCTAGTAAATTAAATATCAACTTTTTAACTTTAAAAGAAATACATAAAAATAAAATCAAAATATTTAAACAAAAAATCTATAATCCTCCTCGTGGGATCGATACTGGGTCTTTATTTAAAAGCCCTATATTACTTGAAGCGATACGTATACTTGCGTAGTACCCCTAGTGTGTAAAATATTTTCCATAAAGTTATATTTATATACACTAGCCGCTATTATTATCTAAGTCAAAGTATTGACTATAACATATTTTTATAGCATATATTACTGCCTTGTTTGGAGATTGCAAACCAAGTTTTGGTGCATTGCTGCGGATCGAGGGTCAGTACCTTATCAAAATTTTTCCAAATTCAATGAATTTGGAAAAAAACCGTTTATGGAGCTTAAGCACCGAATTGTGGCGCCTAGGCGCCACTCTTTCTGTAAACTGGCACTTTGGCGCTAGATCCTGGCTCCTAGGCGCCTGATTAACTTTTACAAAAGACCTTTTTTGACTCCAAATTTCTTCTATTTTATAGCTAACCACTACTACAACTTCCAACTAGGCATTTGTAGCCAACTAACACTACTGCAACTGACAACTAAAACCAATGTGACCAACTATGATTTGTGTGGCTAACTGTTAGGGTAACTTTCAACTAATACCTCTATGGTCAACTGATGTTACAACCAACTATGGCTAACATGACTAAATATTGCTTGTGTGGCTAACTACTTTTGCAGCTTCTAACTACAGTCTCTATGGTCAACTAATGCTATTGCATCTATCAACTATGACCTATGCGACCAATTATAACCTATGTGGCTAACTTCTACCACAGCTTCTAACTACGACGTCTGTGACCAACTAATGTTTTCAGAGTTATGTGGCTATTAGGTACAACTATGGCCTATGTGACCAAATATGACTTATGTGGCTAACTGCTACTTCAGCTTTCAACTATGGCCATTATATCTAACTAACGCTACTCTAGCTACCAACTATGACCCATGTTGCTAACTGCAATTATAGTTTTCTAATATGACCTATATGGCAAATTGTTACTGTAACTACCAACCATGATTAGGTGATCAACCATGACTTATGTGATCGACCAAGATCTATGTAGCTAACTACTACTATAACTTCCAACTGTAACATATATGACCAACTGTGGTCTATGTAGCTAACTGTTACTACAGCTTCTAACCATGGCTTATATGGCCAAATACAGCCTACGCGGCTAATTATAAGTACAACTATTAATTACAGCCTATGTGACCAACTACAGACTATCTAGCTAACTGTTATTAGTCTCCAATTACGGCCTCAAACTCCCTGGTCAACTGATGAATTGTAGTTTGCAAATACGCTCTTTGTGGCCAATTGACACTATTATAACCCCAATTACGACCTTTGTCGCCAACTGAAGCTATTTTAGACTCCAATTATGGCATATTTGGCTATGATACTATTAAAATCTAATACAATGATCACCATGATCAATTGAAACTATTATAATCATCAACTACGGCCTTCATGACCAATTAATGTAGTCACCAATTGAGACATACGTCAGCAACTGTGACATATGTGACCATCTACAACATATATGACTAACTGCTATTGCAACTTCCATTTACGACCTTTTGTAGCCAATTAATGCTATTGAAGCTACCAACCATGACCTATGTGTCCACTTAAGACCTATGTAGCTAACTACTATTAATGTCTCCAACTATAGCCTCAGTGGCTAACTAAATTACCGCCTTTGTCGTCAACTAATGCTACTGTAGTCTCCACCATGGCCTCCATGACCAACTGATGCTGTTATAGTCTCCAAATATGACCTCTGTGGCCAACTAATGCAGTCGTCAACTACAACTTATGTGACTAACTATGACCAATGTGACTAACTACGACTTCAACTTCCAACTACAACATCTGTGGCAAACTGATGTTACTGCATATACCAACTATGCCTATATGACCAATTAGGAACTATGTGGCTAACCGCTACTGAAACTTCAGACTACGATTGCTATGACCAACTGGCACTATTACAACTACCAACTATGGCCTATGTGACCAACTACAGTATATGTGACTAACTTCTACTACATTTTTCAACTATAGCCTATGTGACCAACTGACGCTATTGCAGTTACGACTACAATCAATATGACAAACTACTACCTCTATAGCAATCTACTACGGCCATTGTGGCCCATTATTATTATTATCGTCAAGAAGAATATTTGTTGTAGTACAACTATATCAATTATATCCAAACTGATATTGTACATATGTGAATATCAACATTGCAATTCCATCTTCATTTATTCAAGAGAAGAGTATACTTATGTACTTATAATTATAAAGTGGATTTAATTCAAATCATAATATATTAATGACTGGTACTACGATGGACTTGTTCATAGAGCAGGTCAAAGGCGTCAAGCTTAGGATGAAACTCGCCAAAATGATGTTCAATTCATCTCATGATTCAGTCCAGTCTAGTCGCTCAAGGCTCAAGAACTACTTGCCAGCATTCACCTGAGTAAGTTGATAAACAATTTAACCTGCTAACTTTCTTCAACTCTACCGGCGACTTCAGCTGATAAACAGATAAACTCAGTTGTAAAAGACACTAATTAAGTAATAGGTAATATAATAAAACTATATACTATATGTATTTCATAGCAAATATATATTTGGCTTCACTATGTATTTTTTTTCTTATTTATGTAGCTTAATATGTTACTTTTCATGTAAATTAAGCCCAATTTTTCTAATAAAATCCCAAGAGTTTCTTATTCTAATATATTCATCGCTCTTTGTTAATCTACCATTCTCTTTTTTATTAGACTTCTTGCTAAGATTTTGTTATTGTTTATGAATAATTTTGAAGCTAACACTATTATTTATTACTCAAATAAAATATATGATTTTAAAAAATTAATCTTTTCCTTTAATTAATTAATGACTCACGAATTGTATTAGGTACAGATGCATCTTAATTAGGGGTGTAAACGAGCCGAACGCGAGCAAGTCAGGCCTGCTCGTTAAAAAATATCACTATTTGTATTCGGCTCATTTATATTTCTAACACAAAAAATATGCTCGTGTTCGGCTCATTTATATTTCGAACACGAGCTGTTCACGAACAACAAATTATTTTAACAATTCTAATCATGTAGTCCTATGATATTAAGAATTTGGCAAGATTTAAATCTTATTAATTATATTAAAAATCATTTAAATATAATTTAATATATTTTTATTCAATTTTTTTTGATAATTTTAATTAATTATAAATCTTTGTAGCCTTATAGTCAATTAAATTTTTTAAACATACTAATCAATACATGTACATATATATAATTGTATATCGAGCACAAATAAAATATTCCTATTTAATTGATCAACTTAGTGAATGAATTGAGCAAGAATTTCTCTTAACGAGAAATTGACATCTCTAATTTTAACATAATTTTTTTTCCTTCTTAGAGCTTTGGAAAGCGCATCCAACGAAAGTGGAACACGCAAGGGAGTGAGACTGTGCCATCAAAATAATAATGGAAAGACAACACTTAATTATTGTATAGCAACAGTTAATTACTCGATAGAAAGCACCTTCAAAGCCCGAACCAATAGTCAGCTCCACGCACGTGAAAAAAAGGAGCAGCAAAACTAAGATTCCTTCCATTTTAATTAGGAGTTAGAATTGAGACAAAGCTTTGAAAATTAAAATTTCATTTGGAGGTAGAGTAAATGAGAAGAGAAACTTTAGAATTTTTTTTAAAGCGGGGGTTAATGAGTCGAGTTTGAGAATCCATTATGGGACGAATTTTAAGATAAAGCATGTTATTGTTATAAATTAAGATATTCGGCCATCAAAAAATAAACTTTATAACTTTCAGGAGCGTTTATTTCATCAGGATAACAAATTTATATTTGCTTTCAGAGTCTAATGAGCACTTATCATGTCGTAAGTGTGTCTCACTATAGAGCCATTATTCTATACGGAGAACGTATGCAGTCCGCACGCAACTCCCCCAATACCCATCCAATACCCTCCCAATACCCATCAAATACCCACCTAATAGCTAATGCCCAATACCCTTCCTCCAATACCCATCCAATACCCACCCAGTACCCTTAAAATCCGCACCCAGCACTGCGTAAGTTCTCCGAATGGAATAATTCGCCCTATACACTGATTATGTAGGTTTTTTAGATAGGTGAAGCCCACCCGCCATGTGGCAGTGCCCACTAAACTCCGGACGTAAAATTTACATTTGATGACCTAATAGAATAATTTTCCCATTCAAACGGGATTGCAGGTTGACGTGGCACAATTGTCCCAATATTTTATTTTTTGTGTTTCCCTTTGTTGCTTTATTGTTGTCTTTATTTTTTGGGTGACATTTACATCACATCATTCAATTCCTTTGTAGCTATATATCCAATAATTACAAATTTTTTAAATTTATATCACAAAAATATTATTTAAATAATAGTAATATTTTTTTAAAATTAATTTATCATAATTTATATATCCGAAATGTGTTATTTAAATTTAAATCACGGTATTAAAATTTATGATTTGAAGTGTTATGATCTGGATTAGTATCCCAAAATTTATGATTTAAAAAGTTATGATTTGAAAAAAATTAATTTAATTCAAATTATATTATTAGATTAATATTTTTTATATATATTCATTATTTTTTTGTATTAGTAATTAAATTTAAAGTAAATAATTATTTAAATTGTAATAAAATTAAAAATATTGATTAATAAAATTTTATATTAATGATTAATTTTAATTCAGTGATATACATTTAAATAGCATTTTGGATATGTTCAATTAATTTTCAAAAAATTTTATTACTATTATTTTAAATAAAATTTTGATGATTTAAATTCAATATGTTGGATATTTAAATCCCCAGTAATTAGATGGTGTGTATGTAAATGTCACTTAAAAAAAATGAAAGCAAGCAAGCAAACCAACAACAACAACAACAACAACAACCACAAAGTCTTAATCCCACTAAGTGGGATCGGCTACATGAATCCTTTTTCCCCCATTGCGTCATATTTAGTGTCAGACTTTCGTTTAATTCTAATAAATTAATATCATTTTTTATGCAATAAGCCTAAGTTTTCCTAGTTCTACCTCTACCTTTCTTAACATAAGTTGTATTTAAAACATCTGCTCTTCTAATAAAATAAAAAATTAAAAAAATGGAGGAAAAGGAGTAATAATTTTTTTTTTAATGTTTTATATTTTAATTTATAATAATAATGTGCATTGTCTTAAAATTTTCTTTTTGGATAAATTTTAATAATAATGGGAAACGCATAAAAGAAAAAATCATAATGTGTTTTGTCTTAAAAATAAAGGGAAACACAAATCAAAAAAAAAAAAATTGTCTCAGTTATTTAAGCATATAAGGGTTGGTTTGTACCTTCCTAACAAAGCTAGTTAGACGGTTAGTTCACAGCGCACCTCAAATTAAGGATCCACTTTTTGGATCATTAATTTGTTACATAGGTATTTGAATTTGTTGTTAGATAGGCTTTTTGTTCGAATATCAACTGTCTTATCTTGAGTTTTAAGGTGATTTACTGAGATTGCATGATGTGATCTCATATAAAATGAAAGGCTATCTCAATATGCTTCATTCTGGCATGAAAGATTGGATTTGTGAGTATTAAAATGGTTCATGTGTTATCACAGTAGATTGGGATTGCCCCTGTGTGCTGCGTTCCCAGTTATTGTAGTGATCTTGTAAGCGATATGGTTTCTTTGACTGCAACAGTAAGAGCTCGAAACTCTGCTTCTGTTGATGTTCTTGTTACTATTTCTTATTTTTGAACTTTCCAAAAAATAAGATTATTTCTCAAATAACTGCAACAACCAGCTACTGATCTTCTTTATGTTGGATCTTTATCCAAATTGGAATAAATATAGGCAAGCAGTTGTAAAGTTCATCCTGTTATAGTGAGTCCATGTGTGATGGTCTCTTTTAAGTATTTTAGAATTCTTTTTACAATTTGAAAATGGGATTTTGTTGGTTTTTTGCATGTGTTGGCATATCTAATTTATTGCGTATACAATATACGAGAGTGTTAATATAGCATATTGCAGTGCTCCAACTAGATTTCTAAACTATGTAACATATTCAAAGACCTCCAGCAGTTGTGGTTGGTTGGTGATTTTTAGAGATATGGGTGTTTGAATACTTTTATACTTTTCCGTTCCTGTATTTTGAATAATCTTGAGTTTATACTGTGCTTGATTTAGTAACAACTCAACCCTCATTTTGTATACTTGACTGCCTAAAAGATTTGACAAATTTCCTAGATATTTCATTTGACCATTGATGCACATTTTGAGTAAGATAATCAATCAAGATGTTGTTATTTCTTGTAACAAGAATGTCATCCACATGTATTAGTAAAATGTATATTTTTTATCGACCTTATATGATGAAACAGAGATGGGTCTGCAGTGGTGTGTTCTAGTTCAATCATTTTAGAGTGTTCAAAAAAGTAGAAAAACACTACATGTGCTCTTAATTTGAGTCATATTTACTTTTCTCAGTTTGCACACATGCATTAGGTAATCAACATCTTGATATTTCTATGCCTGCTTCATATAAACGATATCATGTAGATGAAATTGAAAAATGTATTGGAGACATCTAAGTGCTCTATTTTCTAGTTGTGGTGCAATGGTGAGTATAGCTCTTATGGTTTCAATCTTGGCTACTGTACTAAATGCTTCATTGTAGTTGATTCCTAACTATTCGTTGAAATCTTGAGCAAAAAATCATGCTTTGTACTATTGAGCCATTGGAATGATGTTTTGTTTTGAAAGTTCATTTGCACCCAAGTATGATCTAATTTTGGGGTGGTGGCACTAGTTTCTATGTACCTTGTCTTTGAAGAGTTGAAGATTCTTGAGCCATGGAATTCCTCTAGTAGGGCATTTTTATAACTTTGAGAGTCACACATAGGCTCTTGTGTGTGTTGTATTTGATGCTTTAACTCCATGACTATCTTGGGCTTGGTGATTCTTGCTTTGAGTATGGTTGTAATGTGGTGTTTTATTTATGTATTGGCACGTGTTCAGCGAAAGCTTGAGGTGTGATGTTGGTATGTAAGGGAGAGGTGAGGCTAGTTATAGAATTTGGAGTATAGGTGGTGTGAGCTCTTACAAAAGCTAGTGATGATGTTGATACATTTGTAATAAGCGAGTTAGTAACTGCATGTTGTTGTGATGGATGAGTTATTTGTTCTTGATTAATAGTTGAGCGGGATGGTGGGGTTTGTGTAAGTATTAGATATAATTGTTGTGATGGGTTTGTCATGGAGTGTGAAGGATTGGAGAGGTTTTTTATGGAAAATGAGATTCATCAAATATCACATTCATGCAAACATACTTTTTTCCATTTTCCATATTGAAACATCAGTAGGCCTTGTGCATAATGGAGTAACCTATGAATACACATGGTGAGGTTTCTGTGTAGTTTGGTTTAGGGTAAGGGAAGTTTAAATGAATATGTAGGGTTCCAAAAGTTCTTAAGTGCTCATATGTGGGTTTCATTTCATAAGGGAAGTCTATCAATTAGATACACAGTTGTGACAACTGTTTGCAACCATATGTTATTATATAATTGCGTTTTATTATATGTCTTGTAGCATGCTCAATTTCCTTTACATTAACACTTGTTTTTAATGAAATTGTAATTTAAAGAAAGAAATTTTTTGTGTTTTCATTGTAGGTTCAACAAGTAGGATGATTGGAGTTGAAATGGAGTGAAACAGAGGAAAAACGAAGCACTTGGAGAAAAAAAGGTTCCAGCACACCGGCACCTAAGTGTAAGATTTGCGCACCAATGCGCTTTACTTTTGGGCCTTAGTACCAGTCTAGTGGCGCCTAAGTACTAGATTCATCCAATAAATAGAGTGCTGGCGCCTAGGCACTAGTCTAGCGGTACCTAGGCACCATAACTACCTGATGCAGTTTCCGTGACATGCTGGGTTCTATAGCTGATATATTAAAGATTTCTCAAAAATCACCAAGCCTTTATGCCATCTTTTAGAAAAATATGTCTTATTTAACTTTGATTAAGATTGCCTAAATGCCTTTAATATATTAAAAGAAAAATTAGTCACCACTCATATTATCTTCTCACCTGACTAAGGAGACCATTTGAGTTGATGTGTGATGTGAGGGATTATGCTATTAGAGCAGTTTTAGGACAAAGATATGATAAAATTTTTAAAGTTATATACTATGATTTTAAAATCCTTTATGCAGCTCAAATTAATTACACCACGACTGAGAAAAAATAATCGACAATAGTATACGCTTTTGATAAATTCAAATCTTAATTAATTGGAATTAAATGCATTGTTCATATTGGTTATTCTTCTATTAGATATCTTATATTGAAGAAGAATATTAAACCAAGATTAATTAGATGATTCATTCTAATGAAGGAAATTGATATAGAAATAGTGGATAAGAAAGGATCTGATAATCAAATTGCTGACCAATTATTTAGACTAGATTAGAGAAATTCTTATACTTATGAAGATGAAATTAATGAAAATTTTTCTGACGAGCAACTGTAAGCTATTACTGAGGGGTGCATTCAATGGTATGATGACATAGTAAATTTTATTCTTAGTGATATTATACCCTATGGGTTAACATTCTATCAACAGAAATAGTTTAATCATGGTGCATATCTTACTTTTGGGATGACCCATATTTATATAAAAAGTGTAAGGATAAAGTTATCAAAAGATGTATACCTTTAAAAGAAACCAAGAAAACTATTCAGAAATGTTATGATTTTGAGTTTGGAGGACACTTTAGTGTTGATTGAATTGTATTTAAGATTTTGTAATCTAGATTTTATTGGACTACTCTATTCAGAAATGTAAATATATATACAAAAACTTGTGATATATGCCAAGGTGTATCTAATATATCTAAGTGAAATGAATTACCCCTAAACTTTACTTTAGAAATTAAAATTTTTGATGTATAGGGTTTAGATTTTATGGGACCGTTTGTACAATCTTCTGGAAACTTACATATTTTAATAGCTGTGGATTATGTCTTAAAATAGATTGAGGCAATAGTTCTTCCAAAATGTGATGCTCAAAGTGTAGCGAAATTTGGGAAGTAGAATATTTTCAGTAGATTTGGCATGCCTAGAGAGATCATTTGTGATGGAGAAAGTCACTTAGAAAAATTGAGACACTACTTGCTAAATATGGAATTAAGCATAGAATATCTATAGCTTTTCATCCTCAAACCAGTGGTTTAATGGAGGTATTTAATACAGAAATCAAAAGAATTTAGAAATATGTATCAATCATAGTAGAAAAGATTGGTCTATAAGACTCGATGATGCATTATGTGCTCATAAGACTGCTTACAAAACTCATATATACATGTCTCCTTATAGGCTCATATTTAAAAAAACCTTGTCACTTGCTAGAGAAATTAGAACATAAAGCTTATTTGACTGTTAAGAAATTTAATTAAAACTTGAAAGAAGCTGGTGAGAAGAGATTGTTGAAGTTAAATGAACTCGAGAAAATTAGACAAGAATCTTATGAAAATGCAAAAAATTATAAAAGAAAATAATGAAATTGGCATGATCAGAGAAGATTCTTAGGAATAATTTTGAACCTGGACGGGAGGTTTTATTATATAATAGGTGATTGAAATTATTTCTATGAAAACATAAGTCTAGGTGGTCAGGGTCATTTAGTGTACACAAAGTATATTTTAATTTTGGTGCAATCGATATAAAAAATCCAAAAAATGATACGATGTTTAAAGTGAACATACAAAGACTTAAACTTTACATAGGTGGAAATAAGCCTATAACTAATGAAGTTTTAATGTTGGGTTAACTTGAGTAATAATCTTGATTCGTCGAGCTGACGACGTTAAACCAAACGCTTCTTATGAGGCAACCCAAGGTATGTATTTGTGTGTCTATTTGTATTTTGTTGTTTTATATTTATTATTGTGGTGATGTGATCCGATTGAAGTTGTTTGTTAATTTTTTTAGGTTTGTAATGGATTGCTTTGATTTTAGTAAGTTGTAAGATTGATGATTCCTTAGCTTCTTGTTTTGGCTAAACTTTATTTTCTCTCTGGTTGTAGTTAGATTAACTAATGCACAACTCCTGGATGTTCCACAATATTTATAGCTAGTAGAGATGCCTTTCTATGAGGAACATAATACTCGACATCATCGTATAAACCAACCTCATTGATAAAAAAAGGTTGGATGTCACCTAAGATGGTGATTGTGGCTGTTTTAAATAAGGATTTAAAAAATATATTCAGTTCAATCAAAAAGTATGACAAGTTTAATGAGAAAGTAGCCAATCTATACAAAATATATGTATTGCTCAAGTAATACAGGGCTCTGATGGAGTCCTGGTTATCGATCCCACAGGGACGACGTAAATCTTTAAAGCGGAACATAGAAATCCAATAGTCAAATTACAATGCACGTACAGTAAATACAAAATTTGCTAAAGTTTAATGACGCTAAAGATTCTAACATCACTAAAATACTTTCTAAACTTTACAATAAAGTTAACTATCACTAACTAAGTTTTGTATTGAAAGGTTCAAATTTGGAGAAAGTGTCCTCCCTCTTACAATGATGTTATGATGAGTGAATGATAAAGATTGGTAAAAATTTGTATTGTGCCAAATAGGAGCATACCTATTCTTTACCCTCTTTCGAATGCTATAAAAAACATCAGCTAATCTTATGTTTAGTCCCTAAATCCATAGTTAGGCTTGAAGGATACTGGATCTCACTCCAGAGCTTCCACTTCCCTTCTCTTGAAGGCTAACTCTGGCTTTAATTTCCAAACACTAGGACCAAATTGGAGATTTTAGTCTGTCACACTAAAATCTCCAATTCTACGCCCAATAAACCACATTTCCTTATTTATTTGCACCTAACCCCCATGAACTACATCACTCATTCATGGACATTGAATGTAATCTTCACTTTTGTTGTAGAAAGCAAAGTCCTTTCGGATCGTATGTTTTATAATAAATTTTAACAATTCAATTGACCGATCGAAAAGTAAATGAAGTACAAAGAGAAAAATCATCACAGTTTCCAATCTAAATCATCACTTCACCATATCTCATTGTAAGGAGAAAGACAAAGAAATCTACTCAGAATTCATGACGAAAATACCGCAAAACAAGGATTATATATATAAAAACAAGGTCATACAAACAATAACAAGTAAACACAACTTATCTCAATTTCTTCCCCAAGTAAATCCCTTTAAGTTTCTTTGAATCTCTTTCTCTCTTCACAACAACACACAATTCCCTCTTACATTAAAGAAAAAACAATCTCTCACTTTGATTCTCCTCCTACAACTCTTAGAGAAGAATCCCTCACAGAACAACATTTTCACACACCAAACCCTAGACTCTGAACTCTCTATAATGACCAAACTCTGACTCTACAAACTTTCACACACTTTTCTGGCGCCAAATTCACTTTAAAATATTCTAGGGATGAATTCTCCAAGAGATGCCTCAATCAACCCTTTAGAAGTCGTCTAAATACATTTAATCTGGCCTTCACCGATAATTGACACCGTCGACATCCTTTCTAAGTTTTGTCAGCGCTCAGAGAATTTTAATTTCTGGTGCTCTCTGGATTTGGGCGTCGCCGGCACCCATTATGGCGCCGTCAGTTCTAGATAGCACAATTTTGGATTTTGCCTCTTTTCGCTCCAAACTTTTTCCTTTTTGCCTCTTTTTGCTCCAAATTCCCAAAATCACCATACCTACAATAAAGCATGAAAATACCTTCTTTTAAAGTGCAATATCACCAAAAATGAGTATAAATATATATGAAAAATCCAACATACTTTTGGTGCTTCAAAATCCCTCAAACTTAACTATTTATTGTCCTCAAGTATTCCTTTTACTACATAAAAATATGACTCATAGTAGTGAACTTTACTTAAAGAATACCAAAATTTTTTAATATAATAGCAAGACTTTTAGAAAGACTTTCAGTAACTTAGGTCGAAACTAACGGTGTGAGAATATTTAGTCATCAAGTATAAGAGTTACAGTCTCCTATTCATTTCAATAATAACCATAATTTGTCACATTAAGGGTGCTTTGAAGGATCATATGAAAAAGAAGCTCATGAGAACTCTATTAGTAAGGATGCTAATATTTAAATATAAATTTGGCAAAGAAATTAAGCTCTTCATTTAAGTTGATTCAAGTGAAGCTAATTTTTTATTAGGCATCTCCTCCAGCTTCTCCTCACATATATTTTCTTTTTCTTTTCTATATATGGATTGATTTTCAATCCTTTCTTTTTTTTCTTTTTTTTTAAAGTGAGGATTACTATATCTGGATAGCCTTTAATAATTTAGAACTCTCCTCCCCCTAAAGTTGGAACTTATAACATCTCTTTACTTTATGGTTATATACTAGTTTTTAAATGATTCATCATAGAGTCTAATCTTTTCTTCTCACATAAACTTCTAAGACTCTTAATTTTCAAAAATACAATTTTCTTCACTTTAAATAGTCAACTATAGTCTAATCCTCTTATACTAAATATATTTTCCCATAAAGTTAACCTTAATTACTAAAAACTTTAATTTAAATCTACTATGATATTTAAATAAAATAAAAAATTTAGTTATCTAAAGTTAGGCTCTCCTACCTGAAGTCATGTTAAAGTTATTTTGAAAATATACTTTATTCAGAATAAATAAAAGTTAATTTTTCCTCCCCCAAACTTAAGTTTTTTAGTATATATCAAATTAGTAGAAGAGAAAAAAACCTAACCTTGTTGTGCCGGGCTTTTGATATTTCTGAAGCTATGCAGGTATTAATAAAAAAATTAAACTAGCAGGCATAAAACAGTTAGAAGCTTTGTTACATGTAATATATCAGAGATTTTTAGGGTGAAGAAAACTTAAAAAAATAAACTTTAAATATTTAACAAAAACATATAATCATTACAATCACAATCTAAACTAATAAACAAACAAACACAAATTCATCACAACTTTACTAACATAGCAAAGTACAATCACCACACACATCAATCACATAAATGCAATTAACAAATACACAAGTTCACACATCAATAATCAACTAAAAGAACACTACTCTAATAGTCATACTCTTCTTCTTCTTCTGCTTCAGGCTGGTATGGAACATAGCGGGGGCAAGTAGGAAGTATCACACCATAATCACCCCTCATGAATCTTGTCGGAGCATCATGACAAGCTATATCATACTCAACTCTTCTCTTTTGATAATCATCATTAATATTATTCCTTGTTTCTAATCCATCAATTCTATTTTGGAGCCTCACAATATCCGCCAGTTGTATTATCAAATGCTCCATAACATCAAAAAGAGTAGGAGTTATGGAGGTAGAAGTTATATCATGACCAGTAGAAGGAACATCACTACTCTTACTCCCATCTCTCCATTCTACATGAGATTCATAGGTACGAATGTTGGCCTTACTGATAGTCTTTAAAAGATGGACCAACTCTTCACTAATATCAAACTCAACTCCTGATTATACACATAATGTATAAAATAGGGCAAGATGACCCAATATTAATTATTTTCATATTTTGAAAATAGTAATTCAAAATGGCTCTATCCCTTGTAACTTCGCTATGATGGTAGGTAGGTAGTAATCTTGCGGATTTAAAATAGCGCTAGGCTTTAGATGCGACATTTAACATAGAAGCAAGAAAATTTATCTTTTGTCTTTGGTTCTTTTTCCACACCCCTTTTCCATCAGTAAGAAAAGTAAGTACCTCATTTAAATTAGCATCCATAGTACCAAGGGATTCATACTCACAGAATGAAGTACCCCTTAACTGGTAGAAAGCGTTGATTCGGTCTGGGGTACACTTTACCATTATTCCTCGAACAAGCACATGTTCAACTTCGGTCCACCGCAGATTAGCATAGAATTCACGAACCACATCCACAATTGCATCGGCAGAAAGATAACAGATTGTCTCCCAGTGCCGAGCAGCAATTACCTGTGCCACAACTCTGCCCGGATTTTTAAATGCTCGATCCTGTATACACTTTTTATTATGAGGACTAAAGTTGAAGTGGTATTATGTTTTAATATTAACAAAATTATTCTCATCAAAATCCAACTTCCACTTCCCCTAACTCATCCTTGGAGCCTTTTTGAGATTTCTAGAAAAAGTGAAAATAAATCCAAATAAATTCTAAAATTACAATGTAGTAAACTCCAAGTCTAATAGGTAAGAACTTTACACCATAGATTATCTCGAAGCTTTTATTAAAAACTCCAATTTTTTAGATCTCCTCAATGTAGGAGATTCCCATCGTGAAAATAAAAAAAATTAGTTTAAAGTAGGTCTCTTACCAAGAGAAGATGAGATCTAACCTCTTTAAGCCTTGAATTCGCCTCTAATCCAAATGCAAGCAAGCCCTAAGTACATGTTTTGGCCTTGGCTAGAGTTTAAAGATTTTTAAAATGGGTCAACTGTACAAATTCACAATTTTAAAATGAACTGATATGTTCCGGATTTTGGGCTTCGTCGGCACCCATTTTGGTGCCATCCGTGCCAGATCGATTTTTAGGTCTGATTTTTTTTGGAATTTTGATCGTTTCTAAGTTACGTCATCATCCAATTAGCCTTTTTAAGCATCCATTTTCATAGTTAAGTGATCAACTAATAGAAATTTTACACAAACAACACAAAACATCATTTATATATATAAAGTCCACTATTACAAACATACACATATAAATCACTCTACCACATAATAATTCAGCAGGGCAATGTCGGCATATTTTTAGGTTGAGTGTTGTATTTTTGAAAAGAGGTCGCCTACAGAAATTGTCGGCGAATTTTTAATTGAATTTAAATAAATAATTTGAAAAGTAGTATTTGATTTCGAAAATAATTTTAAATTTGAAAATTTTAAGATATGAAATCAAACTGATCTCACATCCCGAATAGTTTATATAAATGAGCGCCACATCATAAGCTGTGTATCTATCCCGAAGAATAGACACACTACTTGATGATGGGGCTCGATTAAATAAACTAGAAGATTTGTGACATCCGTTTGGTCTGCGAACCAATTTTATAAGCCGACAAGTTCCCCTACTTAATACAAAGAAATTAAGCAGGGTTTATATTACCTGGGTTCTTAAAATTCCCTATAAGGGCAAGCCCCTATAGTTAATTACATCTTAAATGATGGGAATCACTTAAGAAAACTCTCGATAATAATCAATAATTCGCTCTCAAGAATCTCAAAGTTTAAGTTTTCGAGGATTGAATTTTAGAATTTCAATAGGAAATGGATCAAGTTTGGAACATTTTGTTTCGGGAATTCAAAGGAAGAAAGGTAGGAGAAATTACAAATTCGAAGCGAACTTCGGTAATTTCCCGACTATCCTATTGTTTGGCTTGAATTTAGGAAAGTCCTAATATTTATTTAATGTTTTGATCTTGCCAATTTTAATTAATTAGGACTTATGTTCGTATGACATGATCATACAAATAGCCTCGAAGATGTGAGGGTTTATGTCATATCAAATGACTACCTCGGAGTCCTAAGACCGGTTAGGGCTTAATTTGCAATGCAAATGCCTAACAAAAGGTTGAGGATTTATGTTGCAGTCGGCGTACTACCTCGAGGTTCTATGGTTCGGTTATTTAATTCTAAGAAAGTTTTACCGAAGTAGACTCGTGTTTTGCCGACGACGATGGCCGTGCTGCCCACCATGCTCCGAGCTCCTTGTTGTTGCAGAGGTTTAGTTTTAGAAGATTGTAATCAAAAGAGAAGAGAAGAGTTTGGTTTTAGAAATCTTAAAGTTCAAGTGTTTTTTATGTTTTAATTAAAACAAATTTTAAAGTTGATTATAACAACACCGGTTAAGATCCCACAGTTCCATCCTTCCGGCATCGTTATTTTTATCAGATTCACTTAGTCCAGATGAATTTGCTAAACTCAACTAAACGAGTTCCACACTTTCATTTAGACCGTGGGAAATCCCGTTAGCAACACGTAGGTTACATCTTCCGAGGTATTCCCAATCATCCAACAAGACGTTTTAATTTAGTTGTAGTTGTAGTTTTGTTGTTCTGTTTGTGATTAAATTTTGAGTTGTTTTATTTTTTGAAATGTTGTGACGGTGAATTTTATCTTGTAATGATTTTTAATTTAGTTTTGGTTTCAATTTTAGGGACTATCCTAAAGTTGTGTGTTTTCATGCAACAGTTGTTTATCATGCAAGAAAAGTAAAGTACATTTGCAATAAAGTAATTTGCAATAAAATAAATGCGTACCTGGAGGGTCTTCCCGTCATCCAAAGCTGCACTTAAAACACATATTAAGGATATTTAATTATTTAAAGCAAGTTCCTAGGTAAAGCTAAGGGAAGGGTTATGGTTTTCTACCAAGGTCCTACTCCTATAGCTAGTCATCTCCTATGACGTCTAGGTTCTTGTGTTTTGGTCTAAGGAAAATTTTCTTCATCAAAGGACAATTAAGTTCAATTGTTCTTATAAACATCCTATCATATTGAGGAAGTGCTTAAGACGAATCTTAAACATCTTTTCAATACCTCTAGGATTGTTTTAAGTCCAAGAGAATTTAATTATACAAATGAATTAATCATCCAGGAGTTCAAGTTTTGTTATCTTGCTCAGGTGAACTAGGACATTTGTATATCCTATGAGTGAAGTAATACTTCACTTAACACTCCGTTTAGGAGTTATGACAACAAAGAGCTTTTGAGGGCAAATTAATGTTCAAGTGATTTCGTGATTTAATTTAATTTCAATTAATGGGTTTAAGTTTGGAATAGTGTTCAAGTTGTTTTAGATTTATTTTGAATTCTTTATGTCTTTAGTGATGTTATATTTAATTTAATTTAATTTAATTTAATTTTAGATTAATTTAATTTGGTTTAGCTTTTACTTTCAATTTAATTTTATTTAATTTAATTTAGTTTTAATTTTATTTTAACTTGATTTGATTTTTTCTTTTATTTAATCTAATATGTTTTAATTTAATTTAATTTAATTTAATTTAATATGTTTTAATTTAATTTAATTTTATTTAATTTAATATGTTTTAATTTAATTTAATTTAATTTAGTTTAATATGTTTTAATTTAATTTAATTTAATTTAGTTTAATTTAAATTTTTAATTTTAATTTAATATTATATATATATATATATTATATTTTAAAGATGATTTAATTTAATTGTTAAAGTATTAATTTAATTGAAATTTTGGAAGGATTTAATTTAAATGTTTTAATCTTCAATTTAATTTAATGATTAAGTCTTTTAACATTTTAAATCTTGAATTTGGATTATCATTTTAATTAGGAATTAAATGCTATTGAGGTGATTAATTTAGGAATTTTTAAATTAAAGAATAAATCTCTTCCTAATAATATCCCTATTTTAATAATTCTATTTTTTTATTATTCTTCCAAGTTTAATCAATTATTTAATTAAGGTTTATTTTAATTATTTTCAAATTGTTAGGTAGGTTTCCACCCTTTAACTACCTAAGTTTCAAACATCCAAAATCAACTTAGTATCAAATATTTTACCCACCCTTTTAATTAAACCTAAAATTTTTAATTATAGGTTAAGATTTTAATTACCATTTTGCCCTTTAAACTTACTAATTCCATAACTCACTAAATTGAGCTTAAATGAATTTGAAATTTTTATGTGGCTTCACTCATATGTCAATCAAGACATTAGAGGAGAAAATGTGATTTTTCTGTATTTAATTTATTTATGTAATTATTTTTGGTGGAAAATAGGGATTTTCAAGGAAAATTTAATAATATGACCAAGGGAAAGTTTCTGTCCTTAAGAAAATTATGGGATATTTTTAATGACTAGAGGACCACTTCGACCAATTTTGGTGATTTTTTGAATTATATTATTTTTATTATAATTATTTTGAGTTTTGGAGTATTAATTAACTTAAAAATAAAATAAAGGTTGAAAAATGAATTTTATATTTTTCAAAAATTTCTCTGATATCAAGGAAACCAGAGAACCAATTTTTATAATTTTTTGATTTTTCTTTGATTTATTAGAATTATTTTAGTGGAAATGCTAGAAAATACATTTTTTTATTTTTAAAATTACCTTAGGGCTTTAAAATTTAATATCTCATCATAGAGACTTAAGAAAAATATGGGGTTTGTTCCTAAATGATTAAAATTCAAAATATGACATTTTGGTGAATTTTATTATTTTTGTGATTTTTATTATTTTTTAATTATTAAAATATTAAAATAATGAAAAAAAATCAACTTTTTTTGGAAAATTGTAATTTTAATTTTCTTAAATTCCTCTGATATCAGAGAGGCTCCAAAACCAATTTGGTGAATTTTTGAAAAGTATTTTGAAAATTATGAATTTTTGAAGTTTAAGTTTGGCTAAATGGCTTAGTCAACCCATTTGATAGGGCTAACCAAGTCCAATTAACTTCAAATTTTTATGGTGGGTTCCTTTGATCCTAAAGGTCAGTGGAGAATTGATTTCAAGTCAATTTGATGTATGATTAGCTCTAATTAATTAAAGTTCCATTTTGGGTGTTTAAGCCAATTAGGGTTATTCCAAGTGGGTTAACTCAAAACCTATTTTCCCTAGGGTCCTTTGGTCATAAGAAACCTTTCCAAATTTTCCTAGAATTTATTTCATAACATGCTAATTATTGGAATTAAAATACTCAGAATAATGACCTAGAATTGAAAAATCAATAACTCTTCATAGGGATGGCCTCTGACTTTGGAAAATTCAGGGAATGTCCCCAAATTCAGAGGCTTCAAAAGCCCTATGGTCTCATGCCATGGTAAATTGTATACATGCATGGAGAATTAAAAATATGCAGAGAGTAAATAAATTATTAAAACTCAAATATTCAATGAAATTAAATGATTTCTTTTCCACATTATTCTCCTCTATTCACTGAGCAAGAGGGTATTTTTATTTTATTTTTAGGATTTTCCTACACAAAGTTATGAATTTTCTAAGTTCTAGTAATTAAATAAATAAGAAAAATCCTATTTTCCTACTTAAGTGACGCGGCGCCAGCTCAACCTCGGCAGCTCCGAACGCACACGCGTCGTCTCCTGATTCGGCGCCGCCATCGGACTCAGCGCTCCAGGGACCCGCGGTTCACGTACCATCGCGCTGTCCGGCTCGATCCAGACCGTCCACTCGATACACGCTCGATCTGACGGCTCCCAGTCATCGTCTACGACTGGTGTGCACCCTTGACCATCAACCTTCTAACCCTAATTTCTCACTCGATTCTCAATAGATTTTTGTGTTCTTATGCTCTATGGATTCGTCTTGAAGAGACGAACACATCCATACGGTAAACATGCATTGAAATTGATTCAAATTAAATGGAGAATCTCTGTAAGCTCGGGAAGAAGAGTGAGTCCATACCTTTGCTCGCAGAAGTGAAGCTTCGATCCGAGAGTTGTGTCACCTTCGATTGGGTCCAAGCAAGCTCCGGATGAAGTCCCTCGGCACAGTGAATTGTCCGGGTATGATTTCGACCACAGCCGATTACAAAGCTTGGAGTCTGGAACAGATGGGTAGCCTAGAGAAGGGGCTTTTGCTGGTAAACTTCTTCTCTTGGTCTGGTGAAGGTGTAGGACCAATCAATTTGGGGATTGGCTCAGTGTGGAGAAGTGTCCTGGTTTTGGGCTTGGATTTCAACTCTGAAATTGAGCTCACAAAGAGGAAATGGCAGGGGGATTTCAGTGGGGATCAAGTTCTCTATGTGTGGGGAGTAGTCTGGAATGATTTTGGCAGAGTTTCCTTAAGGTTAGTTCAGCACCTCTTATTTGGCCCAGAGGTGGTGGTGTTTAAATAGGCATGGCTGGAGGCTCTCTCAGGGGGAGTTAGGGACTGGGATCAGCTGCTCTTGGCAAGGGAAGAACATCTACAATGGCCACTGGGCATGGGGCAACTCAGCAAGGGAGAATTTTAATGCTTGGCTCCTTCCAATGTCTCGGCCATGGCGTTTTCCGGCGACCCGAGCGGGCGGCGGCAGGCATGAGTCACCATCGTGGTCGGGAGGTCCGGGTACGGGGTTTAGTGTAGGGAATTGGCAATGGTCATGTGTAAAGTGGTTGAATTGAAATGGAATGGGGTGAGGCTCATTTTGGGTTGATTTTGGTCAACTCATGTAATTGGGCTTGGTGCACCCACCAAGGGACTGATTTGGGCTGAGGGAGGTCAGATGAGTCAGCTAGGAAAGGGTAGTGAAGTCACCATCCATGAATATTTAGATTAATCATGGATTAAGGTGAAGCATTAAAAGGGTTAAAACCTTTTTAAGGGGGTTTAAAAAGAGGCTCCTCCTTTTGCAATTAATGGTATGATGATGTGTAAAGTGAATCCCATGGCTTCAAGGCTTGCTCATGGCTTGGGAATGGCTTGGCTTACTTGCATGAGAAAGGGATTTTGGGATTTTTGACATTTAGGGGTGATTTGTCATAAGGCTTGATTTGGATTTATTTGTTGATAGATTTTAGAACTTAGGAAGTGTTTTAAATCAAAGGGATGATGAGAGAAATTTTATGTGGGCTTTGTCATAGACTTTGGGCTTTTGAATTTGTCTTGGATGGGCTTTTTTAGAAAGGTTTAAGGAAGTGAGCCTTGGGCTTTATGGATGGGAATTTTTGTAGAAGGTTGGGCCAAATAATTATTGGGTTTGCTTTAGGGATGTGTCATGAGTAATTTGAAATAAATTTGAGGTGGTTTGGGCTTGAATTGGGTTGGATTTGGGTTCATTTGGTACATGGGCCAATGTAGGTCAAATTGAGTTAACTTGGGCTAATGTTGAGCTAATGTTGAAATTGGTGTAAAATTAATGTTTAGAAATGTTTGTAGGGCTGTTTCAAAGAGGTTTCAACTTTTTTTGGGTTTGGATTTTGGGGTTTGGGCCTATTTGGGTTAAGTTTGGGTTTAGGTCAAAATTGGGCTTTTTGGTTTTGGGTTTAATTTGAGTGGGGTTTGGGTCCAAATTTTGGGCAAATGATGTTAGTATTTTGTTTGTGGGGATGTTAGGGAAGGTTTAGAAAAAATTTGGGGTTAATTGGAGTTGAATTGTGTTAGTTTGGGCCAAGTTTAGGTCATGGGTCAAAATTGGGCTTTAGGCTCCAAATTGGAATTGAATCCAAATGTCAATCAAATTGGACTTGGATTTTGTCTAGATTAATATTGTGGATGTTAAATTGAAGTTTAGAATTGAATTGGACCAGAATTTGGGTCAATTGGGTAGGTTTGGTTTGACATTGAGTTCACTTTGGGTTAAAATAGGTCAAATTGGGGATTTTGACAAAAGTGGGGTAAATTGACAAAATTGGCCCATGGTGTAGTTGGACAAAATGAAATTGGGAATATTTGGGATTTTCTAAAATTTTCTGAGAATTTTTTGAATTTTTGGATTTTTTGGCTAAGAGGGGCATTTTGGGTATTTGGAGGGTATTGGGGGGTATTTTTGGTATTTTTGGCTATGGATGATCAATTTGAGTGGAGGGAAATGTTTAGGAATGATTTTGGGGAATTTTTGGTAATTTAGGTGATTTTGCAAATTTTGGGTAGTTTCAAGGGCATTTGGTAGGTTTAGTGGATCCGGGGTCCCTCAGGTCGAAAATTGAAAATTTAGAAAATTGAAGATTGGGTAAATGTAAGTGGAATGAAATCATTTTGGTTGAGCCATGAAGCCATATCAAGCCCACATGAGCCATGAAGGGACTCATTTGAGGCATTCACTATGTTGTTCCTAACCTCTTACGCGAGGGCTTAGGGGTTAAGGACCATCCATGTGAATCACCTTCATGAGTCAGGAGGTCAAGTTGGGTATGGGTGTGTTTTTAGGAGGTGTGTGAAAGTGTATATAAGTGTAGTGTGTGTTTAAGTCAGCCCTCACCAGACCAGGCCACCCAGGGCAATCCTAAGGCCAAAGAGTCCTATAGGAACTCATCCTTTAAACTTCCACATTTGATTTCAACCCTCTAGGTGATTAGGGGTCTACAATCAAGTTTGTAGAGTTTGCAGAGAGTTTAAGAAGTGGTTTGAAATTCTAAAGGGTGGGTTCCACTTCTAGTCCTCTAAGATAGTCAAAGGAAAAGCCTAAGGCTAGATCCTAAGTACTAAAGAGAGAAGAGAAGACCTCATCAAAAATGAGGTCAACAGGCAATCAAACCACAACACTGCAATGCTGAAAACTAAACATAGACTCAAATCCCAAACATAATAAATTTGAACTCACATAATAAAGCGAGCCAAATACTAAACACACCTATGCATATTAAAGTTCAAATACTAAATAATAAATATAATATAGAGTCACTACTCCTCATCAGTGTCAGTGCTATCTTCTCCTCTGATATCTCCCATGGATTGGTGGTGCATGAACAAATTGTAGAAGGGTCGATACGGGAATTCATTCATTGAATCCTCTTTTTTTCAAGCCTTTTTCTTCATCAAATGTATGAAGCCTTCTTTAATGCACCCAGTATGATCGAATTGTTCCTTCATCCTTCAATCCAGATGATTAAATAAATCAGAAACATTATTAATTGCATTCATAAGATTTTATACCACTTTCTCTAGTTTCTTTATTTTCTTTAGAATCAGCTGCGAACTTTCAGAAATGTGAGGTTGAATACGTAGTGAACTCTGAGATGGTTGGTCCACAATTATGCTCATATCATTATCATCCCCAATTGCTTGACAATCATAAATGTTAGTTGGGTCCATGGACTTCCAAGGGAGCAGCACTTTTTCCCAGCTTTCATATGGCACTTGTGACTGGTTGCAGAGAAGAAATATGGTAGAAGGATTTCTGAGCTCATAATTTAATCCATGTACAATCAAGCCCAAGACAGATTTCACAATTATGATACCAATATCATCAGGCCTTCCCATTTGAGTACAATAATTCAGTATTGCACTTTCCTTCATCACTTTGCTAATTTTCATAGTTGGGAGTAATTTTGCAAATATAAAGAAATTTCATTGCTTTGACACAGGATTCAAGAATGTAACAGAGAAATTTACATACCCATTGTCTCTTATCTCCCGATCTTTACTTTCATCCGAAAAAAATCAATAAATTTCATTCATGTCGTCTCTCATAGGGGAAAAATTTGTGTGATGGCTGATTGGCACATTTTCTATCATGAACAGTTCATTAATCCTTGTGGGAGTTAATGGTACCCACCTGCCTCGACTCCTTAGTTTATTCTGTGAAGATTTGTGTAAAACTCTTTCACCACAGAAATGAATAAAACAGTAGTAGTGTAGCATAACACTTCCCATCACCTCTGTACAATAATCTCTTATGCTAGAGTACTTGGAGCATTCAAACAATGATTGACAAAGCCTTGTTCCTTAATTAGCCTCCTCTTTACAAGAACTTTGTCGCAAAGTCGCTACGATTTGAAACTAATGAACTTCCTCCTATTAAAAAATTTAAATCATGGAGTTTCTAAGGAGTTGGAATCCATGAGGTGCGGATTTGGGAACTATCTTTTCATTTTTCTAGAGTTTAAGCGTTTAAAATCGAGTTTGGGGAATTATAAGGGTGAAAATCCAGCTTAAAACTGACAATATCCGCCATTTGAAACTCTAAAACCGTCACCAGAACCGTCAGCGCAGTTGGTGCTGGATAGTGCACCGTTGGCACCCGTGCTCCGCAATTTGATGATACTCTGTGTAAAAGAGCGCCGTCGGCACCCAGTCTTGTGCTGTTGGTGCTAGAATGCAGCTTTGCTCCAAACTTCATTTTGGTCCATATAAATTCTGAATCTTTGATACAATCCAATAATTATCATTATTTATGATATTTATGAGTAATTAGGACTCAAATATACAATTAACTAATAATAATATGAACTATAACCAACTCAAACAAACTAAATAATAAAGATTACTATGAGTTGCCTCCAATGAAGCGCTTGATTTAACATCGTCATCCTGACAAACTTTAGTTTTATTCGGGATGACTCGACATTAAAACCTCTTTAAAATTTAGTCGATACCCCTCAAAATATGATTTTAATTTATGCCCATTAATATTAAATATTCTTCCAGTTTTAGGATCATCAATATCAACAGCTCCGAATTGATAAGCTTTTATAATAGTGAAAGGTCATATCCACGTAGACTTTAGTTTTCTAGGAAATAATCTCAATCTTGTATTATATAACAAAATTTCCTGTTTAGGTTTAAATTTCTTTCTTATAATCTTCCGATCATGCCATATCCTCATTTTCTCCTTATAAATTCTATCATTATCATAAGATTCATTTTCTGATTTCTTCTAATTCATTAAGTTCTAATAATATTTTCTCACCAGCATCCTTTAAAATAAAATTAAACTCGTTTATCGCCCAAAATACTTTATGTTCCAATTTTACTGGTAAGTGACAAGTCTTCAAAAAATTAGTCTATAAGGAGACATTTCTATAGGAGTTTTATAAGAAGTCTTATATGCCCATAATGTAGTATCTAATATAGCAGACCAAACTAATTTATTGGGATTTACAGTTTTCTCCAAAATTTGTTTAATTTTGTGATTAGATATTTCAGCTAAACAATTAGTTTGGGGATGATAAGCGGTTGATATTTTATGCATAATATTATATTCTTCAACCAATCTTTGAATCAAATTATTTTTAAAATGAGATCCACCGTTAATAATGATAGCTCTCGACATTGTATATCGTGTAAAAATATTTTTCATTAAAAATTTTGAAACACTCCGAGCTTTACATATGGGTAAAGCTATTACTTCAATCTATTTGATACATAGTCTACTGCAATAAATATGTAAATATTCCCAATGAAGAAATAAATGGTCCCAAGAAATATAATCCCCAACATCAAAGATCTCAACTTCCATGTAAAATTTAGGGGCATTTCATTTTTTCTAGAAATATTACCAACTCAATAACATTGGTCACATGTTTTAATATATATATTAACATCCTTAAAAAGAGTAGGCCAATAGAATCTAGATTATATAATTTTATGTGCATTTTTGTCAGTTCAAAAATGTCCCCCAAATTTAGAATCATGACAACATTGAATAATTGGTTTATTTTCTTCATAAGGCACACATCTCCTACTAACTAGATCCTTACATTGTTTCAATAAATTTGGGTCATCCTAAAAAGTAAAACTTGACATCATACATAAATTTCTTCTGCTGTTGCTTTATTAATTCAGGGGGTAAAATATCACTCACAATATAATTCACAATATCAATATACCACGATCAATTCCATTCCCTAGTATTATAAAGTTGTTTATTAGAAAAAGTTTCTGTAATTTCATCTTCAAAATTAGATAGTTCATGTTATTCCAACCTAGATAAATGATCAGCTATTTATTTGTCATTTCCTTTTCTATCCACTATTATGAAGTCAATAACTTGCATTAGAAGTACCCATCTGATTAATCTTGGTTTATCATCCTTCTTTTGCATTAAATATTTGATAGCGGAATGGTTTGTTTGCACTATACATTTAGTCCCAATTAAATATGACCTAAATTTTTCAAAAGAATATAAAATAGCTAATAACTCTCTTTCAGTAGTGGTATAATTAATTTGAGCATCATTAAGAGTCTTACTAGCATATTATATAAATTTAAAAATTTTATCATACATTTGTCCTAAAATAACTCCAATTGCATAATCACTGGCATCACACATTAGTTCAAATGGTTTCTCCCAATCAGGTGAAACTAATATAAGAGCACTGATTAATATTTCTTTTAATAATTCAATAGCATTTAAACATTCTTCATTAGAATAAAATTTCATATCTTTTTCTTAAAGTTGCCATAGAGGCTTAGTAATTTTTGAAAAATCTTTAATATATAGTCTGTAGAAACTAGAATGTTCTAAGAAACTTCTAACCCCTCTCATTGTAGTAGGAGGTGGTAGTTTCACAATGATATGAATTTTTGTAAGGTCATTTTCCATACTATGTTCAGAAATTTTATGCCCAAGTACAATTTCTCCTGCAACCATAAATTAACATTTCTCCCAATTTAGAACTAAACTTATTATTTTGTATAACTCCAAAACAAGCATCAAATGAAGTTACAAATACAAAGAATTATCCATAAAGACTTCTATTCCATTATCAATCATATTACTAAAAATTCAGATCAAACATCTTTAAACTTTTGTAGATGTGTTACATAATCTAAATGGCATTCTTCGAAATGCAAGTGTTCCATAAGGACTAGTAAATGTGGTCTTTTCTTGATCCTTAGAAGCAATTGTATTTGATGATAGATGATATATCCATTTAAAAAACAAAAATATTGTGCCCAATTAGCCTATCTAACATTTGTTCTAGAAAAGGTAAAGGAAAGTGATCTTTCCTAGTGGTGGCATTTAATTTTCTATAATCGATACAGATTTACCAACCAGTGACTTATCTCGTGGTTATGAATTCATTTCTTTCATTCATATCAACTGTTACTCCTCTTTTCTTAGGAAAATATTGAATTGGACTTACTCAAGCACTGTCTAAAATAGGATATCTAATTTCAGCATCCAACCATTTTAAATATTCTTTCTTTACTACTTCATCATTGGATTTAATCTCCTTCGCAGATCAGCTTTATGTTTATGTTGTTCATCTAATAAAATTCTATGCATACAGATCGAATAACTAATTCCTTTAATATTAACTAAAGTCCAACCAAAAGCATTTTTGTATATTTTTATTGTATCTAATAATTTCTATTATTGTAAATCATTATGATATAAGGATAAAATAACTGGTAATGTAGATAATTCTCTTAAGAACACATACTTTAAAAGGTTAGGAAGTATTTTCATTTCAAGTACATGAGGTTTAATGATAGATTGAATTAGACTTTTACTATAGTAACCAACATCTCAAATCTTTCCTGAACATAATCCAGTTCTTCATTATCTATCTCATCATATTTATTTTCCATTTTATTTTCATCCTCACTTTTCAAATATTCTTGCTCGTTTTTCTCTTCATACTTTTCCTTAAAATGATCATCTTTTAAATAATCACAAACTATTCGAAAACATTAATAATCTTTTTTTGTTGCAGGATATTTCATTGATTTTAAAATGTTAAATGTTACCTATTGATCATTTACTCTCATAATTAATTCTCCTTTTTGAACATCTATCATAGTTCTTCTAGTTCTAAGGAATGGTCTTCCCAAAATAAAAGGAATTTCTTTATCATCCTCAATATCTAAAACAATAAAATCCACATGAAGGATAAATTTATCAATCTTTACTAAAATATATTTTATAACTCCTTAGAAAAAGTAATAGAACAATCTGCTAACTGAAGAGTTACAGAAGTAGGGGAAATTTCTCATATTCCCAACCTTTTAAAAGTTGATAGAGGAATGAGTTTAATACTGGCTCCTAAATCACATAATGCTCTTCCAAATGTTTTTTCACCAATAGCACAAGGTATAGTGAAGCTACCGGGATCATTAAGTTTTTCAGGAAGCTTATTCTGAATAATTGTGCTACACTCTTCACTGAGTGAAACATTCTCGTTATCTATAAACTTCCTTTTTTTATTAAGTATATCTTTCATAAACTTCACATAGTTAGGCATTTGTTCTAAGGCTTAAATGAAGGGAATGTTTACCGTTAATTTTTTTAAGGATTTCTAAAAATTTTGAAAATTTTTATCTTTCTTTTGTTGTTTCAATCTTTGAGAAAATGGAGGTGGTGGTCTTTGTACAGTAATTTTCATCGGTTTAAGTGGATATTCTAAATTTGGATATATGCTATTGTTACCTTTTTCAATTTCCACCTTCTCTTTCTCAACTTCAGCTTCTTTTTGCACTCTTGTTTCCAATTCTTTTCCACTTCTTAATTGTATAGCCTTAATTTTTTCCTTACTTTGTTCTTTTAGATTAACTTTAACATTACTAGGGAGAGTTCCTGAAGGTATATTAATAAGTGCAGTAGCAATATGTCCTAATTAACTTTCGGTATTTTTATCTGTAGCTCCCTGACTTTGTAATTGATTACCTTGACTTTGTAATTGGTTGCCCATGTTTAATATTACTTCTTCCATAAAAAATTTCTTCTCCTTAAATTGCGGGATACTATTAAAACCTGGAGGATAAGAAGTTCTATAGTTAGTATTTCCCTGGTTGTTTGAATTTTGTAAATGGTTCACTAAATTATTTCCCCACATCAGATTAACACTAGCAGTGTTATTATTTCAGTTAAATTTGGGTGATTTTTCTAACCAGGATTGTAATAACTTGAATAAAGATTGTTTGTTCTATTATTTATATCATTCAAGGTTTCATAAGATTATTGAGAATCTACTATTTTTCCCAATGAATTTTCCTCTAACACTTGGGTGTTTGATAATAGTTCATTCTGAATTGATATATTTTCTTTGAAATAACAGCAATTTGAGAAGCCAACATTGATATTGCATCATAATCTCTTTTTGGCTTTACCCGTTCAGAGGGCCATTGAAAATTATTACTAGCCATCTCCTCTATTAAGGAATGTGGCTCATCAAAAGGTTTTGACATTAATGATCCACCAGTAGCATCAATAATCGATTTAACAGATCCCACTAATCCATTATAAAATGCTTGAATTATTAACCAATCTGGTAAAGCTGATGTTGAAACTTTCTAAGGAGATCTTTAAATCTCTCTCAAGCTTCATATATTGATTCCCCTTCAAACTGATAGAAAGATGTAATATCGTTTTTAAGCTTAGGAGTTTTTGATGGAGGGAAGTATTTTGAGAAAAATTTTTGTGATAGTTCTCCCTAAGTTTTGATAGATCCTGATGCTAATGAATTTAATCATGCCTTAGCTTTATCCCTTAATGAAGAAGAAAAGTCTAAGTTTGACAGCGTCATTCGACACTCTGTCATATTTAGATGTAGTATACAATTATAGAAAACTAGCAAGATGTAAGTTAGGATCTTCATTCGGTGTTCCACCGAATTAATTATTTTGTACCATTTGGATAATAACAGGTTTATGTTCAAATGAATTAGCAGCTACATCAGGATTTTGAATAGTTAAGAGAATTTCATCTGTTGTAGGGTTAGCATAATCTCTTAAAGGTCTAGGTTGATGTTAATTTTCATTTCTTTGATTATCTAAATTGTTCTTCATTTTGTTCCAATTTTTAGATTCATTTTGTTGTTTTCAAATTTTTTTAAATTGTTCACCATCAGTAATGATAACTCTCGGCATTCTATATCTTGTAAAAATAATTTTCATTAAAAATTTGGAAACACTCTGAGCGTCACATCTGGGTAAAGTTATTGCTTCAATCCATTTTGATACATATTCTATTGCAATCAATATGTAAATATTTCATAATAAAAGAATAAATGGTCCCATGAAATCTAATCCCCAAACATCAAAGATCTCAACTCCAATATAAAATTTAGGGGTATTTCATTTCTTCTAGAAATATTACCTACTCGCCGACATCGATCACATGCTTTAATATATCTATTAACATCCTTAAAAAGAGTAGGCCAATAGAATCCAGATTGTAAAATATTATGTGCAGTTTTGTCAGTTCCAAAATGTCACCCAAATTCAGAATCATGACATCTCTAAATAATTGGTTCAATTTCTTCATAAGACACACATCTCCTAATAACCGATCCTTACATTATTTATATAAATATGGGTCATCCCAGAAGTAAAATTTGGCATCATACATAAATTTCTTCTATTGTTGCTTTGTTAATTCAGGTGGTAAAATATCACTCACAATATAATTCATAATATCAGCATACCACGGTAAATTTCATTCCTTAATATTATAAAGTTGTTGATCAGGAATAGTTTATGTAATTTCATCTTTAAAATTAGATAGTTCATATTGTTCCGACCAAGATAAATGATCTGCTCTTTGATTGTCATTTACTTTTCTATCCATTATCATGAAGTTAAATTCTTGCATTAGAAGTATCCATCCGACTAATCCTGGTTTAGCATCCTTCTTTTGCATTAAATATTTGATAGCAGAATGTTCCGTATGCACTATACATTTATCCCCAATTAAATACTGCCTAAATTTTTCAAAAGCATATACAATAGCTAATAACTCTCTTTCAGTAGTAGTATAATTAATTTAAGCATCATTACAAGTCTTAATAGCATAGTATATAACATTAAAAAATTTATCATACATTTGCCCTAAAATAACTCCAATTGCATAATCACTGACATCACATATTAGTTCAAATGATTTTGCCCAATCAGATGAAACTATTATAGGATTAGTGATTAATTTTTCTTTCAATAATTCAAAGACATTTAAATATTATTCATTTAAATCATATTTCTTTTTTTCCTAAAATTTGGCACAAAGGCTTAGTAATTTTTGAAAATTCTTTAATATATTGCCTGTAGAAACTAGTATGTCCTAAAATTCTTCTAAGCCCTCTGTAGTAGGAGGTGATAGTTTCACAATGATTTGAATTTTTGCAGGGTCGACTTCGATGTTATGTTAAAAAAATTTATGCCAAAGTACAATTCCTCCCGTAATCATAAATAACATTTCTTCCAATTTAGAACTAAGCCTGCCTTTTCGCATCACTCTAAACCTTCTTCTTAGTTATTTAAATAAGCGTCAAATGAAGTTCCAAATAAAGAAAAGTCATTCATAAAAACTTCTATTCCATTATCAATCATATTGCTAAAAATTGACATGATACATTTTTGAAATATTGTAGGTGCATTGCATAATCCAAAGGACATTCTTCAAAATGTAAATGTTTCATAAGGACTAGTAATTGTGGTCTTTCTTAATCCTCAGGAGCAATTGGTAATTGATGATAGATGGTATATCCATCTAAAAAACAAAAATATTTGTACCCAGCTAGCCTATCTAGCATTTTGTTTAGAAAAGGTAAAGGAAAGTTATCTTTCCTAATGTCAACATTTAATTTTCTATAATCGATACAGATTTGCCAACCAGTGACTTGTCTCGTAGTTATTAATTCATTTCTTTCATTCATATCAACTGTCACTCCTCCTTTCTTAAGAACACAATGAATTGGACTTATCTAAACACTGTCTAAAGTAGGACATATAATTCCATCATCCAACCATTTTAAATTTTCTTTCTTTACTACTTTCTTCATCATTGGATTTAATCTCCTTTATAGATCAGATTCAGGTTTATGTTGTTCATCTAATAAAATTCTATGCATACAGATTGAATGACTAATTTCTTTAATATCAGCTAAAGTTAAACTAAAAGCTTTTTTTGTATCTTTTTAGTGTATCTAATAATTTCTGTTCTTGTAAATAATTTAGATTTGAGGATAAAATCACTGATAATGTAGATAATTCTCCTAAGAACACATACTTTAAATGTTTAGGAAGTACTTCATTTCAAATTTAGTAGGTTTTATGGTAGATGAAATTAGACTTTTATTATCATTTTCTGTAGTATCCAACATCTCAATTCTTTCCTGAACATAATCCAGTTCTTCATTATTTATCTCATCATATTTATCTTCCATTTCATTTTTGTCCTCTCATTTAAAATTATCTTGCTCTTTTTTCTCTTCAAAATTTTCCTTAAAATGATCTTCTTTTAAATAATCACAAATTTCCATTCAAAAGCATTCATCATCTTTTTATGTTGCAGGATAATTAACCGTGAATTTTTGAGGTGATAAAAATGAGTGTAATTGATTAATAATAAAGTCACTTATATCAACCCAAGTATACATATCGCTCAAGTAATACAGGGCTCTAGTGGAGTCCTGGTTATCGATCCCATAGGGAAGCGAGATAAAAGGTCCTTAGTCAAATCCTAGTCTACTACAATTACTCTTTAGTTTGGAATGCCGATTAAAATGATGTTTTATCTAGCAACTACTCCTAAATACAAGTGTTAATTGTAAAGATAGTAACTATAACTAAATGCAAATATTAATTCTAAAGATAACCCTTTTTGGATGAATTAGTTCGGAGATTTTTGAGATACTAAAAACTACTATTCTTATGTAATGAAATGGATGATGTATAAGAATGAGATGCAATAAATATTGTATGTGCCAAATAGGAGTCATCCTATTCTTTACCCTTTGGTCCAGGCATAAAGAACATTGACTATTCCTATGCTTGTTTACTGAATCCGTGGCTAGGCTGGGAGGATATCGGCTCTCACTTTGGAGCTCCCACGTTCCCCTCGCCTAAGGGCTAACATCTTCGCTTCAGTACTCAAACAATAGGACCAAATTGGGGATTTTAGTCTGTCACTCTAAAATCTCCACATCTACGTCCAATAATTTTATTTCCCTATTTATTTACATTCAATCCCCATGAACTTCACCATCCATGGAATTTGAATGTGGTTCGTACTTAGTTGTAGAAAGCATAACCCTCTCGGATTGTATGTTTTCACAACAAATTTTAACATTACAACAGGCCTTAATTGCAATGTAAATAAAGTGCAAGTAAAAACCATCACATTTATATATAAAACTTCTTCTAGCATGTATCTCAATATCCTACACACGAATTTTACTCATTATAAAATAAAAGTAAAAGGAAAAGAATGACATAATCTTCTCATGCCACTATTTCCAAAGAAGAAGAAAGAGTAAGAGAGATACATCACAAATCACGAAGAAAACACAACGAAAACTTCATTTAACTACGCAAATCCATTAAGTAAGTGTTTACAAAATCATAAGATAATGATTTTTCCCTTAGAAAGAAAGATGAAAATCTCTCCCAGAAAGTCTCCCATCGATCCATGCAATGTTAGTGCAATCCCTTACAAATTCTCTCAAAATATCCTCTCCAATCTCTCCAAAAGAGTAAAAATCTACATTTGAACTCCTAATCTAAAAACCCTAAATATTCTCCAAGTTTTTCCTAACATTCATCCTATCTTTTCTAACCTAAAATCCATTTTTTAAAGTGTAGGGACGAAGTTTGAAGAGTTTCTACAAGAACCCTTTCAAAAAGTGTCTAAATACGTTGAATTTCGGCCCATAACCTCCAAAAGCCGGTTCATAGTCATCTCGGGCATTGTCGGTGGGCTCGAGGGCACTGTAGGTGAGCTTTTCTGCCATTTTTAGGTCATCTCGGGAAAATCTCGCTGTCAGCGAGCTCGAGGGCGCTTTCGGTAAGCAGATTGCGCAGCTCCTCTGTTTCGCTCCGTTTGGCTCCGTTTTAACTCCGATTCGCCCCGTTTTAGTTGTGTTGCGTTCCTAACAGATAGCCCTACAAAATAAGCATGAAAAAAACTTTCTTTAAAGTGTAATCTTGTTTAAAAGTATGCAAGAAATGTAAAAGATATTAAACATAGAAAGACTTATCGAAAAGTGTTAGGCCAAAATTTGCTTTCTTGCTTCGCTTTTGCTCTAAATTGCACCATTTTTGCTTCCTTTTGCTCCAATCACCATTTCTTATACCTAAAACAAAAAAAATACCTTCTTTTTAAAGTGTAATATCACAAAAAATAATTAAAATTATATAGCAAAAAGCGTATATATTTTAGGCGTGTCAATAATTAATTGATCTTGAAATATGAAGTGTTACCTCTTGATCATTTACTCGCATAATTAATTCTCCTTTTTGAACATCTATCATAGATCTTCCAATTGCAGGCAATGGTCTTCTAAAAATAATAGGAATTTTTTTATCTTCATATATAAACATTGGAGCTATTATTTTTTATTATATTCTCAAGTGTGTCAGAGCTGTTACTACTGCAGGTATGTGATTTCCTTCCCCAATCCATTATCTTTGTAAGCAGTCTGGTGTTAAGTTTGAAACTTAGGACAAATTTCTTCAGCCACTTAAACCTATTACCAGTGTAAATGTAAACACTTACATTGTGCATTCAGAATATGGCTGGAAGGGAGGATTTGTTAGGCTCCTAGTTCTACTGCTTCTACTTCTCGTGCTTCTAGTTCACATGCATCATCCTATAGAGATGAGTTTTCTGGTTCACAGATTAGTTTGTTACAGAAGATCTTGAAGAAGGTAAGTCTAACCAGAGATCATGTTAAGGATATTGATTGATAGGTACAAAATATTGAGAGATATATTGTGAAACATGATGAGTAAGAGGAGAACTATCAGTAATATATGGATAGACTGGTTAGAGGAGATCACAGTGCTAAGATGCCTCCACATCCTTTTGATATTCCTTATGTGCCTTCCAGAGATTGGAATGAGAGAGATGATGATGATGAGGATGATGAGGAGAATTTTTTTTTGTAGAGTCTGTAATGTTTCTTTCTATGTTTTGTTATATTTAGACTTTTTATTGTATGTTTTATTTTGATGTGAACACTGATATATGTGGTTTGAAGTTGAATAGTTTTTGTTATGCATATTTAGATATATTTGAGTTGGTTTGATGTTTTTTTGATAGTTAAGATATATGTGATGTTTTGTTGTGATGTGTTTGTGGTAGTAAATGTTTTGATGTAGTTATAGTGTACTATGTTTTTAGTAGTGTATTATTTAATTCAAAAAACTGTTAGGAAATTTAAAGCACTATTAGAAAACACTATTTAAATTACATGTTTATACTTTTCAAAATTTGCTACCATATATTTTCTAGTAGTGTTGTGATTTGTGTTAGGTTATGTTGGTGTGTGTTTGCTTTGAAAACCTCCACTACTGTAGAAGTCCTTTGAAATTTTTATTTTATAAAAAAACTAAAAAATTGAATTTGATTTATTTTTACTTCTAATTTTAAATTGTTATACTTGCATGTTTAGGTTATAAAAATTCCTGATAGCATGTTATTTTAGTTTTTGAATTCTTACACATGTATCATTTCTTATGCTTAAATATTTTATCCTAACTAAAACTTTAAAGTTTGGGGGGAATTTAAAAACAAATTTTCAAAAACTAAAATTTTATTTGTTCTAAAAATACTATAAATAAAATTTTATTTTTGATTGAAAATAATTATGTATATGAAGTTATATTTGGGAAACAAAATTTTGAATATAGAAATGAGTAAGAAAATTTAGTTAAAATTTATAGTAATGATGAAAAATTTAAAGTTAAAATTTTTTTAGTAAAGAAATGTTAAATGTAGTTAAACTATCCTTAGTAGGAAATGTTGTATTTTTGGAAAAGTAGAAGATTTGACTTTGATTTTTCAAAACTTAAATTTCTTTTATTGAAAAATAATTTTCAACACTATTATTATAACTTTTAAGTGAAAGATATATTTTAGACCTTTATTTTAAATGGAAGGGTAGAATTCAAAATCATTAAAGGCCTATCCAGATATAGTAATCCTTGCCATATTAAAAAAAAAGAAAAGAAAAAGAAAAAGAAAAAAAAAGAAAAGAAAAGGGAGGAGAAGTTTGAGGATTTAAGGGCCTAATAAAAAATTGGTTCCACACCTAAAGCTGAAAATATAAGTTTTGAGAAAATCTAATGCTTAATAATATAATATAATAAGTAAAATTATTTTCAAATAAAAATTTTTAAGTGAGGAAAATAAAATGTTTAAATCCTATGTTTTGAAAAATCTACAAGTATCTTTGAATAAGATAAGAACTCATATTTTTCATGATCCTTTAGTTATGAACATTCTAAACGTTAAGTTGGTCTCATTTACTAAATTTTCTTCTAAATTAGACTATTTCATTTCTAGAACAAAAATTTGAGACCTTTCTAAAGAAACATTTACATAATTTGCATGCTTGATTTTTATATGATTATAGTGTCACTTGAGGACAAGTAATATTTTAAGTTTGGGGAATTTTGATACACCTAAAATATATAGTTTTTTTAAGCACACTTTTATACATATTTTTGATGATATTGCACTTTAATGGAATGTATTTTCATGTTTTTCTTGCAGGTATGACAAAAATGAGTGATTGTGATGAAAGGAGCAAAAAATGATTAAATTTGGAGCAAAAATTGAAAGGTGTGCAAAATTAGTCTTTGGCGCCTAAGCGTCAGATGGCTGGCACATAGGCGCCACAGTTATAGTGACAAATTTAAATTAATTTTGGTGCAAATTTGAAGGGGTTTTGAAGCACCCTTTGGTTTAAACTTCAGTAACTTCCCATTAGCGCTAAAATTCATTTAAACTTCGAATGGATGGATGCATCTCTTGGTGGATTCATTGAATCTGGATATTATTTGAAAAGACACCAAAGCACGTATTGGAGAATTATTAAAATGAAGACTTAAGATCAGAAAAAATGAAGAATTTTGTAGAGAAATTTTAGCAGGAGAAGTTGGAGAAAAGCTTGAAGTGATTTAAGAGAAAGATGAAGAAAGAGAGCCTACTTCTCGCCATATTTTCTTTACTTTTCCTCTTTACTTTATTATAGTTTGTATTAGAAATTAGGAGAGTCAATCCTTAGCGTTGGGAGCCAACTTCTAATAAGTTATCTAGTGGAAAACAAAAGTTTCAGAGGAACTTCAAGAGTCTTGTGGAGAGGATTTTCAGATAAGTTTTTATCTTTATTTTTACATAAGACTTGTTGTGTTTTTACTATGTTTTCTTATTTAAAATCAAATTGTGTGTGTGTTTTCTCCATGAGTTGAGTAGTTTTCTTTATCTTTTTTCCTTTCAAATGAAGAAGTAATTAAATTATGGAAGGAAGTTGTGTGAAGTATAGATGTTTACCGTTGGAAGAAGTTGTGATGATTCCACTACCTTGCACTTCATTTATCTCTTGATTTAGCCAATTGAGATGTTAAAATTTGTTGTGAGAACATGTAAGAACCAATGTGGTATTGTCTCAATCAACAATTGGAGTGAATCACATGCATTTATATGGGTGAGAATTGTAATCCATATATTTGAGTGCAAATAAATAGGGAGATATATTTTTAAATGAGGAGTAAAATTAGAGGACTTTAAAGTGATAGGCTAAAACCCTTAATTTGGTTTGATGTTTTAAATTTTGTTATGAGATGTTAGCCTCCAGGTGGAGGGAGAAGAGGGAACTCTAGAGTGAGAGTTATATGGGTGAAAATTGTAGTCCATATATTTGAGTGCAAATAAATAGGGAGATATGATTTTTAATGGGGAGTAAAATTAGAGGACTTTAGAGTGACAGACTAAAGCCCCTAATTTGGTTTGATGTTTTAAATTTTGTTATGAGATGTTAGCCCTCAGGTGGAGGGAGAAGAAGGAACTCTAGAGTAAGAGCTAGTATCTTTCCTGCCTAACCCATCTATAAGATTTCATAACTTCAAATTAACCAATGTTCTTTATAGAACGAAGTAAGGGTAAAGAATATAACTGCTCCTATTTGGCACAACACATTTAGATACTTCCACAAAAAAAAAATTCCATAATTATTACTGATTCATTGAAGGAGAAAAAATATATTTTATTCTCATTTGCTTTCAAATATATAATTTTATAGTTTTGTTAATTTTAGTTGCTTGCTTTACTTTTTCTTAAAAGAAAATATCAAAAACAAATTTCTATCTTAAGACATATTTTACAAAACTATTTTAAAAAGTAAAAACTTATTTTTCTGCTTTCTTTAAAATTTTACACATTTCCCTGTGGGTTCGATATCTCGGGGCTTAATCAGAAAGTCCTATATTACTTGATAAATGATATGTGTACTTGCGTAGAATCTCATATTATGAAATAATTAAAATATATTTATTATTTGCTTCAGAGTCAAGTTTTTGGCATCCGTTGCAAAGAAAGAGATATTATAATTGAGAAGAGATATAAAGTGTAAAACGTGATCATAAATATTCGGGGATCACCTGTCAGTTATAAGAAATGATCTTTCTAAAGCAATTGGGTTCTCAACGTCTTCCTCTATATCCAAAATAATAAAATAAGCAAGGAAATTGAATTTACCAACTCTAATTGGAATATGCTCAATTATTTCGTTAAGTCATTCATCTATATGCTAATTAAAGAGTTAGATTCATAGGCTGAAGCTCTTCTTATCCTAGTCTCTCAAATATTGAAAAGGAAATTAAATTTATGTTTGCTCCTGAGCCTTATAATTTCAATGCAATAAATTGGTCTTATGTAGTGCATTGAATGATAAATTTACTCAGATCCTTAAGTTTTTATAAATGAATTTTTTTCTGCAAGATAGAGCTACACTCTTCAGTTAATGCTAGAGTTTCATAGTCACCAAATTTTCATTTTTATTGAAGTACATCTTTCATAAACTTAACATAAATAAGCATTTGTTCTATAAGCTTCGATGAGCACGATATTAATAGTTAAATTTTTTAATAACATTAAGAATTTTGGAAACTGCTGGTCCAACTTATGCTTTTGAGGTTTTTGATGGAAAGTTGGTGGTTTTCTTTCTTGTTCTTTTTAAGATGGTAGGGCCATTTTTCCTAAGTACGGTGAAGGTTTATCACTAAATCTCTCAAGCTCGAATTTCTGAATATATCTTTCTCTTTACTTGACACTCTAAATCATGACCACTCCTAAGGTTTATGTATTTGCGTTGTTCTATTCCTTAGTCATTAGGAATCACCTTAGTTTTTTCTTGGTAACTTCCTTTGGGCTCTATAAATGATAAGTTAGCTAACTGCCATAATTCTAATGACTACAACTTGGCTATGTATCTAATTTCCTATTTTCAACACTACTTCTTCCAATATTAATTTTTTCCTTTAAATTTTGAATTAGAAGTGAATTCATTTAGGTAATTTGGTCTTCGGTTAAGATTATTTCCTTAGTTGTTTTAGATTTCTAACATGTTTCGTTTGTTCCTACAGAATTGTTAATTTCCTACATTTTAATTATTATTCTAATTAAATTTAGGGTTATTCCTTCAATCAAGATTGTAGGTGTTTGAATAGGGGTTAATAACTCTATTACTTAGAACATTTAATGACTTCACTACTACAAAACTAAGATCAATTAAATTTTCATGAGCATTCTCATTACTTATTAGATATACAGGTGTAGAATTCAAACATAAGTTATCTAAATTTTTGGATATTACTGATACGTGCAATCAAGATTGATAAGATATCGTATTCTTAAGTTTTGGTTACCTTTATATTATCAACTCTTTAGAAGACCATTCAACACTAATTTTAGGCATCTCCTCAATAAAGATATAGGCCTCTTTAAAAGGTGTTGACATTAAAGATCCCCGGACTGTAACATCTATTATAGACTTCAATTATCTCACCAATCTGTCACAAAATGTTTGTTTAATTAAGCAATTAGGTTGGTTATGGTGTGGACATTTCCTAAGAAATTGTTTAAATATCTCACAGGGTTAATAGATTAACTCAATGTCCATTTGGGTAAAACAGTTAATATCATTTATAGTTTAGAAATTTTAGAAGGTGAAAAGTATTTAGCTTCTAATTTTTGGGTCAAGTTACTCCAAGTGGTTATGGATAATGATGTTAATAAGTCAAGCCATAATTAGTCTTGTCTTTAAGAGAAAATGGAAATAAACTATATCTAACAATGTTATTTGAGACACCTTTATAATTATAAGTCATACAAAATTTTAGGAAATTAGCTTAGTGTAAATTTGGGTCTTTGGTTGATGAACCTCCAAATTAATTGTTTTGAACCATTTGAATTATTACAGGTTTTTGTTCCAAGGTGTTGACTTCTATGGTAGGATTATGTTTGATGGATTTCATTTTATAACAGGTGAGCAAAATCCCTAAGTAGTCCTCATTTACTTTATAGTTTGCATTTCTTCCAAATACTTTAAGTTGTGCATGTTTTATAAGTTTTATTTAACTATTTTCTTTTTATTCCAAGGTCAACAACCATAATTTAATAGATTCAGTCCTATACATATTTGTCAGGACTAACTAAGACTCTACAGTAACAAGTAAAAAAATATACACTATATAAGTAATAACCAACACAATTAAGTAAATAGTGTACAAAAAGTAACTAACATAGTTCACTATATTTTTGGGATTTTCCAAAACATCAATAATTATAAACAACACATAATACACAATACACAATTAAGAAAACAATGTAGTTTTCAGACCTGAATTTTAACTTCTCAACAAATATTCTCCTAAATTGAAAAATTAAGATTGTTACTTAGTAAAAATGCCAAAAGCTTGATTTGACATATGGTAAAACATTTGTTATCAAACAAGTATACACGTTGATCAAATTGTATACAGATAATAAGACATTTATTGATCTCATGAAGAATGACTTAACTTCTCAAATATTCTATTCACTAGTTTACTAACCCTAAGTTGAGTTCAAAATAATGAAAATTTTCTAAGGTTTTGACAGTGTATAAAATTCTAATTTCAAAAGAAAAGAATTTTGCTAAGTGTGATGAGTTTTATTAGGTTTAAAATGACTACTTTAAATTAGCTCAAAGAATTATAGGATCCTCCACGAAAAAATTTTTAAAATAATTGTTAGACGGGGTCTGTTACTTCTTACTTTATTCCAAGTTATAACAAGCATTGGAATCTAATATTATAGTTAAGCTCCTCAAACCCTGCAAGAATTTTCAACCATCAACTTTACCCTTTAGGTTTGCAAGAGATTGCTAGCCATATTCCTATTCCATTAAACTCATTTGTTTTAATGTAATTCTGCTTAAAGTCTTCTACCGACAATAGCAAAATACAACTTGTTTTAACTTCCAAATGACTAATTTAAATGTAAATTTAAGATTGGATGGTTAAAACAACAATTCAAAATCATTAAAAAAGTTTTAAATCTCTGTAATACACTTCTTTCAATCTAAGGGAGCAAAAGATTTTAAGTACTACACATGATTTTGAAAGAAAATATATTTTTCATTAAAATAAATCAAATCAAGATACGAAGTAAAAAGAAACTAATTAGGCTTTGTTGTTTCCCTTAATTCTTATGATCACCACCCAATATGTCTTCCTCACTTTATTACAATTTGCTCTCACACTTACACTAAATGTAAAGAAAAATACTCTCACACAATGATAAGTGATCTTCGAAACTTCTCCTTTAAATTTCTTTTCCTCTTCCATGGAGAGTCCTCCCAAGAGTGTGTTGTGTATCCCCTGTGCATGCGATTCCTTTTGCTTCACAATGTCACTTTATTCTATAATGAAATGACACCTTAATTTACACTCACGATAATGAAAAAACAATTCTCAAACACTCTAAGGACTCTCTCTAATATGAACCTCCTCCAAATATTCTTTAATTCACTATATTATCTCTACTTCTCATTGAACCGTAGAGGAGATCACCAAAACAACCTTAAGTTAATGGGAGGCCTGGTGTCGTTGTGCGGTGGTGCTAGGGCACTAGAGTGGCTGCAGCGAGGCACTGGTGTGGGAAACGACAGACGAAAGTGTGGGTTCCATTATGGGGAATCCTCATTTCAAGGCTTCAAATGTCTGAGCATTGGCACTTGTAGTGCGATGAAATTTTATTGGGAGTTGGGGTGCTTGGGGCCAGTCGCTGGAATGGGCTACATCAGGTGCTGGGGTGCTCATCTGGGTGCCCCCGAGAGATTGTTCTTCTGGTGATAGGGCCCTTGCTCCAAGCGATGGAATATTAGCTTATCTATTGAAGAGGCACTGTCCATGGGCATCAGGGTAGTTGCCTATTGATTTAGCTTATTTGGTGCTCCAAATGTTACAATTACAGTTTTTTATACTATGTATAACACTGTATATATTCTTGAAACAAATAATAGGTATGAAAAAATATATGAATAAATCAAAAAATTTTATACTCATCAATTAACCTAATATAAACATATATAGTGTGTTAACATGATTGAACTGTCAACATTACACTAAGGGGTTGCTGCCTCCATAACAATGTCCATAAAGTTGATGAAAATGATCATTTAAGTTTATAGTGGAGGTCACCCTCAACCGATAATAGATTGTGATTTATGATAGTGGTTAAGTGACATTATGGTCAAGCAGCGACTGTAGTAATAACAACTATAGTGAGTGTTCGATACTTTTAGTAAGATGTTGATTTAGCTATTGCAGTCTACTGGTTCAATGGTAGTTGTGATGACAAAAATATAACAATGATGACAAGAAGGATAAAAGTTTAAAATGAACATTTTTAGGAGATCAATCTCTTGTCTTAATATGCCTTCGCCAAGAAAATTATGCTTGTCTGGAAAAGAGTGAGCATGGATCTTACAAGAAATGCCTTGTGCCAATAAGATTACATATGTCTTAGAGAAAAGGAAGAGAAACTTAATGTCTTTGATTTTGGGATTGTTTATTGGATTAGGAGGTTCCTTTATTACAAGTATTTTTTCTATTGGTGACACAAGAATGCTTGTTAATTTTGTTAAAGTTGGATGATTTCTCACAGATGATGTCAAAATGTTGTATACTGAAAAATTCTTGATGGTAAAGTACACAAGTTTATCGTCTTATACTTGCGCAAAGAGCACACACACACACAGATAAAATAAAATGTACAAGGGTCAACAAATAGTTTTTACGAGAAAACCCAAAGAGAGAAAAATCATGGGACCTAGCTTAATTGAAATGATTCCACTATATAGGTGAATTATAAAATTCATGGTTTTAAAATCACATCGAACCGGTCAATTTGACTAGTTTAAGTAGGAATGGGTCATTCAGTTGGTTCGGGCCTGGCTAAATATTGTTTTTTTATAGAATCATGAGTGATCCTGTCAAAATCGAGGTTGGACTATCAAACTGGTCCAGTTTCTAAAGCACCGATCAATTCAAATATTGTCTAATTTTACCCTTTAAATTCTGATTGGATGGTCAAAAATATAATATTTAGATTAAAAATAGTTAAAATAGCATGTTTTAAATTTTTTATTCTACCTTTTAAATTACAAAAAATAATTTAAATTTTTATTACATCATCCGATTTAACTTCTGGTTATAGTTGAATCTTGAACTTTTTCTTCTTTTGGTTCAATAAATGGTCCTATTTTCACAACCTTGATAAAAATTTATTCTCTCCCTTAAATAATGGAATGTATTGTTATGAGAGCGTGTAATGTTAATTTGGTTTTCATCAGACATGGTGAAATGTGTTGGAAATATAAAAACAATTTGGCGATAATGGCAGTGATAATCAAAAGACGGTTGTTTGTGATTGTGGTGGCAGTTTGATGGTCTGGCTATAGCGACAATAGCGTTGTGATGGTTGTTAGAAGAAGAGAATGGCAACTGAGCAATGGTGATTCTATTGACGGAGTGACAGTGATTTGGTAAAGGTAGTGCCAGCAAGTCACTGGTGGTTCAAAGTTGATTTTGCTTAAAAAAAAAAGAACTTAGCCCTAAGTTCTTCTCTCTCCTCCTTTCATGTTGAATTGGTAGAGTTACTTTAATAAATTTAATCAAAATCCCATAAGACTATATTGAACGGTCCATGTTAATTCTTTTAATCATAAATCTCTTCTTAAAATTTTAAATGTTTTAATGGAATCCAAATTAAGCGATCTTGTGGCTAGTGGATTCGTTATATTGAGATACTCATTTTGATTATAGGAATGCCAAAACTAGATATCAAGTCTTCCAATTATATTTTAAGAATTTGATCTGAGTTTATTTAGGCTAAGATCTAATTGTCATTAAAAATAATCTTAACTTGCAAAACTTGATAACAACAACCATTAATAATCAGTAATTAGAATTAAAAACCTCACCAAACAAAGCTCACACTAATCAACCATTAAACTACCTCTTAAACAAACCAGAGAAAAAAATAATAATAAAGGAAATTCACAGCATACTCAGTCAATTACTCTAAAAAAGTCTCCATAATATCAGAATAGATCCCTGCTTCAGAGTTCCGATACTCCATCCCTTGAGTACCTCCCGAAGACGACGACGAACTCATCCTCGCCGGCAACGTAAAACTCTTCTTATACTTATCCCCCTCCACTTTCCTCGCCTTACCAGAATGGCTCTGATCCAAGCTCAAATATTCCTCTGCTCCCCCACCACCGCTTCCACTCACCTCTGCCTTCCCTTCATCTGCGCACACGTTCTTTCCCGCCATCAAAAGCTGTTGTTGTTGTTGTTGATGGTGGTGGACTAGTGGCTTGCTTCCGAGCCCATCGGAGCCGAAGAGGAGCTTGGCATCGTCGGTGCGGCCGGTGAGCGCATTGAAGAAGGAGAGGCCGTTAGGCCATTTGAGATCAGCTTCGTGATCGGCAATCATGTCTTCGCCCGAATGGGGGAAAAGGAAGAGGTGGGTGTCATCTTTATTGATAGCCGGGGGGATTCTAGAGGAAGGGTGGAAGGTTTGAGAGGCCTGCGAGGCGGATGAGAAGGGAGATTGGGTCCAGTTGAAAAGGGGTTGAGGTGGGCGGGATGGAGCTTGTTTGAGGGGAGGGGGTGGTGGTGAGAGGTTGGTGTTTCTGGTGGAGGAGAAGAGCTGGGAGAGGAAGAAGCCTGATTGGTATCCGAGTGATTCAAACATATGTCGCATTCTGAGCACAAAGTGGAGATCTTCTGGTATCTGAAAATTGCCAGTCAGAGCGTTAATTGAGCCCAATATACTGTTAGATAGAAACATTTTAATTCAAAATCTGAAGTTAATGAGTTCAATAGTGCATTTGATTACAGAGGAAAATCGTTAGAATAAAAAATGGAAAACTCACAATCTTGCAAGAGCCAAGCTGGAGAAGTCCATGGCCGGCTTGGATGACCGCTATAGTCTGCTCCAAATACAAAAGAAGTAAAAAAAATCAGATTTTGGAAGACAAGTAGAACAGAAAAGAAAGGGCAGATAGGGGAGAGTGCAGAATGGATTCCTGCCTGTATACCAGATGCGAACTGATCAGTCCATTCGGGAGGAAGCTGCAAGGAGAAGCAGAAGAGAAAGCTGAAAAACTATAATGATTAAAGTTTTAAAGCTGTATTTTTGTTTTGTTTCTTGTGACTATACACATGCACTGTTTTTTTTTTTTTTTTGAAGAATGGAAGTGGAAGATGATAAAGAGAATCATGTTCCTTCTCTCTCTCCCTCTCCCTCTCCGTGGAAAAGAGAACAAACCGCATCAAAGGAGCTCTGCCAGTAGTTGGAGATGTTGGGTTCGCATTCAGAAGGTTCTTTGAAGACCCATTTGTGACATTTATCAGAAGCAACTTTGCCCATCAGCCTGCTTTAAATGCAATCAATCAGAAGAATTTATAAAAAAGCACAAAAGTTAAAAATATCAGCTTTTGTTTCCTCGCCAAGACCAAGTAAACAGCTAAATTATTTCTCTTTTAACGAGATTCATAATTGATTTACTATTACCAGTCATAAGAAGTAAGAAAATCAAAAGCGACTATTCAAACCATGCATTCCTTCATTTCCAATTTTGAAATATTTAACTATAAACTGAAACTGAAAGCTTAAAATAAAGAAGCATTTCTGCGCTCTTTTCCAAGACTAATTATGACTAGTATTCCAAGGGTTATAGAATGACTAAGAGCAGTCTAATTTTCCTTTCAGAAAATTAGAATAATTTCTCTAATGCAAAACAGCTATCAGTACCCACCCTTCTCCATAATTATACAGTTGGATGGACATCTTGCTGAACGCTTTCCGGACTGGATCCTCGCCGTCGATCTCGTCGAGGCATTCACTCATCCTTGTGCGGCAGAATCCATCCTCCCACATCAACATCCTAAACGCAAAGAAGAAGCAAAAATCAGAAGCCAAGCTTCCTCCTTTCAGACGAAATCATGGCTAAAATGAGCAATGGAGCCACTCACAAGCTTCCATTGTCATCCCCAACCTTGCAGCCGTTGCCTCCTCTGCACCTACTGAAGAGAGAGGAAGAAAAGAAGCGAACTTTGAGTGGAATTACAAAGTGTAAGTAACAGGGAGAGGAGGGAGGGAGGGGAGTAGAAGAAGTACGGGCGAGGGCGAATGGTCCAGAAGACGGAGTAAGTCCACTCGGAGTTAAGGCAAACGTTGCGGAGAGCCTCGTGAAGAGCCATCATCCCAACTGCTTCTTTGCTCCTACTATCACCTCCAGTTCCCGAGCCCACCATTTCTCTTTCTAAAACCCTCTCTTTCTATCTCTTTCTCACAATATCTTCCTGTTCCCCCCTTTCACTCTACCAGCTATTTGTCACTCACTCGCTGTCTTATTTCCCCCTTCCTCTTTATTCTTCGTCCTCTTATCTACCATGTACCTCTCCAATTCTTTCTCCGGCTCAATAGCCCCACCCTCACGTTAGCCCTGCAAGTAAAAGCTAAAGCCGCGGGCCCAATCTCTCTCTCTCTCTCTGAGTTACTTCTTACATCCGCACTCTATACGTCTGCATTAACGCAGTCCTATCAACGATTCTCCAGTGAGAGCTGCACGAAGGAGAGGACGCGGCAGAGCATCAAGAGAGAAAGAAGAAAAGGGTACTGGGAACCATAGCTGTGATTTACAGCAGGAATAAAATATGACTAGCAAATTACTATGTTATCCACAAACGAGAAGTTAGGGTTGGAAAATAAAACACATTGAAATTTTGGACTGATTAATTAAATTTGATTTCTTTTTTGTATTATTCTTTAAGTTCGTATAAATTATATGTTTTTTTTTTTCTTTTTAGAATGAGGATGTATAGAGAGATATGGGTCTATGGGAATTTTCGCTAAAATTCTCTTACCGAATCAAGTTGCCTATCAAAGTAGCTGAGTCGAGCGCACTTGTCGAAGTAGTTGAATCTAATCCACCTGCCAAAGTGTCTGAAAGAAGCCCACCTACCTAAGTGATTGAATTGAGCTCTTCCGCCAATCCAATTTTTCTAGAAAGGACAACCTAGCCAGCCTATACAATGACATCTATCAGAAGTAAACATCATTACTTGAAAGAATTCTTTGTGACTAATAGGTACACCCATCAATCCGTAATGAGAGACGTCACATGATACTTGGAGCTTGTTCCTTTCACTCAGGTATCAGGGTTGGCCACCGTACCGACAATGCCTAACATCGATCAGCAATACATTACTTCCACATCACAGCCTTTCCATCAAGACTTTGAAGCAAATCGACATATAGTATAATATGTAGTATTTTACTTATTTTATTGATTTTATACTTCATGTATAAAAGGGTAAGGAAAACGATAGAGGGGGATCTTCCCTTTTCCCATAATACTCCTTTTGTTTCTGTTCCTTTATGGAGATCACTTTTCTGGAGATCACTTTTCATCTCCATTATTTCTCTAATCTTGTAATCCAAAGAAACTCTAAGAAGCAGCTTCCCTCTGACTTGCCCGAAATCAGAATTCAATATATTTCATAACGTTCCCTCCAAGACTCATCCATCTCTCTCTATCATTCTCTTTATGATACAAGGTCTTTTATTGGGTTGTATCTATTCACGAATGATACAAGACCCTAAATCTCAAAAGGATTCAACATCTAATAAATTGAAAGAAGATTAACTCATGGTGTACATGATTCATTTTGTGTCATTAATAAAATAAAATATAAAAAATTAAACCTGGTTTTTTAGGAAATATTTTATATTAGAATATTTTCATCTAATTTTAATACTAATGAATCTAAAATTTATTTGATTTATTTTTTACATAGTATAACTTATGTAAAATTAATTAAATTATATGTTGCATTTGTCCTAAATAAATTAAATTGATTTTGAGAAATACAATGATAACAAGAAGTCTTGATCCCACTAAGTGAGGACTGCTTTTATAACTTATGTAAAATTAATTAAATTATATGTTGCATTTATCCTAAATAAATTAAATTGATTTTGTGAAATACAATAATAACAAGAAGTCTTTATCCCACTAAGTGAGGACTGCTGCATGAATCTTTTTTCTCCATTGTGTTATACTGGATGTCATATTTTCATTTAATTCTAATAAATTAAGATCATTTTTTTAAACAATACGCCTTAACACTTTCTAGGTCTACCTTTGCCTTTATTAGCATAAGTCGAATATATGACATCTATTGTCTTAACTGGATCATCAGAGGGTCAAAGTTTAATGTGACCAAGCCAACTAAGACAACTCTCTCAATTTTATTCTCTACTGGAGCTACACCAACCTATCACATATATATTCATTTTAAATTTTTCTCTAAGTGTAAATCCTCTCATGCACCTAAGCATTCTCATCTCAACAACACTTAACTTTGTTTTATGATTCTCTTTTTAAAGGCCAACATTGTGCATCATAGAGCATTATAGGTCTCACCACCATCTTATAAAATTTTTCTTTCAGTCTAAGCAGCACTTTTCCATCCTTCAATAGGCTTGGAAAATACCTCCACTTCAACCAACTGACTTGAATTCCACCAACAACATTCCCATCAATATCACCATCACTTTGAACAGGACACCCGATATATATAAAGTGTTAACACTTTCTAATGTTTTGATCACCCATACTTACAGCTCTGTCACTAAAGCTACTATTAATAAAATTACATTATAAGTATTCAATTTTAGTTCTACTCAAATGAAGGCTTTTAGACCCAAAGGTTGACATTCATAATTTAAGTTTTTCCTGTTCCAGTAAAATCATCCATAACTAAAGCAAAATGGTATGGGCTTAAAGTTGATCCCTCATGTAATCCAACCGAAATAGGAAAATATTTGAACAATCCTCCTTATGTTTGATCACAAGTAAAAGCTCTAGTAGACATATCCTTAATGAATTAAATGTTAGTCATATCATCACCTTTCTTCTCTAGAGCTCTCCAAGGGATATCTCGTGGAACCTTATCGCAAGTTTTTTTCTAAATTAACAAAATCATATGTAAATCCTCCTTATTCTATATGTACTTCTCCAGCAAACCTCTCAATAAATGTATAGCTTCCATAGCAGACCTTTTTGACATAAATTCAAGCTGATTATGAGAAATCTTTGTATTATCTCTTAACATATGTTCAATTGCCTTCTCCCATAATTTAATATTATGACACATCAACCTAATTCATCTATTATTTGCACAGTCTTGTATATCCCATTTATTCTTTAAAAATGGGAACCAAAATACTCTTCTTCCACTACTCATCCATCTTTTTAATCTTTAAAATAATATTAAGGAGTTTATTAAGCCCAAAAACTCTCATGTCTCTTAGAGATTTTCCACACTTCATTTAGGATATCATTAGGTCATCCAGACTTTCACCATTAGTTTTTGTTAAAGCCTCTTCAACTTATTTTTTAGTAATGCAATGACAATCAATGATATTAAAATCACTAAGGTTTATCATATTTTTAGAAACTTCAAATGTTGAGTTATATATTTTGAGAGATACTAAAATAATAAAAGGTTTTGAGGAAAAACTAAAAAAAATTGATTAAATTATTTTCTATATTTTTTTTTGAAACATAATTGAGTTAGATTATTTTGAAAAATTTTAAATAGAAAAAAATATATATCATTACAAATTGATTCATTTTTTTGTTAACTCAGATATAAAAAGCTAGTTGATTGGTTATATATTATACTTATTTTTAAATAAAATTAATGATTTGAAGAATCTTTATTTAATTTGAGTGAAAATATTCTCACAAAAAAAATCTCCATGAAATTGTTTTATTATAAATAGTTTCTCCTTACTATACACTTGATATGTAACAAAACAAGATAATAATTAGGTATGAAGCTTAAAACTTTTGATAGTTTTATTTTAATTAAATTTTCTAATAATATAAACTCAATAACACCAAAAATATTTTGATATTAGTTCAAATGAGCCAAAGTTAAACACTTGAATTTTAATTAGATGCTCTTAAGCAATAATTGAAGAGTCAAACGATCTCAAAATTAGGCTTGGTTATAAAAAAATTGAGCATCTGATGAGAGTAAACTAATAAGCATAAAACACTAAATTTTGAATTTTTTTAAACGTCTAAATGTTGAAATAATAGTCTACAATCAATGAAATCAATATTGAATGTCCAATGAAACTTTTTCAAATTTTCATCAAATTTATCAAAGTGCAACTCCTAAAACTATATAGATCACTACTCTCTATATGAGATGGTGAGAGGAGAGATAGTTGATAGCTATATGTTAATTACCACCAACAATTATCGACCACAACCAATCATTGTTGTAGCAAGCTAGAGGGTGCATAAGCGCTTTCCAAGCACCGGTTACTATGTATTTTACGCATAGGTACTACTTATGTGACATTTAAGTGGAGTATGACACCTTGGCACCAAACATGGGGTGCCTAAGTGCTCCCTTTAGAACAATGGAGCATAACTTCTAGTGGAGCTTGGGCACCACCTACACTAACCAACACAATAAGAAGAGTAACTCCAATACTTCAAAAAGAAAATCTGGGCCAAGCGTACCATTTTATGAAGTAATGAAAGCTCCATCTCTGCTTAAAAATAAAGGATTATAGAAGAAAGAAATTTGATGTCAGTAGCACTCATTTCTTCTACCATTTTCTTTGAAACGCGTGGCTCTTAGCATGACACCAAGCAAAGAAAGACATATACCAAAAAGAGTCACCGGAGAAAACATGCTTCATTGGAGTAATCAAACGAAGAGAGTGCGAGAGTGTACATGAGAGTTCCTCAAGAGAAAACAAGGGTGTGATTGTTATATTAAAAAAAGAGGAAAATCAAAGATTGAGTTGTAAGTATGTTTAATTTTGGGAAGAACATCGATGATATCTTTGTAAACTTTATTTACTTTGAATTTTTAATGGAATTTATGTATTTTTCATCCATTATGCATATGAATTAAATTATTTATCCCTTGAATTTAGTTTTATGCAAATTAGAACTGTCTTTGTTATGTTATTATCTAATTTGTATCTTAAGTTGCCAGTTTAACTTCTTTAAATTTAACTTACTCCTAAACGAATAACTTAGGAATTTAAAATGTGTTGTGATCTTGTATTATGAGAGTAGGTTAGTGGAACAATTAGGTTAACCTACACAACACGAAGAGAATAGGATTATGGTTGTTAGGTTGGTTCAATCATGTAGGAACATTTATAAACACTAAGGTTTTTGTAGGGTCAGAGGACTAACTATAATATGAAACCCAAATTCTTTATGTCCATCAGGAGATGCAAAAGAAAATTCTGTTCCTGATTGTTAGCTTTAATAAAATCACATAGATAGACCTATTTGTATATGACAAATTCAGAGGAAGCTTTTTTTCATTGTTTTTAACCAAAAACAAGTTATGGGTTTTACTTATTGCAAAAATTTGTATTGGATACTTTTAAATCAAAAAATTTTAAACTTTCAAGCTATAATCAAAACTCATAGACTAGAAATATTTCAAACTTTGGCACATTACTCATTCTTAATGGGATCGATACGTAGGCACATTTACATATAATAATTGGTCGACACGTATACTTACGTGTATCACTGGTGCTTCATATTATTTTAGTTGTATCATGCTTTGTCATTAGTTCTAGGAAATGCGTTGAAATTCCAATTTTAGAAATTTTAGTTGAACTATTAAGTTTATATTTGAAAATTTTTGTGTCATACTTCTTTTGTACTTTATTTGATGTTTTAAGTGTTAGACAATACAAAAGTATTATTTTTGTTATTTCTATTTTTTATTTTCTATATATTCTCTTATTTTACTTCATTTATTTGTGAATATGGCTTGGATTTGTGCTTTGTGCTAGTTTATGGTCTCTCTCTTGTTATGCATAAGATTAGACTAACTGAACTTGAATCTTATGACCTTGAATTAGAGAGAACAATCAAGAGAAACATGAAACTTAAAAAATCAAAAAAGAATTTAGGAGAGATGAAAAAACCTTAAGAGAGAAAATTTCATATTTAGACCACATAGGGAATTTTGCTAACCCCATTATTGATGAAACCCATAGAAGTATCAATAACCTACCATTTAAACAAATGCATTTGAACTCGAACTTACTATCAATCAGATGGTACCAAAGCTTTAATTTAGAGGCTCACCTATAGAATAATCTAATCTCCATATAGTTAGTTTCATAGAGTTATATGCGACTTTTAGATAACATGGTATAATAGACGATATTGTTAGACTTAAGTTGTTTCTATTTTCTTATAGGGATAAAGCTAGGATTGGTTGAATTTTGTATCCCTAAAATCTATATCTACTTGGACTAACCTTACTAAAAGATTCCTAGCAAAGTATTTCCCACCTTCAAAAATTATTAACTTAAGAATGATGTTACATCTTTTATTCAATTCGATGGTGAATCCATTTATGAGGCTTGTGAGATGCCTAAAGAGATGCTTAAGAAATGTCCCCAACATACATTATAAGATTGGATTATAATTTGTAGCCTTTATAATTGACAAGTTAGTTTGTTGAAATTAATAATTGATGTTGAAGCAGGGGGTCACTCATGTCAAAGCCTTTTAAGGAAGCTTATTCGCTAATTAAGGAGATGGCTACAAAAAGTTTATATGGCCTTCGGATAGAGTATCTAGGAAAATAGCTAGTGTTCATGATACAAATGCTCTAGCAATCCTAAAATCACAAGTGGCTATGATTTCTAAGAAATAAGAAAATCAAAGCCTTCATCTAATGTAAGGATCATAACTAGCAATGAAATACCTATGAACCATTAGAAATTCTTGTACAACTTCTTTGGAAACCTTCAAGACCATAATAGTTAGGTTCAATAAATCGTATTCTAACACTAATATCACAGGAGGGAAAAATCTCCTAAATTTTAATTTGAAAAATAATAACCAAGGGATAGGAAACTAGTAATGGAGTAGTAACAAAACAAATCACGTAGGTAGTTGGAATAACCAGGGTAATGACAACTCAAGACTTTGTTACCCTCCTGGATTCACTTATAATCCTATGTCTATGGAAGAGAAGCTACCTTTGAAAGAAGTACTACTAAACATGGGGAATCAAATAAAAATTCATGATACAATTATTAGGAATATCAAAACACAAATTGAAAAAAAAAGCTAACTCGTTGAAACAGAGACGCTTTGTAGCATTATCGAGTAATATAGAGTTGAATAAAAAAAATCAAAATGTTGAACAATGCAATGTTATAGGACCTGAAAGTGGGAAGGTGTTTAAGGATCCTAGTGAGGAAAAGCTTGGAAGAGAGGTTCCTGAGTCTAAGCTTGGCAGACCTGTAGAAAAATTTACCTCAGACTTAAGAAAACACCCTCAGTACCTCAGATAGAACACTAGAGACCACCACCATCTTTTGCTCAATGGTTGATTAAGTAGAAAATTTACCAACAATTCTCTTTAAGTTGATAGAAATATTCAAAAAGCTTAATATTAATATTTCATTTGCTAAAGCACTTGAACAAATGCCCAACAATAGAAAATTTATGATGAATTTTATGAGAAAAAACATACATTTTTAAAGCTCAAAACTGTGGCATTGTCTAAAAAATATAGTGTTATAATTAAAAGAAAATTTCCACAAAAATTAAAAGATATTGATAGTTTTATCATTCCATTCACTATAAGAATTCAATTTATGTGAATGAAGTTATGTGACATAGGAGCTAACATAAATCTAGTGTCTTTTTTAGTGTTTGAAAGACTAAGACTATGAGAACTTCAACCCATCATAGTGACCCTTTAGTTATTTGACTGTTCTTCAAATTTTTTAAGGAAGTTATAGAAAAAATTCTAGTGAAAGTTGATAAAATAATCTTCCCCAATGATTTCATTATGTTAGATATGAAGGAAGATGTGGAGATCCCAATTATTTTTGCTCGACATTTTCTTGCATTTGGTAGAGAAAATATTGATTTAGAAAAGGGGGATTAACTATTAGAGAATAAACTCAAGAATAAATTTTTTCAGATTCATGATCTTATACCACCCTCTACTTATACATATGACCAATATTTGAGATTAGAAATAGAAAGGTTGCAAGTGATTTTAAAAGAGAATTTCGAAAAGAAAGACTTATTTTTTAATAAGAGGATAATATAGTATCACAAAAGAATTGATTAGGAAAGTCTCCATGATATTTTTATCATTGAAAGACGAATAAAAAATTATTACACTAGATATTTGATCCTAGAAAAAAATATTTAAATAATAAATCAAACATTGTTAGGCAGAGGACATAAAGAGCTACTTCATACGCAACCCAAGGGTTATCTTGTTGTGCGATTGAATGATTGCTTGCTTTATTATGTTTGTGTGCAGTTTAGTTAGGTTGAGCAAATTAAACTAAACACTTATTAGGAAATATCTCAAAATAGTTTCTTTGTTTTTTGCTATTTTTTACCTCACATTTTGTTCAAATAGCCATTCACCTCAAATATCTAAAATGAAACAAAAATAAATCATGTCAAACAAAAACCAAACATAATTAGCTTCAACCAAACCTAAAGTTGGAGGTAATTACAAACTCATATTTAAAATAAACTTAAACCAACTCAGAACTCAAAGTATAATCAAATTAAGTTGAAAATATTAAAATTGATCCATTTGAAGCTCATCTGAGATGTCATCATTGAAATCTAAATTCTCTCCCTTATGGGTAGGACCAACACTTTGACCCTAGTTTTATCATCTTGTAGTCCACTTTGACCAAAAATTACTACGTCCTTCGATTCCTTGAGTTTTTCTCTTCCAAATGGATTGAGGTTGTCATTTTAGCCAAAAATCCAAATTTTCACTCTTTGAGCGTGCTTGTGCCTTAAGGTTGCACACCTGCACCACCTAGGGCTTGTTTAGTGCCCCTTTACCATAAAAGGGTCGGCCAACTTCCTTGGTTTACAGTAGCACACTCGAGTTGCCATCGAGGTTCACCCTCGCCAATGCAGTGCCTTCCCTGTAAAAGCAATTCCACTTTGATTTATGATGATGAGAGTAGATATGTGGGGCCTAACTATTCCAGCTTGCCATTACAGAGATCCCTTACTTACAAATATGCTCATTTCCTCATCTTTCGAGCTTTGACACTCCTCTTTCTTCTCCCTCTTTGGTGTGCTCTCTCTCCCTAGTGCGCTCTTTCTCTGGCGTGGTGGTCTGCTTCCTCCTCCTTTACGATTGGTCAGTAGGTAAGTTTTTATTTGTTTATTCTTAGTTAATAATTCAAGTTCTTTTCATTTTTTATGTAAAAATAAATTAAATGAATCAAGTAAGTTAGGCTCAAAATAGAGTAAGACTTAGGTTAGCCTGAACCAAACCTAACATGAACTGATCCCAGTCAAAACCTAAACTGGCCATTGGCCATCCTAGCTTAACCCTAGCCCAACCTAGTCCAACCTAGCCCAACCTAGCCCTACCCAGCCCAACCTAACTTGAACTTAGACCAATCTAGTCCAACTTAGCCCAACCTAGCCTGTCCTTAGCTTGACCTTTGTCTGACCTAACCCAAACTAGCCTAATCTTAGCCGAACGTAGCCTAACCCTATACCAATAAAGCCTAATCCTAACCCAAAGTAGCCTAACCCTGTACCAATCAAGCCTAACCTAGCTCAATCTAGTCTGACCCTAGACTAACCCTATTCCATCCTAGCCCAACCTAGACTGATCCTAGCCCAACTGAGCCCAACCTAGCTCAACATAACCTAACCCTACCCCAATTTGTCCTAAACTTAGTCTAACAAGGCCTAAACACATTGGAATCCAAGCTTATTCATAATTAAAGTTTCATTTTATTATAGAAAAAAGTGCTAAACCAATGGCAAAACCAACTGCTTATGATTGTATCATAAAAATGTTCCATTTTCTAACAATGTAGTAATGGTTTATGATCTAAGTTATTTGTGATGGCTTAACAATAGAACATGCTATCACTTATAAATAGTAAAATATTTTTCGACAGATTTAATCATTATAATGCCTCTTGTCGTCTGTTAAAATCAAATATTAACCAATCGCCATATTGTGTCGGTTATCATGAACCCGTCATTTGACCGTGTGCTAACCGATGGAGGTAAATCCTCCTTCCACTCCTCTCTTACCAAAGAAGAGTGGTGTAGCTATGGTGACGAACAAGACTAAAGATAAAATATAGATAAATGCTTGCTGATTATCGATCTTTGATAGCCCCAACAGCCTTAGTAGGCTACTGACATTCTAATTTCTGGTATACCTATTAACGACTCTAAGGAAATCTGAGTCAAAATTAAAATTAGTTAATTTTTTAGCAATAATTTTTCTTTGGTATTTAGAAACAATAATTCTGATGATTTATTTAGACTTCTAGATGTCTCTTTCTAATATTTCATGCAACTGTAGCTACTCCAACCCTATCACAGGCATATTTCTTTCGTTATTTTGTTTCCAATTATAAAATTAATCATTGAACTAAAGATTCTCATCCCCACAAATCTTTATGTGATTGATTGTACACTTGGAAATATTTTCTCAAAATAAGATATTTCATATGATGTAAAAAGTATTCATTGTTTTCTCTATTGTTAAGGTTAATTTTTATTGCCAGAATGAAAATTCAATTCAAAATCTAATTTGTCAGTTCCAAGATGGAAATTCTCATCAAATTCTAATATCTATTGCCGCAATTTCTATTTTCGCAATGCAAATTATATTTTGAAGTGAATTTTCAGTTTGGAACTGGAAACTTTTGTTTCAAAGTGAATTTATATTCTGTTGATGGAAATTATACTTTACACTAGAGGATATAGGGAAAACTTTTGCATCATATGAAGTATTTCCTTCTAAAAATATATTTCTAAGTGTACAATGACCCGACCCGCAATTACACAGTAAATTAACTTCCAAAAGATGGAAAAAAACTTGACCTGATTTATAAATAGTGGCTAGTGTGCAAAATCTTAAATGATATAAAAATTGAAAAATATTTTACACACTAGGGGTACTACGCAAGTATACGTATAGCTTCAAGTAATATAGAGTTTTCCTTAAAAACCCCTGTATCGATCCCACGAGGAAGTGAAGTATGAGGTCTTTAGTCAAATTCTTGTCTTCTACTAATAGTCCTTAGTTTGGAATGTCGATTAAAATTGTGTTTTATCTAGAAGCGTGTCTTCTCATTTAGTTTAGGAAGTTTAGGTTTTATGTTTTTGTCTTCTAAGGAGTGTGAGAGGAGAGGGAAAGTGAGATATTTCTTCTTCCTTACTTATCCAAAGAAAGAATTGTGTGTTGTTGTAAAGAAAGAAGAGGGGTCAAAGGAATTCCTTGAGATTCGCTTGGGGAAGAGTCTGAGATAAGTTGTCTTTACTTTACTCTGTTTGTATGTCATTGTTTCTATATATAAAATCCATGTTTTGTCATCTTTTCCTTATGATTCTCGAGTAGATTTTTTTGTCTTTCTCCTTTTCATGTGATGTGCTGATGTTGTGATATGGAAATGATGTGCCGATTTATTATGGAGAATTTGTGATGACATTTTCACTTCGAACTTCATTTACTTTTTGATCTGGCCAATTAAATTATTAAAACTTGTGAGAAACATATTTTTTGAAAGGATTAAGAGTTCCATAACAAAAGTGAAGGCCACATTCAATGTCCATGAATGAGAGATGTAGTTCATGGGGATTGAGTGCAAATAAATAGGGAAATATACTTTGATGGGTGTAGAATTGGAGATTTCAGAGTGACAGGCTGAAATCCTCAATTTGGTCCTAATATTTGGAAACTTAAGCGAGAGTTAGGCTTCAGGTGAAGGGAAGTGGGAGCTTTGAAGTGAGAGCCAGTAAACTCCTAGCCTAACCATAGATTTGGAGAATAAACTTAGGATTAGCCAATGTTCTTTGTACGCTGAAATAAGGGTAAAGAATAGGAATGCTCCTATTTGACATAATACATTTCTATTGCGGATCTATGTCAAAATAATCATCACTTTATGATTGGAAAGGAGGAAGACTATTTCTTGCAACTGAACTTTATTATAAATTTAGTCTTGTGTTAGTTTAACTTGCTAGAGTTTATAACACATTTAGGTAGAAATAGTAACTACAACTATTTATCTTTTTTTAAAAATTAAACTTACTTGCAATTGTACTGTGATTCGATAAGTGATTTTTTTGCTACGCCATAAAATTGAAGCCTCCCTGTGGGATCAATATTTCAGAACTCCACTAGAGCCCTAATTACTAGAGTGATACATATATGTTGACCTCACTTTTGATTGAGGTATAGTCTCTCTTTAGAATAGCCTAGGGTCTAGCCATAGGACTCTCCAGGTGACTTTCTTAGAGGACTAGTCATGGAACCCTCCCCATAGAAATTCAAAACTCTTCTTGCTTCACTAGGGGGTTTTCATATGCTTAAGGCCTAACCTCCACCTTTTGGTAGGAAAAGGCAAGCATAAGGAATCCTGGGGAAGTCTCCTATAGGTGGTCGGACCTTAGGATTTGCCCCGAGGGAGGTCTAGAGATCACCACTCATACACTTCACATTCACAACATACACACACCGCACATTCTAATTTCAACCCCGAACTCTTTAGAAACTCATGTGGATAACCCGACCTCTAAGTCTATGACTAAGTGGTAGGGACCAACACATAGAGGACCAAATGTAAGTGACCCTTGGTCATTACATCATGCTCACCTTGAAGCCACCTTCAAATTTCCAAAATTTCAATTTTTGGCCCCTTTACCCCCTAAATAACCCTGAACTACCCAAAATACCCAAAATTTCCAAAATTACCCAAATTCACCAAAATTCCCCAAAAATCATTCCAAGATATTCCTTACCACTCAAATTGACCATTCATGACCAAAAATTCCAAAATTTCCAAAAATACCCCCCAATACCCTCAAAATACCCAAAATACCCTTTTTGCCCAAAAATTCCAAAAAATTCTCAAAAAAATTCCAGAAAATCTTAAAAATCCCCAATTTCATTTTGTTCAACTACACTATGGGTCAATTTTGCCAAATTAATACACTTTCAATCCAAAATCCCAACTTGGCCCATTTAACCTAAAGGTGCCTAAACCAAACCCAATCTTGACCCAATTGACCCCAATTTTCATCAAATTAAATTCTAAACCAAAATTTAACATTACCAATATCAACTTAGACTAAATTCAAAGTCCAATGCGACCCACATTTGAATCCAATCCACTTGAAATCCAAAATCCCCAATTCTGCCTAAATAACCCAAAACTCCTAAAGTGACCCAATTTCAATCAATTCCTCCCAAATTTCAATTCTAAAATCTTTATAACACCTCCTTAAACTGAATTGGATCATCAATTTCCCATAATTTGAGCTCAGGTCTTACCCAAATCCATTTTGGACCAAAGAAACCCCAAGTTTGAGCCAAGCTAAACACATGTTTTAAATCCATCAAATTGACCCTCTAAACCTTGTCAAAACCATTTTATGTCTTCATGAAAATTCTTTTATACAACCATATCTACATTATTGTTGAAGACCTCTGAACACCATTCCCACTCAAACTCAAGAAGACTTGATCCGAACCCAACATGGTCCAAAATAATAAAAAATCCAATCCATGCCAAAATTGAACCTCCAAATGAGCTCAAAACCACTTCGTGTCTTCATGAAAGATCTTCATTACAATCATGTAGACAATATTTATCAAGATACTTGGGCTTCATTCGAGCTCTAGCCCAATCTAAACTCAAGTTAGCCCAATGTTCTTAAAATGGATCCAAAATCCAAAACTCACCAAAATAAAATACACTCACACACACACACACACCCACATTCTCCCCCTCCCATATCTCACGGCAAAACAAAAAAAAAAAAAAAAACAAATAACAAAAAAAATATTTTTTCTTCCCTTTACCTTACTCCCTCACTTCTCCCTCGCTCTCCCTCACCTCTCCCTCACCCTACCCGCCACCTCACCTTCACCACACCTCCTCCACACCTCCACCACACCTCCACCTCACCTCTCCCTCACTCCCCTCTTTACTCCAAAACCGTGAGCCTCTTCCCAAAAAAATCCCCTCATCATCTCATCTCCCACCCCTTACACACTCTTACACTCTTACACACTTACTTCAGCATTTCACCCCCAAATTTCTCTCCTAGCAGTGAGACTCCCCTCCTCTTCTCCTTCTTCCAAGCAAGCCACACCCACCCAAATCCCCTTCTAGCCGTGAGCTTCAATAAGGCTTCTTCAAGGCTTTTCCCATCAACTCCTCCAAAGCAAGTTAAGCTTCTTCCCCCTCTCTTTTATCTTATGAACATTTAAGCTTCAAAGAAATGTTTCACCCCTCTCATGCTTAGCCTAAGACCACACATATACATGTATTTTCTTTAAAGCTCCTCTTCCTCTACATAGGTTTACAAAAAATTATTTGTTAAACTCTTCCATGCTTAGCCTTAGGGATTTTCTTTTCATGCAAGCTATTTAAAAAAAAAAATCATGTGTAGATTATTTCTTTTACAAATCTTCATTTTATTCATGCATAGGCTTAGGATTTCCTTTTTGTGCAAAGATATGTAATTATTTATGCTCATTAGTTTCACTATTTACAAAAATACCACCTAATCTTTTCACCTAGTTTTTATTACCTTAAAAAATGAATTTTAAAATTTTTAATACAACATAAAGGAAATAAAGGTAAAAGAAAGGAAAATAAACATAAAGAGGAAAAAAAAATAATAATAATAAAAAGAAGAAAATAAAATAAAAATCTAAAATAATATATAACATTCACTATGTAAATAATACATATGTAAATTAATAATATAAATAAATGTAAATAAACTATATATACTAAATAATATATAAACTAATATTAAATATATTATATACACTAAAAGAATAATGTTTATAATAAAGTAAATAAATAATAAATAACATATGAAAAAAAAACATAAGTGATAAAATAATTATAAATTTAAATAACCTTACTAAATTTCAATAAAATAACTATACTAAAATTTTAAATACCTAAAAAAAAACATTAAAATTTAAAATATAACTATACTAAATGTAAAATAAATTATAACCATACTAAATTTTAAATAAGAATAACTACACTAACTTTAAAATAATATAACTACTAAAATATAAATGAATAATAATATATACATGTAAATTAATAAGTAAGATAAATAATGAAAATAAAAGAAGTAAATAAAAGTGTTTTTTTAAATATATATACATGTAAATAATAAATTTAAAAAATAATAACTTAATACAAATGATAATAACTTTAAATAAAGAAAAGAATAATTTAGGAGAGAGAAAATGAAAAATCTTATAAATAAATAAATAAATAATAATAAAAATGATAATATTATTTAATGTAAATTAATAACATAAAATAATAATAATAAATCAATAATAGTTAAGTAATAAAAATGTACATATAATTAATTGAAATAAAATAACTTATAAGGGATAATAAAAATAAATAATACATATATATATAAATTGAAAATAATTTAAATAATATAAATGAATAATGAATTAAATTTAAAAAATTAAATATTAATTAAATTAAATAAATTAAATTAAATAAATTACATTAAATAATAATTAATTAAGTAAACCAAAAACAATTAAATAAATAATAGTTTAGATTAAATTAATTAAATTAAATAAATTAATTAAATTAAATAAATTAAAATTATATTAAATTAAGTGATAATGTAAATAAATAAATAATTTAAAATTAAATTAAAGTAATTAAATAAATTAAATTAATTAAATCATATTAAATTAAATTAAATTAAATAATAATATAAATAAAAATTAAATTAATTAAATTAAATAAATTAAATAAATTAAATAAATTAAATAAATTAAATAAATTAAATAAATTAAATAAATTAAATAAATTAAATAAATTAAATTAATAATGTAAATAAATAATAAGTTAAATTAAACAAAATAAATTAAATAAATTAAATAAATTAAATAAATTAAATTAAATTAAATTAAATTAAACAATAATGTAAATAAATAATAAATTAAATTAAACTAAACTAATTAAATTAATTAAATTAAATAAAAAAAATTAAATAAAAAAATTAAATTAAATTTTATTAAATTAAACAATAATACTTTACATTAAATTAAATAAATAAATAAAATTAAATTAATAATAATTAATTTAATTAAATTAAAATTAAATTAAATAACAAAATAAAGTAAAATAAAATTAAATATAATAATTTAAATAAATAAATTTTAAGATAAAGTAAATTAAGATAAATAAATTAAATAAATAAAAATTAATTAAATAAAGCAAATAAATAAAAACCAATTAGTTAAATAAAATAAAAAAAACAAATAAATGATGATAAAGTAAATAAATCATAATGAATTAAATAAAGATAATAAATTAAATATATAATAAAGATGAATAATAATTTTAAATTACAAATAAAAGATAATATGTTTAAAAAACACATAATAAAAAAAATAATAATATAACATCATATAAAATAACATTAATATAAGAATAAAATAACATACAATAATAATATAACACATAAACAAAATAAAACAATAACATACAACATACAACAATGATAACACATAACTACATAAACAATAATAAAATAATACGATAATAACATATGAATAACAATCACATATAATCATAACTACGATCCCAACACAAACAATAATCACCACACACAACAATAGTCCTGATCATAATACGATACCAACAGGATAACAATCAAACCTAGGATAGGCCCCCTGAGGCATGACCTATTTTCCCCTTTATAAAGACCCCTAGGAAATCACAACTTGGTGTAGGAAACATAACAAGAATACCCTTATGCTTAGTGAATGCATGGAGTAACCCAAATTTTTACCCGATGTCCACATAACCTTCCCAATTCATATTCCAAACTCAAAATCCCTAGTTTCAAATCCCAGCACAAACCAAAACCAAAACCAAAACTCAAACTAAACCAAAACCAAATCTAAAACATAAACTCACACATATCTTCACAGCACTCCCATAAGTCCAAATCAAACAACAAGTTACCACCAAATACAAACCCAAACCACACCTAAACCCATCTGCCTCAACCTACCCCGAACAACTGTGTTCATTAAGCAAAAGGGTATAGGTAGGGTGAATTGTTAAGCAACATAATAAGTCTAAATGAGCCCGAGACTTTTCATCAGGATATGAGAGGGAAGCATGGACTCGCATCCTTCTTTGATCTGTTTGGATACCTCTGAGATCTATTAAACTTAATATGTCCGCTTAACGAAACCATCCTCAATTAAATTAAACATAGTTTATTGAAACACAACATAGGAATTCACATAGACATCATTGGATTTAGTAGCTACTGCTTGTTAGTTCTACTTCTTCATGTTTTCTGGCATGCTTTAATTTCTGCAAAATTATAAACACATATATACAATGCAATACTAAAGTCTTAGCTCGGAATGAAGAGAAGACCCTCCAGGTACACTTTTACTTTATTGCAATTTACCTTATTGCAATTTATTTACCTGCACTGTGTTTTACTTTTCTTGCATGATAAATAAGATTGTTGCATTAAAACTGAAACCTTTAGGATAGCCATAAAACTGAAACCCAAAACTAAATTAAAAGTCATACAAGATAAAATTCACCGCCACAACATTCAAAATATAAAATAACTCAAAATTTAATCACGAACAACACAACAAAAACTACAACTTTAACTAAATTAAAACGTCTTGTTGGATGATCGGGAATACCTCGGATGATGTAACCTACGTGTTGCTAACGGGATTTCCCACAGTCTAAATAAAAGTGTGGAACTCATTCAGTTGAGTTTAGCAAATTCATCTGGACTAAGTGAATCCGATAAAAATAACGATGTCGGAAGGATGGAACCGTGAGATCTTAACCGGTGTTGTTATAATCAACTTTAAATTTGTTTTAATTAAAACATTAAAAAACACTTGGATTTTAAGATTTCTCTAAACCAAAACACTTCTCTCATCTCCTAATTTTTTTCACTTTCTAAAACTAAACCTCTGCGACAACAAGGAGCTTGGAGCATAGTGGGCAGCATGGCCATCGTCGTCAGCAAAATTCAGATCTACATCAGCTAAATCCTTCTTAGAAATAAACAACTAGCCATAGGATTTCGAGGTAGTTTGCCTAGTGCAACATAAATCCTTAACTTTTTTTTAGGCATTTGCATAATTGTCTTATGCAAATTAAGCCCTAACCGATCTTAGGACTTCGAGAAAGTCGTTTGGTACGACATAAGCCCTCACATCTTCAAGGCTGTTTATATGATTGTGTCATACAAATATAAGTTCTAATTAATTAAAATAGGCAAGATGAAACATTATATAAACTCCCAAATTGAAGCCAAACAATAGGATAGTTTGGGAAGTTTCCAAGATTCTTCTTGGATCTTCAGCTTCTCCTACTTCTCTTCTATTGGACTATTAAAATAAACTGTTCCAAACTCGATCCATCCCTATTGAAATTCCAAAATTCAATCCATTGAAATCCTTAAACTTTGAAATTCTTGAGAGCAAAACCATTGATCTTTTGAGTGTTTTCTTAAATGATTCTCGTCATTTAGGATGTAATTAACTATAGGGGCTTGCCCTTATATGGAACTTTAAGAACCCAGATAATATAAACCCTGCTTAATTCCTTTATATTAAGCAGGGGAACCTGTCGGCTTATAAAATTGGTTCGCAGACCAAACAGATGTCACAAATCTTTTAGTTTATTTAATCGAGCCCCATTGTTAAGCAGTGTAACTATTCATCGGGATAGATACACATTTTGTGGTGCGGTGCTCGTTTATATAAACTATTTGGGATGTGGATCAATTTGATTTCATATCTTAAAATTTTCAAACTTAAAATTGATTTCAAAAATCAAATGCTACTTTCCAAATTATATATATATACTTAAATTAAATTTAAAATCTAAAAATACTTAAATCTAAAAAAATGCTACTTGCGTTTAATTTTGTGACTCATTATAAAACTAAATCAATATATATATATATATATATATATATATATATATATATATATCAAAATCTGAGTTCATTAATTTTGGCAAATTAAAAAAATCGCACCATTGGTCCATAGCTGATATTAAAAGAATCAATCCATCGATCTGTATGCACAACATTTTGTTGAATGAACAATATAAACCTAGAGTTGATCTACAAAGGAGACTGAAGCCAATAATGAAAGAAGTGGTTAAAAAAGAGATTTTAAAGTGGTTAGATGTTGGAATTATATATCCTATTTCTGATAGTGTTTGGGTACGCCCAATTAATTGTGTTCCTAAGAAAGGAGGAGTGACTGTTGATGTAAATGAATGAAATGAAATTATACCGATAAGACAAGTCACTGGTTGGTGAATATGTATTAATTATAAAAAATTAGACGCCGACACCAGAAAAGATCACTTCCCTTTACCTTTTTTAGACCAAATGCTAGACAAACATGCTGAACACATGTATTATTGCTTTTTAGATGGATATACCAGTTATCACCAAATAACTATTGCTCTTGAAGATCAAGAGAACACTACAATTACTATCCCTTATGGAACTTTTGCTTTTAGAAGAACACCCTTTGGATTATGTAATGCGTATGCAACATTTCAAAGATGTATGATGTCCATATTTAGTAAATTAATAGATGATGGAATAGAAGTATTTATGGATGATTTCTCATTATTTGGAGATTCATTTGATGCATGCTTATGCAACCTAGAAAAAGTTTTAGAGGTATGCGAAAGAATAAATTTAGTCCTAAATTAGAAAAAGTGTCAATATATGGTTGCGGGAGGAATTGTGCTTGGGCATAAAAAATCTGAATATGGCATGAAAGGGGATCCTGTGAAGATTCACATTATAGAAAAATTACCACCTCCAACAACTCTGAGAGGGGTAAGAAGCTTTTTGAAACATGTAGGATTCTACAATCGATATATTAAATACTTTTCAAAAATTACTAAGCCTTTATGCCAACTTTTGGAAAAAGATAGGATTGTGATTTTAACGATGAATGCTTAAAAGCATTCGATCTATTAAAGGAAAAATTAATCACTGCCCCTATAATAGTTTCACCTGACTGGGAGAAACCATTTGAATTAATGTGTAAAGCTAGCGATTATGCTATTGGAGTTGTTTTAGAGCAAATGCACAATAAAATGTTTAAAGTTATATACTACACTGGAAGACTCTTACTGATGCTCAAATTAATTACTCTACTACAGAAAGAGAGTTATTAGCGATCATTTATGCCTTTGAAAAATTTGGATCTTTCTTAATTGCAACTAAATGTATAGTGCATACTGATCATTCTGCTATTTAATATTTAATGCAAAAGAAGCATGCTAAACCAATACTGATTCGATGGATACTTTTAATGCAAGAATTCAATTATGAGATCTTTAATAAAAAGGGGTCGATTATCAAATAGCTGATCATTTATCTAGACTCGAACAACCTAATTTGGATGAATTTGAAAGGGAAATCATAGAAACTTTTCTTGATGAGCAATTTATATTATTATTAAAGAAAGTTTATTGTGGTATGCTAATATTGTAAACTACATCGTTACTAATATTTGACCACCTGAATTAATAATGCAACAGCAAATAATTTAAACATGATGATAAATTTTATTTCTGGGACGATCATTATCTGTATAAGCAATATAAAGATCTTATTATTAGGAGATATGTGCCTTTTGAAGAAACTGAAAGAATTATTTGAGAATGACATGATTCTGAATTTGAAGGACATTTCGGAATTGATAGAACCGCACATAAGATTTTGTAATCTAGATTTTCTTGGCTTACAATTTTTATAGATGTTTATAGATTTATCAAAACTTGTGATCGATGTAAAAGAATAGGAATATTTCTAGAAGAAATGAAATGCCTCTTAATTTTACTTTGGAAGTTAAAAATTTTGATGCTAGGGATTAGATTTTATGAGACCATTTATACGTTCATATGGATATATATATATATATATATATACTGATTGATGTTGATTATATATCAAAAGGGATTGAGGCAAAAACTTTACCTAGTTGTGATGTTAGAAGTGTTTTAAGGTTTTTTATGAAAAATATTTTCACAAGATATGGAATGCCTAGAGTAATCATCACTGATGGAGGATCCCATTTTAAGAAAAATCTAATTTAGAGATTGGTGAAAAAATATAATATTATGCATATAATCTCTACAACTTATCATCCCCAAACTAATGGTTTAACAGAAGTATCTAATCATGACCTTAATTGAATTTTGGAGAAAGTCATTAATCCTGAAAAATTAGATTGGTCTGCTAGATTAGACACTACTTTATGGGCATACATAATGACTTATAAAACTCTTATAGAATGTCCCCTACGCATTAATCTTTGGAAAGACTTGTCACTTGCCAGTTGAATTAGAATATAAAGCATATTAGGTGATAAAGAAATTGCACTTTAATTTGAAAGACGCTAGTGAGAAAAGACTGTTGCAATTGAAGAAATTATAAGAAATTAGAAATGAATCATATGATAATGATAGGATATACAAGGTGAGAACAATAATATGGAAATAATCGGAAGATTGTTAAAAAGGAATTTGAACTAAGATAAAAAGTTTTATTATACAGTACAAGATTGAAACTATTTTCTGGTAAATTGAAATATAGATGGACAAGACCATACACTGTCATAAAAATCTATCAATTTGGAGCTGTGATTATCGAAGACACGAAATCTGGAAGAATATTCATAGTTAAAGGAAAAAAGATTAAAACCATATTTTGAAGGAAATATACCTAATTTTAAAGAGGTTTTAATGTTGGATCAACCTGAATAACTTAAAGTTATGCGGCTGACGAAATTAAACCATGCATTTTGTGGGAGGTAACCCACAGTTATTGAGTGTTTGCTTTGTTTGATGAGTTATTTGTGTTTGTTTGTTACTTAATTAAGTCTTACCCTTCCTTAAATATCATTAACAACATTTAAGAAATGAATCAAATCAATGTTTGGAAAGAATTTGGACAGAACAAAGTTTAGCAAAATTTTATTTAGCGCCGAACGGCGCTGTTATCAGCGTCGGACCGCTCCGCTGTTCAGAAAATAGTTTATCATCTTTAAATTTGAGTTTTGGTGGTTCTAGGAGGCAATTCTTCCACTTGAACTCCCAGAAACCGCCCCTAGATGCAGGAACTACCAGAGGAACAAAAAGGAGTTTTATGCAAATCTTCATGGAATCAACCAAGGATCAGTCTATGTGCGACTTAAGTTTGTCACATTTACTTCTGCAATGATTAATGATTTATACATGATTGAGAATGTGCCGATCTGCCACTATTCAAACTTTACCCCAATGAAGGACAATATGAATGATATATACAGATATCTGACGGATGAAAGTGATAAATAGGAGATGAAAGATTACAGGAATGGAAGTTAAATTCTACGTTGAAGCACTTACATTATTTCATATGTGCAAAATTTCTCCCAAATATGAAAATCAATAAAGTAACTAAGGAGTGTGCTATTTTGAACTATTGTATTCAAATGGAGATGCCTATTGATGTTGGTTCAAGAATTGTTAAGTCTGTTTTGGGATTGATTGTTCATGGATCAAATTAAGGGCTTGGAGATGTAACCCACGTCTTGCTAACGGGATTTCCCAAGGTCTAAATGAAAGTGTGGAACTCATTCAGTTGAGTTTAGCAAATTCATCTGGACTAAATGAATTCGATGAAAATAACGATGCCGGGATGACGGAACCGTGGGATCTTAATCAGTTCTGTTTAAATAACTTTAAGATTTGTTTTAATTAAAATATTAAAAACACTTGGATTTTAAGATTTTATGACTCCTAAAACTAAACCTCTGCAACAACAAGGAGCTCAGAGCATGGTGGACAGCTCGACCATTGTCATCAGCAAAACTTGAATCTACTTCAGCAAAACTTTCTTAAAATTAAATAACCAAGCCATAGGGCTTCGAGGTAGTTTGCTTAGTGCAACATAAATCCTCAACCTTTTCGTTAGGCATTTGCATAATCATGTTATACAAAATAAGCCCTAACCAGTCTTAGGATTCCGAGGTAGTTGTTTGGTACGACATAAACCCTCACATCTTCGAGGCTATTTGTATGATCATGTCACACGAATATAAGTCCTAATTAATTAAAATTGGCAGGATTGCAACATTAAATATACCCCCAAATTGAAGCCAAACAAATAGGATAGTTGGGAAGTCAGTGAGACTTGTCTCGAATCCGTGACATCCCCTACCTTTCATTCCTTTGGATTCCTAAAATAAATTGTTCTAAATTTGGTCCATTCCCTATTGAAATTTCCAAAACATAAATCCTTTGAAAACCTTAAACTTTGAAATTCTTGAGAGCAAAACCACTGATCATTATCGAGAGTTTTCTTAAATGACTCCCGTCATTTAAGATGTAATTAACTATAGGGGCTTGCCCTTATAGGGAACTTTAAGAACCCAGGTAATATTAACCCAGCTTAATTCATTTATATTAAACAGGGGAACTTGTCGGCTTATAAAAATTGGTTCGCAGACCAAACGGATGTCACAAATTTTCTAGTTTATTTAATCGAGCCCCATCATCGAGCGAGTGTAGTACTATTCTTCGGGATAGATACACGGTTTGTTGTGCGGTGCTCGTTTATATAAACTATTTCGAGATGTGAGATCGGTTTGATTTCATATCTTAAAATTTTCAAACTTAAAATTATTTTCAAAATCAAATGCTACTTTCTAAATTATATATATATTTAAATTAAATTTAAAATTTAAAATTTGCCGACAATTTCTGTAGGCGACCCCCTTTTTAAAATACAACACAAACCTAAAAATATGCCGACAAGCATTTCATCATAACTCCAAGCAAAACAGTATTTAAATTCCATCAGCATTTTGATCATGTTTTTGGAGTCTTCTTTATTGAGTAAGGAGATAACAAAGGTCGGCCTAGGCTCTTCGCTAGTACCTAAGTTAACTTCCGTTAACTCATCTATTGTAGATTTAATTTCTTCTTCAAATTCTGGCAGAGCATCTCCGATTGGTAGATCTTCCAGCTTATCTGAGGTTTCCAAGCAGTCTTCATTAGGCTCACAAGTGATAACCAAACAAAATCCCGTATCATCAACTGATCCTACGGTGCCGAATCCGAGACCATGTTTTGAATTGGGAGGCCGACCGGCATCATTCCATAATTTTTCAAAGCGTTGTGATTGACCTTTTGTCCATTGTTTAGTTAAGACACCATGTTGAATTAAATTCTGAACACTGGGAGAGTACCACTCAAAAGGTAATTCCATTAATTCAGATGAAGTAACATCTTCAAGTTGTACATCATTTTCATTTTTGAAAGAAGAAGCACCACGGTAGAATTTAATCGGTTTAGTGCCACCACCATGCGCTTCCTTGACCATCATACCCTCGACCTTATTAGAATGGATCAGGGTCAGGGTCATAGTATTCTCATAGTGGTTAATCTTCTCGTACATTGATTTGTATTCTTCATTCTTTTCTTCTTCGAGAGAGATCTTGAATTGGGGTTTCTTCTGACTTATTTTCGCTGCTTCTTTCTTGATTTCTTCTTCTTTGGAACTATTCTCCCAATTAACTTCGATGACCAGTTTCTTTTGTTCAACTGTTCCACCGTTTCTTCCTCGACTTCGTCCCCGGCCTCGACCTCGGGTGCAAATTCTGGAGAAACCTTCACCATCTCACCGTAAGGAAGTGGAGAGTAATTGTTGAACTTGAATTTCGAGTTCTTCATTGTCTCGAACTTCTTTTGCTTCATTTGGTACAATATTTTTGGAGAAGATTGTTTTCTTCGGAGGCACTTAGTAGGCTGCATCTTCGTGAATTCCGATTTCATGCACGGAGAATGGTTGCAAATCACCTTTGATACAATGTTCTCCTCCTTCATAATACATTATGCACTGGTGCAGAGATGACGATACCATTCGGTTTTCATGGATCCATGGCCGACCCAGTAGAGCGTTGAACTATGTCTCAGAATCAATTATATGGAATTTTGCGATTGTCTTTGCTAAATCGCCGGTCTTCATTAATAGTGTTATCGATCCAAGGGATCTTTCCCCTTTCTGATTGAAGCCTCTTAATAACATCTTATATACTTCAAGGCCGTTAGCATCAATTTCCAAATATTCTAATGTTCGAAGGCTCATTATGTTGATTGATCCTCCCGGATCAACTAACACCCGAGAGAGCATAAACTTTCCAATAGTGACTGAGATGTATAACGGTCGATTGTGATCAGCTGTTCCAAGTAGCAAATCATTGTCCGTGAAGGTAACACCTCGCTGTTCTTTTAATGAGCAAACCTCGTCTGAGGAATTACCGACCATTTGAGCTAAGAAAATTTCTGGATCAAGTAAAGCCTTGATCAGAGTTTCCCTCATCTCCTTTGACAGGATCAGAGCGTCGTAGATGCTCAGTTTGGCTGGTAGCTTCCTAAGATGGGCTAGCACGTTATAATCCACTTTATTACCAGGCTCTTCAGTCTCTTCCCGAATGGACAGTTCCTCCGCTGGGGTTGGCTCTTCTTGAGCAACCACCTGCTTTCCTTTATCCTTTAGACCCATTCTCGGGGGTAGAACTTTTCCGCTTCTTAGATTGACTTCTGTTATCTCTCCTGCATCTGGTGCTGAACCTGCCGGTGTCTTGCCTTGAATCAGAACGACTGGCTCTTCTTGAGTTGCTTCAGAATCTGATAACTCTAACTATATCGTGATTGGAGCTCCTCATAATTCATAGATGGAATTGTCACTTCTCGAGCTTTCGTAGCCATCCTTGTGAATGTCTTCTTCTACGTCGTGGTTATCGAGGTTTAGTATGATTTGAGAATCATTATATGTATCGAAATCAAAATACGGATTAGTTTGGTTGTCGTTAGTTGCGTAATCGTTAGAAACAGTCAAAATGTAGCCAATACCAAAATTCTTATCATTATAAGATCCCGCCCGGGCGAGCAAATAATCATACAGAGTCAGAGGTCCAAGGGATTTCTCCCCCGAATTAGAAACAACCATTCTGGGATAAGCAGCCCCTAGTCTACCCTTCGGAGCCTCGGTCTTCTTCTCTTCCACGATCTTCTCCTCCTTCTAGGGCGGTTCTTCAATCACAAGAGATAGCGTCAGCTTGGCTGGTTTCATACTCTGAGTTGAAGCGCGCACCGAAGCGGTCTGGATGTGATCCAAAATTTTCTTTGAAGACTTTGTCCAGAGAGTACTCCATCTATCGTCAGTCGTGTATGGGTATATCAGAACAATAGGATCCATTGAAATAACATTGACGAAACCTCCTTTTTAAGGCTCCTTTATGTATTCCTTCGCGATCATTTTTTCCCTTTCCGGAGATGATCATCGAGCCAATTTTAAAGGTGAAGCAGTCTTCTATCTTATGTCTGAGCATCTTGTGGTAGGGACAGTAGTTCGGATGATCCTTCTTGTCGACTTCTTCTGGACTTTTGGGCTCTGGTAGTTGAAAGTCTGGTGTCTTCATCAAACTGCAAAACATCTTTGCCACTGCTTCAGTCTTGAAGGGATATTCTTTATTCATGAGTTCTTTCAGGGTACGCTGTGGACGAGGCGGTGGCTGATCATGCTGCCATGATTAATAGCTCGGTCGAGGCTTTTGATAGTTCTGTTGATGTTGCTGATAAATCTGCTGAGGTTGTTGATAGATCCGCTGAGGTTGCTGATAGATCCATTGCGGTGGTTGATAACTAGGTTGTGGCCGCTCTGGCTGTATTTGCATTGGCTGCTTACCTTTGTCTACTGCCGCGACAATCCCAGATTTCTTTTCGAATGCCTTTACGGGCTTCTGTTTATCGGTCTTTGCAACGAAACTCAGCTGTTTTGCCTCCTCCTGCAAGCTCCAGGCCTTGCGAAGAAACTTCTCGAAAGTCTTAATTGTGAATCCTTTAAGGAGAAGTGCTATCGGGCCATGTATACTCTTCAACAGGATACCGACTACATGTTATTCCTGAAGCTGAGGTTCACACTTCATGCTTAAGTTCTCCCATCGAAGTATGTGATGTACTAAAGTTTCGTTCGGTTTCTGTTACTCCACCACTAGATCACCGATAGTGATGTGGTGCCGAGCCCTGACAAACCGTTTAACGAAAAGGTTTTCCAATTCTGAAAAGGTCTTAACCGAACCGTTCGACAATTATGCATACCAATCGAAGGCAATCCCTGACAAACTGCTGACAAACTGATGAAAGAGCAAGGTGTCGCTCCCACCAGCATTGCAACAACTGGCACAAAAGTGTGCTACATGCTGCCGGGGGTTTCCCGTACCGTCGAAAGTCTTGAATAGAAGTGGTACGAAGCCCTTTGGGTATTGGACTGCATCAAACTCCTCAGGGTAAGGTCTACCCGTCTAGATAGATGCTCCATTCTTAGACTGAGCTAAGGGTTCTCACACCTGCTATTCTACCATGTTCTTAATATCCTTCTCGGGAATCATGCTCTGTGCATCATCCTTCTTTGGTTGTTCATCTCCATTGACGGACATAATCTGTTTCCCCCCATCTGCGAAGTGAATGATCTCTGGGGGTGTTTCCTTTTGAGATTGAAGCTGACTCTGGAGAGTGGCTAAGGTGGCTGCCATCTCTTCCATCCTCTTTGCCATCTGAGAAATCGTACCATCTTTTTATTGAAGACGCGCTCTCATTACTTCTGGTTCATCTCTTTCTGAGGTTGATAGAGCTCCCTGCAAAGCTGACGATGCTCGGGTCTCGACCATATTGATCTCAGCACATTCTTCATCCATGAATTCTAATGAATCCACTTCATTTCTTAATTCTTCTCCTCTTTCCCTTGCCAACTGTCGGATGTCAGTTCTTAACCTTCCTATAGCTTCCTCAAGTGGCCTCTTCCAAGCGGTTTTGCGGTTGTCATGTGATGATTGTTGAACTTCTCTTTCAGGGGTTTCCTTTAATGCAATAGCACTTTCTTCAAATTCAGGTTTTCTGACGAGACTCTTCTTTCCAGAACATTGTGTCGGTATCGGTTCAGTAATAATAGGTTGGCACGCCATCCTTCTTACAATAGAAGGCCTAGGACCAGATGGTCTGTCAGCTGTACGCTGGTAGGTGATGTCCTCCCTAATATGGTGACCTGATACGACAACAGGAGAACTTCTTTCACTAGCTCGCGCTTTCTTCCTTGGCCTCTCTGGGGTAGTGACGGGGTCTATTCGTGGTCCGAGGCGGGATTTGACTGGCACACGTCCCATCCTTCTTAGGATCTCTGATACGGGGCACCCTTCTTTCTTAGCTAGTTTCTCTACTACGGCTCGTAGTCGGGTAAGCGGTGTAGTCTTGGCCTTCTTCCTTTTACATTCACTATAGTATGCAGGTCGCGGTAATGCAGCGGTGATCCTCCAGACATCTTCTTCATCCGATGTAACAAAGAGAGGGTGGAATCTACTTCCTTCCAACATCGATGAAAGTTTAGGCAGTTCTCCTTCTTCCTCAGGAATCTCTTCCAAAAAGGCAACTTCAGCAGCCTTGGCCTTCTAGATCCTGGCGATCTTTTTGCTCTTATTTCTTCTTTGAGTCCGAGTTAAGGGTGCAACTCTTGAACTGGACCCTATCTCGAAGATAGACAGTGTTGTAGCAAAATGCGAACCCTCCGCAATAATGGGCTCATCGATGGCTTGGACTTCTTTTCCCTTGATTTGGCGGGAGCGCGAGGTAGGTGCAGTGATGACCAGACCGGTGGGGGTAGAGATGACAGTTCTGGGGGTAGTAGCTAACCTCCTATGAACAACAGTGTTTCTTTCAGTTGGAACCCTTTGTAAGGGAGGGAACTCTCGAGCCGATTTCAAGTTGAACTCAATTATGGGCTCCTCAGTTTCCGGTACTTTGTTCATCAGTGCGAATAGAGTAACATCGGCGAAATTAATGTTCGTATTATCGAACCCTTGTCCAAAGCGAATGACAGCATCATTAGGCAGCTCGTCCTTGTAGACAACTAAGTCTATCCCGTTGGTGAAGGAGAAAATCAGCTTCGGTGCAGACATTTTCTGCAGGGTAGATTCTAAGCGTCAGTTCCGATTTATGCTTCCTTTCGTCGGGACGAAGAAAGAGAGGAAATTTCTTTAAAATAGTCCGAACACATTTCCATTTATCTTTTTGTTTTCTTAATTTTATTTACACGATATTTTTGGATTTTGTTTTATTTATGTATTTATGGTTTAACAGAAAGTTCATTTATTAAAGAGTTTGTTTACTAGAAGGTTTGTTCATTAGGAACAAAACAAATTAAAAAGGGAAAGGTTAAAGGAAAAGGTACTGGACCCAATCTAGAAATTGGAAAGGAAGGGAGAGTCTCACAAGACTTCTCGATCCGAGGAACCGCTCCTAAGCTAACATCTATTGGGGTTCCACACCACCTCAAAGAGGTAAAAAGATTTCAGAACCTCTATATTTAGGGGTGTTTAAACAGTGGCCCCAAAATCCAAGAGAGAGTTGATTATACCCGTTCAAGATAGAAACAAACATGGTATTTCAACGGAAGGATGGTAGCTTGGTCCCTTAGGGAGATTGACTTGCTAGCGATTTATGAAAGCAAAACCATCTGATCAAAATAGAGAGGGGAACTAGTCACCAGCAGAGTCCCCAGAAATTGTATGGCTTATTTTTAGGTTGTGTGTTTTAAAAAGGGGGTTGCCTACAGAATTTGTTGGCGAATTTTAAATTTTAAATTTAATTTAAATATATATAATTTGAAAAGTAGCATTTAATTTTTGAAGATAACTTTAAGTTTGAAAATTTTAAGATATGAAATCAAACCGATCTCACATCCCAAATAGTTTATATAAATGAGCACCACACCACAAACCATGTATCTATCCCAAAAAATAGAAACACTGCTTGATGATGGGGCTCGATTAAATAAGCTCAGAAGATTTGTGATATCTCGTTTGGTCTACGAATCAATTTTATAAGCGAACAAGTTTCCTCGTTTAATATAAAGGAATTAAATAGAGGTATATATTACATGGGTTCTTAAAGTTCCCTATGAGAGCGAGCCCCTATAGTTAATTACATCTTAAATGTCCGAAGACACTCAAGAAAACTCTCGATAATAATCGAGTGGTTTTTGCTCTCGAGAATATCAAAGTTTAAGGTTTTCGAACAAGCTGGACTTTGGAAATTTCAATAGGGAATAGCTCAAATTTGGAACAATTTATTTTAGGAGTCCAAAGGAAGAGAAGTAGGAGAAGCTGAGGATCCAAAAAGAATCTTGGCAACTTCCCAAACTATCCTATTGCTTGAATTCAATTTGAGAGTTTATTTAATGTTGTAATCCTGCCAATTTTAATTAATTAGGACTTATATTTGTATGACACAATCATACAAATAGCCTCGAAGATGTGAGGGTTTATGTCGTACCAAACAACTACCTCAGAATCCTAAGACCGGTTAGGGTTTAATTTGCATAATATAATTATACAAATTCCTAACAAAAATTTGAGAATTTATGTTGCACTAGGCAAACTACCTCGAAATCCTATGGCTTGGTTATTTATTTCTAAGAAAAGGTTTTACTGATGTAGATCCGAGTTTCTTGACGACGATGGCCGTGCTGCCCACTATGCTCCAAGCTCCTTGTTGTTGAAGAGGGTTTAGTTTTGGAAAGTGAAAATCAGGAGATGAGAGAAGTGTTCTGGTTTAGAAAAGTCTTAAGGTTCAGGTGTTTTAATATTTTGTTAGGGGAATCTTAAAGTTGGTTATAACAACACCGGTTAAGATCCCACGGTTCCATCATTCCGGCACCGTTATTTTTATCGGATTCACTTAGTCCAAATGAATTTGCTAAACTCAACTAAATGAGTTCAACACTTTCATTTAGTCTATGGGAAATCCCGTTAGCAACACGTAGGTTACATCTTCCGAGGTATTCCTGATCATCCAACAAGAAGTTTTAATTTAGTTGTAGTTATGGTTTTGTTGTTCTGTTTGTGATTAAATTTTGAGTTGTTTTATATTTTAAATGTTGTGGCGGTGAATTTTATCTTGTTGTGACTTTTAATTTAGTTATGGGTTTCAGTTTTGTGGCTATCCTAAAAGTTTCAGTTTTCATGCAGGGTGACATTCTTATTTAACATGCAAGAAAAGTAAAGTGCAATACAGTTAAGTAAATTGCAATAAAGTAAAAGTGTACCTGGAGGGTCTTCCCGTCACTCCAAGCTGCACTTAAAGCACATGTTAGAGCATTTAAACATTTCAAGGAAAGCACCTAGGTAAGGCTAAGGAAAGGTTCTGATTATTTTTCAATTCTCCATCAAATTTTATATTATCTTATTTATCTTTTCATAATTGAAGGAAGAAAGTAAACTAACTACTCAGAACACGTTGAATATAAACAACAAAACATAATAAATAAACTTTGAATCAAAAATAAAATACTTATCTCAAATATTCCTGCTACAGATCTTCTGATTACTATTGACTCCACAGTGTAATGAACTCCAAATGCAACAACTTGAAAATAAACTCACTAAACTAAATAAAAGTGGCCCTAAATTTCTCTTTCTATTTCTCTCTCTAAGGATGAGAGATTCTAAAGTGGCTAAGAGATAGGGGATACAATGGGGGGTGCCATTTTCTGAAGGAGTGGACTCCAATTTATAGGCTTCAAGGGTTGCCTTGAGGCACCTCTTCAAAACATGTCCAAATTCAATGAATCCTCTAGAACGTCTATCTGGCGCCTAGGAGCCGGAATCTGGAGCATAGGCACCGGAATCCGGCACCTAGGCACCGGACACCGCGTCCAGATCTTCGCACCTCTTCACTTTGGCTCGCACCTTTTCACGATTAAAACCGTTTTGGAGCGTCCAAATGCAATGTACCACATGTTCTATTATCAAGGAACAGCTACCAGTCTTCTAGAATGTCCAATAACTGCTCACTCCGTCAAAATAACCGTCCCCAAGTCGTCAAAAACTTAACAGATTCTGTATCGAGTCTGGCGCGTAGGCGCCAGGCCATATTTTTTGATAATTCGTGTATTTTGCTCCATTTTTACTCCTTTTTGCTCCTTTTTCACCCTTTTCTTTTTTGGACCTTTTTACATCACCTACATCCAAAAACACAAAAATACCTTTCATTAAAGCATAATGTCCTTAGAAATTGATAAAAATCAAGGCATAAAAATAGGTATTTTTTCATGGATCAAAATCCCCCAAACTTAAATGTTACTTGTCCTCAAGTAACCCTTCTACTATATAAAATGTATAACTTTTGGAATAAAAGATAAATATTTAAGATTCCTTATAATTTTTGATTTTATAAAGTCTTTAGTAAATTATTAACCCAATTTCATTAACTAGGTTTAATTTTAAGAATTTAAAGAATATTCAACAACCAAATCATAAGATTTCAAAATTTCATCCATTTTGAAAATAATAGAAGTTTATTATTTTAAGATCTCATATATTATTTACAAGAAAAAAAGAACTTCTTGAAAAACCTTTTCTAAATAAATATTCTTGCATAAAAATTAAGTAAAATATGTAACTAATTTTCCTATTATAAGATAATTCAAGTGAAGCCAATTTTTGATTAGGCATTTCCTCAAGCTTCTCATCTCTTCTTCTTTTTTTTAATTTTTTTTTATAGAGAGGATTACTATATCTGGATAGCCTGTTAATGATTTTGAACTTCACTATCCTTAACTTATATTTTCAAAACTTATACATTTCCACTTAATTTATTATAACATGAATAAAAATTCAAAAAGATTTTCAGTCTTTTCTTTTTTTCAAGTGATAATTTTTTATTACTTAATACTTCTAAAATTCCATTATTTCTACCATGAATAGAAAAATTCCTTAATCTTATTCTTCTTTAAGTTAATTAATTCTATTCTTGAAATCAATTAAAGTTATTAAAATTTTGGTTAAGTTCACTAAATTGTTTATAATTTCAAAAATAAAGTGATCTTAAATAGATTCTTCATTCCATAAGTTATGTTAAAAAGTTTTTGTTTTAAGAAAATATTAGCTCTTTAAGGAAAAATAAAATTTAAATTTGAATGTATTTTCCCTTCCCCTAAACTTAAGTTTTGGTATACTATGAAAATTCTAAAGTATGAGAGAAAGAAAATCATAATTTTAAAAAGAAAATTTTTATAAGTATATAAAAACAATCTTAAAAAAAGGAAAAAATTACTTCTACGCATGCTTTTAGGAATAATAAAGATAAAATTGAAGCAGGTATAAAAAGTAAGCAGGCTAATTTTTATGATTATACTAAATTTAAAACAAAATAGAAGCATAGTAAAATTACTAATTACTAAACAGTAGACTGAAACAAACATATCATAAATTAACTCTAATCTCAGTCTTAAAAACAATATTCTAAGAATATTTTAACAACAGAATCTTAACACTAATCAATCCACACAGGTACATAAACCAATCAACATACATCAAACATCAAACTAAACAAAAAAACCAAACAAAACAAACTAACAACAAAGTAGCACAACATAGAGATCTATCAACTACTAGTCACTGGCTGTAGCCTCATCATCATCATCGTCACCAAAGGAAAACTCAACATTCTTAGGATCAACAAATGGTGTGAAACTAGGAAAAGAAGGGAAGCTAACATCATGCTCACCCTTCAGAAATCTGACTAGGGCTTCATCATTCTCAGCATCATAGCTACTCTTCCTCTGGTTATAGTCAGATAAATGATCAAGTTTCCTATCAATAGTATTAACCCTGCAGTGAGTTTGAAATAACTCTTGCTGCTGCTCTATAAACTGATCATGCATTGACTCCCAGAAACTTGATGGTGGCTCAACAGAAGTAGAAAGTTGGGAAGTAGGTCTACCTGGAGTAGGTTCAGAAGAAGAAGGAGCAGTCGATCTCTTCCCTCGAAGATGATCATATATGCTAATGCTCTCCTGACCAATCGGCTTAGTAGTCTTCAACCTCTCCTCTGAAATATCTACAGTGACTCCATTGCTAATACATAATGAATAAATCAGAGATGGGAATCCCAGTCCAACAGAAGTGCTGGATCTCGCAGTAGAATCCACAGAATCATAAATAATACTACCGATATCAGTAGACTTCCTTTCCTGAATGCAGTAGTTTAAGATCACTAGATCTCTAGTCACTTCACTCAGGTGATTGGAAGGTAACAATCTTGCAGAAATAAAATAGTGCCATGCTTTAGAAATACCATTTAACTTGGAGGATTTGAAGTTTACCCTTTTTCCGTTCCTGATCTTCCAAGATCCGATACCGTTAGTCAAATAAGTAATGATCATATACAAATCTCCCTCAGATGGAGATAATCCAGAATAGTGGCACTCTATAGTCGGTGGTAGGCCATAAAATACATTGATTCTTTTAGGAGTAAATCCTACTCCGACACCTTTGACAAAAACTTCATAATCTTCGGCATCCAGAAAATTTGCATAAAAATCTCGAATTATAGGGATAACAACAACAACAATGAAATAACAGAATTGTTGCCAGTTGTGTGCAACAATAGTGTTTTCAATCATCTCCCCCGGATGATAGAAACTTTGTTTTGAAATGAACTTCCTCGACGTTGCAAATTCATGGAATCAAAAATGCGTAGTTGCAGTAGATAATTTGCTGCTATCAAAGTTGTCTCGTGCCTTCCCGCATTTAGATTTCGGAGCCATCTAAACGTGAAAGAAAACAAGAACAAATTTAGGAATAAAAAATTTAAACTCATTTTAAGTTTAGAAAACTTAAAATAATTTTAAAAATCTAAAGAAATCACTAAAAATCAATTTTTTTTTCAAAATTTCGGTTCTTAGCAAAACCTAGGGAAATCTATAGTGAAAATCGAAAATAAATGGTTTAAAGTATAGATCTGACCTTGAGACGAAGAAATCAAGTAGTTTCGCGCCCAAATCCTTAATGTTTTGACCTCAAAATGGATTCTAAAGGTTGATTTTCACGAAAAATGGAGGAAGAAGAAGGCTTAGGTGTCTATAATGGCTTTTGGGGGTATTTAAGAAATTTTTCGGGTACAGGACGAGCAGGCGCTTAGGCACCAAATTCTGGCACCTAGGCGCCAGACTCGCCTTTCAAAAAAAATTATTTTTAAATTTAATTTTCCACCAAAATTCATAAATTCAACTCCCAATTACTCACATTAGAGTAGGGCTTCAGTTTCTAACTTCCAAATCATTTTCCAAAAATTTTAAGAATTAAATATTAAATCCACCAATCAAACATAAAGTTTAAATCAAACTTCACTAAATTCCATTTATAATCTTCAAAATTGGCTCAATATATTCCAGATAAGTATCATACTTGATTCAAGTTCCTAATACACAATCAAATACAAAAATTTCTAAGCAAAAACAACACACATTGAACATGAAAGCAAATACACAAATACAATCGATTCACTACATCGATACAACGACTCAACAAACCAGATAATAACGATCTCATTACCGGAATACTCTAATCTTCACAAGGGAAATTGTGTTTTCCGCTTGGAAAGAACACTAACGCTGTCGAAAAATCAGTAGCCGTCTTTTCGTCAATCCATTTGTTCTTCGCATACATTTCAACTTGAGCATCTTGATAAGCCACAAAATGATCAAATTGAAGTTTCATCTGACATTCTAGATGTTCAATCTGATGAAACATCTCATCAAGGCGATCTCCAATGCTTTTAAACTCTGCTTCAAACTTATCTAAGCGACTAGAAATTTTCTCTAAACTTACTGCGATGAAATCATTGAAGTAGGGTTGAGGATCCTTTGAGACCTTGTCCCTAGCCTCTTCTCTAAGATTTCTTCCTTCCATTTTTTCAAAAATTTCTCAAATCTCTCAAGAATGAAGTGTAATGGATGTAACATTGATTGCTTGATGGTTAGGGATGAAGATGGGTTGATTTAAAGGTGAAAATCGTGTGAAAAACTGAAAATTTTTGGTTTTTGAACGACCCAGTAACCGTAGTGCTTAGGCGTCAAATCTGGTGCCTAGGTACCGGACCTATTGATACATAGTTTAACTCGGGCGCTTAGGCACCAAATCTTAGCGCCTAGGCGCCAAAACTATGTTCAACTCCGTTTCTCCTAATCGTCAAATTTCAAAGTTTCATTCTCCAAGATAGGTAAATTATACTGGTAAGAGTAATCTACACTCAATAACACAAATTGTAAGCAATCATAATGAAGGTTAATTTGATCTCCTTTTTACACATATTTAGAATAGAGTGATCCAATTTCTAAATCTTACGTACTTTAAAATAATCTTCAGCTTAAGTTAACAAAGACTTATAAGCATCAAAATTTTCTAAAGTAATGAAAAATTAGTCATTATCGAGGCATAACCTTACATTAAAAACATAAAAACACTAAAAAAAGGTAATTATGGGTTGCCTCCCACAAAGCGCTTGTTTTAACATCGTCAGCCCGACTTAAGTAAATCTTTAATCAGGTTGACTCAATTCATAAGCCTTTTTATAAATCATTTTAATATCTCCCAAATAAGGCTTCAATCTTAATCCATTTACTTTAAAAATTTTTCTTGTTTTGGGGTCTTTAATATCCATAGCTCCATAATGGTATACTTTCTCAATTATATAGGGTCCAATCCATTTAGATCTTAATTTTCCAGGACAAAGTTTTAAACGAGAATTAAACAGTAATACTTCTTGTCCAGGCTCAAAAATTTTTCCTAAAATTTTCTTATCATGTAACATATTCATTTTCTCTTTATAAATCCTTGCATTTTCATATGATTCATTTCTTATCTCTTCCATCTCATTCAATTGCAATAATCGTTTTTCTCCTGCTTCATTCAAATTAAAATTAAACTTCTTTATCACCCAATAAGCTTTATGTTCAAGTTCAACAAGTAAGTGACAATGTTTACCATAAATTAACCGATAAGGTGACATTCCGATTAGTGTCTTATAAGCTGTTCTATAAGCCCATAATGCAGAATCAAGTCTATCAACCCAATCAATTCTTTTAGGATTAACAGTCTTCTCTAAAATTCTTTTAATTTCTCTGTTTGATACTTCAGCCATTCCACTTGTTTGTGGATGATAAGCAGTTGCAATTCTATGTTTGATTTCAAATTTTTGTAGTAATGATTGAATTCTTACATGAAATGACTTCCACCATCAGTGATAATTACCTTAGGCATTCCAAATCTTGAAAATATCATTTTCTTTAAGAATTTAGAAACACTTTTGGAATCATAGTTTGGTAAAGCAACAGCTTCAATCCACTTTGAAATATAATCATCTGCTAATAAAATATACGTTTTTCCAGATGATGGAACAAATGGTCCCATAAAGTCTAAACCTCATATATCAAAAATTTCAACTTCCAATATATAGTTTAAAGGCATTTCATCCTTTCTAGATTTATTTCCCAGCCTTTGACATCGATCACATGTTTTCACATAATGTCTCACATCTTTAAATAAGGTAGGCCAATAAAATCCAGAATTTAAAATTTTATATGCAGTTTTATCTATGCTAAAGTGTCCTCCAAAATCAGAATCATGATATTTTTGAATAATAGCAAAAGTTTCCTTATAAGGTACACATCTTCGAATTATAGAATCTCTTCCAATTTTAAATAAATGAGGATCTTCCCAAATATAAGATTTAGCATCATATTTAAATTTCTTAATAAATTTGTTATCTAATTCATAAGTTAAAATATTGCTAATTAAATAGTTAACAATATCATCATACCAAGGTGTTTTGCAACCTTGAATAACATATAAAGATTCGTCAGGAAATTTCTCATTTATATTTTCTTCCGAAATAATATCGTTTCTAATTCTAGACAAATGATCAGCAATTTGGTTTTCAGTTCCTTTTCTATCTACTATTTGAAAATCAAATTCTTGTAGAAGTAAAACCCATCTTATCAGTTTAGGTTTAGAATCCTTCTTAGATATTAGATATTAGATATTTAATAACAGAATAATCAGTATGAACTATGCATTTAGTACCAAGAAGATAAGGTCTAAATTTATCAAAGGCTTATACTATAGCTAGAAGCTCCTTCTCAGTGGTAGTGTAATTTCTTTGTGTTTCAATGAGAGTTTTACTAGCATAACATACAACCTTGAAAACCTTCTCATATTTTTGTCCTAATACAGCTCCAGTTGCAAAATCACTTGCATCACACATTAATTCAAAAGATTTATTCCAATTAGGTGCAACAATGATAGGTGCAGTTATTAGTTTTTCTTTTAGAATATTAAAAGCATTAATAGATTCTTTGTTAAATTCAAATTTTACATCTTTTTCCAATAAATGACAAAGAGGTTTAGCAATTTTAGAAAAATCCTTTATGTATCTTCTATAAAATCCAGCATGACCTAGAAAACTTCTCACATCGGCAATGATGGTAGGTGGTTGCAATTCAAGCAATAATTTTCACTTTTGCTTGATCTACTTCCATCCCTTTTTGTGAAACTTTGTGACCAAGTACAATGCCTTCTGTGACCATGAATTGACATTTTTCCCAGTTAAGAACTAAGTTTGTTTCTTCACATCTTTTCAGAACTTTGGAAATGTTTTCCAAACAAGATTCAAAAGAAGTTCCAAAAACTGAAAAATCGTCCATGAATATTTCAATTCCTTTGTCAATCAAATCATAAAATATTGACATCATACATCTTTGAAAAGTTGCAGGTGCATTACATAAACCAAAAGGTATTCTTCTAAAAGCAAAGGTTCCATAAGGACTTGTAAATGTTGTTTTCTCTTGGTCCTCAGGAGCAATAAGTAATTGATGATAACCAGAATATCCATCCAGAAAATAGAAATATGGGTGTCCAGCTAGTTTATCGAGCATTTGATCCAAGAAAGGGAAAGGAAAATGATCCTTTCTAGTGGCGTTATTTAATTTCCTATAATCAAAACAAATTCTCCATCCAGTAACTTGTCTTGTAGGAATTAGTTCATGTTTATCATTGACCATGACAGTTACACCTCCTTTCTTTGAAACACAATGAATACGACTTACCCATTGACTATCCGAAATAGGATAAATAATACCAGCATCTAACCACTTAACAATTTCTTTTTTAACAACCGCTTTCAAGATAGGATTTAATCTTCTTTGTGGTTCAATAGTAGGTTTAAAATTTTCTTCCATTAAATTCTATGCATACAAATAGAAGGTCTTATTCCTCTTATATCAGCAATAGTCCAAACAAAAGCTTTCTTATAATTCTTTAACACACCTAGTAGTTTTTCTTCTTGATCTTTACTCAGTTCAGAAGAAATAATAACAGGTAAAGTTAACGAATTTCCAAGAAATGCATATTTTAAATGTGAAGGTAACATTTTTAATTCTAGTTCAGGGGCTTTTTTAATTGATGGTAAAAGTATATCATTTTGAGTTATGTCTAAAGTTTCCCAGTTATCTTTAATAAAATGAGTCTCTTCTTCTTTTAGTTCTTCATTTTCATCGATTAAAAATTCAAATTTTTCTTCGTAAATGACTTTACATTTTTCTTGATAATGTTTCTCAATTAAATAATCAATTATATCCATTTGATAACATTTCTCTTTATCAGGGTACTTCATTGATTTAAGAACATTGAATTTAATCTCTTGATCATTAACTCTCATAGTTAATTCTCCCTTTTGCACATCAATCATAGCTCGTTCGGTAGCTAGAAAAGGTCTCCCTAAAATAATAGGTATCTCTTTATCTTCTTCCATATCAAGTACGATGAAATCTACAGGGAAGATAAATTTATTCACTTTAACAAGGATGTCCTCTATTACTCCATTAGGATAAGTGATAGATCTATCAGCTAACTGAAGGGTTACGGTGGTGGGAGTAATCTCTCCTAAATTCAATCTTCGAAAAATAGAAAATGGCATGAGATTAATAGTTGCTCCTAAATCACATAAAGCTTTTCCACAAAATTTTTCTCCAATAGCACAGGGTATAGTGAAACTTCCAGGATCCTTAAGCTTTTCAGGTAATTTTTTTGGAATTATTGCACTGCATTCTTCACTTAATGCAGCAGTTTCAAAAGCTTCAAATTTTCATTTCTTGCTTAAAATATCCTTCATAAATTTTGCATAAGTTGGCATTTGTTCCAAAAATTCAGCAAAAGGTATGTTAATAGAAAGTTTCATAAAAATTTCAAAGAACATAGAAAATTGATGATCGAGTTTCTGCTATTTAAGTCTTTGAGGAAAAGGTGGTGGTGGTTTTTCAACTTCCACAATAATAGGTATAACAGTCTGATCTTGACTAGGAGAGTGTGTTTCCTTAGGTTTTTCATCTCTTCAACCTCAATCTCCTTTTCAATTTCATTCTGCATTCTTTCTTTTAATTCCTTTCCACTTCTAAGTTGCACGTACCTTAACATATTCATGTTCTTTTCCAGTTTCCTTTGAATTAATTTCAACATTACTAGGAAGTGTTCCTACAGGTCTGTTATTAATTAAAGTAGTAATTTGACCCATTTGATTTTCAATATTACGAATAATAGTATTTTGATTTTGTAATTGATTATTCATTTGTAAAATTAATTCTTCTATTGATAACTTTTCCTATTGATTATTAAATCTAGGAGGTTTATAATTTGGATTAACTTGATTATTCCAATTTCTAGTGGGATGAGATTGATTATTACCCCATTGTTGTTGTGAATTATTCCAGTTAAAATTAGGATGATTTTTCCACCCAGGATTATAATAATTTTAATAAGGATTATTTTTACTTGCAATAGCTTATAAAGTTTCAATAGTTTGAGAATCTTCAATATTAGCAGAGTTATTATGTGAAATATTAATTGCAAAATTATCTAATTTTTTAGACGTTGCTGCTACTTGTGAAGCTAGAATGGAAAAGGCTTCGTTATCGCGAATACTTGCCATCTTTTTAGGATTAATTCTTTCAGAAGGCCATTGAAAATTGTTATTAGCAATTTCTTCAATTAAAGTGTAAACTTCTTCAAATGATTTAGACATTAAAGAACCTCCAGCACCAGCATCAATAATTGATTTTAAAGATCCAATTAATCCATCGTAAAATCTTTAAATAATTAACCAATCAGGTAAAGCATGATCAGGACATTTTTTTAATAGTTCTTTAAATCTTTCCTAAGTTTCATATATTGTCTCCCCGTCAAATTGACTAAACGAAGTAATATCATTTCTTAATTTAGCAGTTTTAGAAGGAGGAAAATATTTAGCAAGGAATTTTTGTGCCATTTCAGCCCATGTTTTAATAGAACCAGTTGCTAATGAGTATAACCACATCTTTGCTTTATCTCTTAAGGAAAAAGGAAAGAGTCTAAGTATAATACCATCATCAGAAGCATTGTTATATTTAAAGGTAGCACAAAGTTCTAAAAAACTAACAAGGTGTAAATTTGGATCCTCATTTGGTGTTCCACCAAATTGATTGTTTTGCACCGTTTGAATAATAGACGGTTTAAGTTCAAAAGAATTAGCATATACAGTGGGTATTTGAATACTACTATGAAGTTCATCAACTGTAGGGTTAGCATAATCCCTTAATGGTTTATAAACATTTTGATCATTAAGCTCAATTAGATTTTGTAAAGTAGCCATTTCTTAAAATTTTTGACTTTGTTTTCCCTTTTTAATTTTTCTAATTGTTCTTTCTAGTTCAGAATCTAAAGGTATTAATCCTTCAGAACTAAAACTACGCATAAAAAAAATAAAGCAAGGAAAATTTATTTTTATTTTTATTTTTATTTTTATTTTATATTATATATTTATATATATTATGTTTTTGGAAATATAATATTTAAAAATCTATAAATTGTACCTCTTTTTCCCTGGCGAACGCGCCAAAAACTTGACCCGATTTTTGTATTTCTAAATACAAGAATTTGTTACCACTGCTAGAAAATTTAATTTCTGGCAAAGACGCGAAACACTTGACCCGGAATAACTTACTATATAGATGTGTACCAAATTTTAATTTACGGCAATAGCATTAAATAAAACTTGATTGCTACTGAATGCTAGGCCGTTAGTGATTAATACTTTTTAAATATATGTTTATATAGCAAAATATAATTTTAAAGGAAAATATTTTATATACTTTTTGGGTACTACACAAGTATACATATCGTTTCAAGTAATAAAGGGCTTTGAAACAAAGACCCCAGTATCGATCCCACGAGAGAAAAATGGTAATAAATTTTTAAATATTGTATTTCAAATCTTTTTGTCTTTTAATCTAACTATAAATTACTTTTAATTTACTAGATGTAGATAAAGAAAATAATAATAAGAAAATGATTTTGTGAAAACTATATAAAACAAACAACTTTCTTCCTTTTAATTAATCCAAGATTTTTAAGATAATTTAATATTCGTTGGAGAATCTATTTTATGGTATTGTGCCAAATAGAAGCTTTCTTATTCTTTACCCTTTGATCCAGGCGCAAAGAACATTGGCTAATCTACAGATCAGGTCCGGATGTATTGTTAGTAGAATGGGTTAATCTAGGCTCACACTACTAGATGTCCAAGGGTGGGTATGGTCGGCCCTACTAGTGACTCTTTTGTTATCTATAAATCAAATTATAAGAATTTAGTCTGTCACTCTAAAAACTTATCAATTCTATGCCCTTTAAATCTTATCTTCCTATTTATTTGCACCACCTTGAATAGTCCGCTCATGGCCTTCGACTACCCAAGGATTCATGGGATATCTACAAGTTAAGAGTTCTTCTCCTTCTGGGTCTCAAAACTCTTCAACAGGTTATAACAATTTAAATGACCAATTTAAAAAGTAAAGTAAGATCAGATATAAATATCATCACAATGTTTTGAAAATATTTTGATTTTCAATTCTCCATCAAATTTTATATTATCTTATTTATCTTTTCATAATTGAAGGAAGAAAGTAAACTAACTACTTAGAACACATTGAATATAAACAGCAAAACATAATAAATAGACTTTGAATAAAAATTAAAATACTTATCTCAAATATTCATGCTACAGATCTTCTGATTCCTACTGACTCCACAGTGTAATGAACTCCAAATGCAACAACTTGAAAATAAACTCACTAAACTAAATAAAAGTGGCCCTAAATTTCTCTCTCTATTTCTCTCTCTAAGGATGAGAGATTCTAAAGTGGCAAAAAGATAGGTGATACAATGGGGGGTGCCATTTTTTGAAGGAGTGGACTCCTATTTATAGGCTTCAAGGGTTGACTTGAGGCACCACTTCAAAACATGTCCAAATTCAATGAATCTTCTAGAAGGTCTATCTAGCGCCTAGGCGCCGGACACCGCGTCCAGTTCTTTGCACCTCTTCAATTTGGATCGCACCTCTTCGCGATTAAAACTGTTTTGGAGCGTCCAAATGCAATGTACCACATGTCCTATTATCAAGGAACAACTGTCAGTCTTCTAGGATGTCCAATAACAGCTCACTCCGTCAAAATAACCGTCCCCAAGTCGTCAAAAACTTGACAGTTTCTGTATCGAGTCTGGGGCGTAGGCGCCAACTTCTGGCGCATAGGCGCCAGGCCATAATTTTTGATAATTCTTGTATTTTGCTCCATTTTTGCTCCTTTTTGCTCCTTTTCACCCTTTTTCTTTTTTGGACCATTTTACATCACCTACATCCAAAAACACAAAAATACCTTTCATTAAAGCATAATATCCTTAGAAATTGATAAAAATCAAGGCATAAAAATAGGTATTTTTTTCTTGGATCAATTGTCTACCAAAATCCTAATCCTATTGCTAGTCAATTCCTATGACGTCTAGGTTCTTGTGTTTTATGGATGATTTTCTTCACCAAAGAATAATTACGTTCAATTGTTCTTCTAAAACATCCCATCATATTGAGGAAGTGCTTAGGATGAGTCTTAAACATCTTTTCAATACTTCTGAGATTATTTTGAGTCCAAATGAATTTCTTTGTACAGGTGAATTAATCATACAAGAATTTAGTTAAGATTTACTTCTTGCTTAGGTAACTTTGACATTTGATTATTCAATGAGTGAAGTGACATTTCAATTGATACTCCATTTAGGAATTATGTCGGCGGAAGCCTTTAGGGCAGGTTATGTTATTAAGAAACTAAACCATCTTATTTAGATTTAAGTTGGTTTTTTAAGATCGATTCAAATTAATTATAATATTTTAGTTTAACTATAACTGTCTTATGTTATTGCAATTTGATTGTGTAGTTTCAAAAGTTGACTTAGCTATTTTAAAATTATCTTAACTTTAATTTTAGTTATATTTAATTTAATTGTGTTGATTTGAACTTGATTTTAATTTAGTTGCATTGATTTAGTTTTTATTTAAAGTTGATTAAATTATTTTAAATTTTTTTTAATTTAATTATATTTAATGTAAATTGTTTTGAATTAATCATGTCATTTTAAAATTATTTTTAATTTAATTAATTATATTATTTTAAAATTATTTTTTATTAAATTATCTTAGAAAAAATTTTAATTTGATTATTTAATTTATCTTAGTTTTAATTAATGATTTATAAAATTAGTATTAAGTGGTATTTGATTTTTATCATTAATTAGGGGTTAAGATTAATAAATTAATATCTTTCAATATTAAACCCCTTCACTTAATACATTCTCCTTTAATTAACTTCAAATTTTTAATAATTTAAGAAATTATAATCAATTTGTTTATGTTAGAAAAGTGATAAATGGGTTTCTACCCTTTAATTCCTCATGTTTCAATCATCTAAGGAGATTAGTTATGATCATTCATTACCCATTACCCATAATTAAGCCTAAAAATTGATTAAGGCTAAATTCCAATAATTACCATTTTTGCCCCTTAGGCTTGTTCACTTCATAATTCATTAAATATAACTCAAATGACTTTGGAATTTTTATGTCACCATACTCATGGGTCAATTAAAATATCAAAGGAGAAAAATATGATTTTTCTATTTTTAATTTAATTTTAATAATTATTTTTACTGAAAATAAGGTTTTTCAATGAAAATTCAATAACATGATCGAGGTAAGATTTCTATCCTTAAAAAAATTATGAGATGTCCCTACTGACTAGAGAACCATTTGGACCCATTTTGGTGATTTTTTGAATTATATTTTATTTATTATAATTATTTATGAGTTTTGGGGTATTAATTAATTATAAAAATAAAATTAAAGTTTAAAAATGGATTATATATTTTTCTTAAGTCCCTCTGACCTCAAGGAGTCCAGAGAAACAAATTTTATATTTTTCAGATTTTTCTTTGAATTATTAGAATTAATTTGGTGAAAAGATTTGAAAATCCATTTTTTAATGTTAAAAAATTGTCTTAATCCTTTAGAATTCAATATCTTAACCTAGGGACTTAGGAAAAATATTTGGTTGGTTCCTAAGTGATTAGGGGACCAAATATGACATTTTTATGAATTTTAATATTTTTGTGATTTTTTTAATTTTTTAATTATTAAAATATTAAAAGTTAGGTCAAAAATGAAAATTTTTAGAAAATTCTAATTTTAATTTTGTTAGACTCCTCTGATATCAGAGAGCCCACAAAACCAATTTGGTAAAATTTTAAAGTGTATTTTGGGTTTTATGAATTTTTTAATTTTTAAAATGGCTTTGTCACTTAATTAATTCATTTAATGGCTTAAATTATTTCCAATTGACATGAAATTTTTATGTGAGGTTCTCTACATCCTAAGTGACAGTGGATAATTATTTTCAAATGAATTTCATGTGTGGCTACTCCTAATTAATTAAAGTTCAGTTTTAAGTCTTTAGGCTAATTAAGGTTATTTTTATTAAATTAGACCAAACCATAATTTTCCTAGGGTCCACTAGTCCTGAGATACTTCCCCTAATTTTCCTAGAATTTTCTAAGCAATATGCTAATTACTTGAATTAAAATATCAAAGCAGACACATAAACTTGGAAAATCAATAACTTTCCACAGAGATGGCCTCTATTCTTGAAAAATTCAGGAAATGTTCCCAAGAACAGAGGCTACAGAAGCCCTATGGTCTCATACCATCGTGAATTATATGCATGAATGGAGAATTGAAATACTTAAAATAATATTAAATTAATTAAAAATAAAATACTTAACAAAATAGCTTAATTCTTTTTCCACATTATTCTCCTCTGTTCACTGAGCAAGAGAGTATTTTTCTTTTATTTTTGTGATTTTTCTATGCAAAGTTATGAATTTTTGAAGTTCTGGGTATTTAATAAATTCAGAAAATTCCTATTTATCTACTTAAACAAGCTAGCGCCGCGTCATCCTCGTCCGGGTCGAAAGCACATGCGTCGCTCCACCATTTGATGCCGCCATCTGACTAGGATGCCACGCAGCCCGCGGTTTCATTCCCAGCTCTCATCTAGCGTAATCCTGGCGTCCATCCGATACACGCTCGATCCGACAGCGGCTGGTCATCGTCTACGACTGGTGTGCCCTGAGAGCTGTCCACCTTCTAACCCTAAGATCTCACTCAATACTCCACCAAACTACATGATCTTGGGCTCTATTAACTCGTCTCAACAAGACGAACACATCTATACAACTAACATGCATTGGAATCGACTCAAACAAAATGGAGAATCAAAAGAAGCTCTCGGGAAGGAGGAGTTCAATACCTTGGCTCTGAGAAGTGAAGCTTCAATCAGAGGGGCTTTGCACGTTCGTTGGAGTCTAGGGAAGCTAGGGAGGAAGCCTGGAGCTGTGGTGAAATGCCTAGGTATGAAAGTGACCAAGGCCGATTTCAAAGCTTGGCTGACAGGAAGAATGGCTGGCCTGGTGAGGGGGCTTTCACTGGAGAACTTCTTCTCTTGGTCTGGTGAAGGTGTACAATCAATCAATTTGAGAATTGGCTCACTGTGGTGAAGTGTCCTATTTTTAGGCTGAGAATTAAGCTCAGAAATGAAACTCATAGAGGGGGTTTTAGGGCTGGATTTCACTGGGGATCAACTGCTCTAGGTTAGGAGAAGAGTTTGGAGCAATTTTGGTAGAGTTTTGGTAAGGCTAATTTCATCACCTTGTTTGGTCGTGAAGGTGGTGGGTTTAAATAGACATGGTTAGGGAGCTTATCAGGGCAAGCCAAGGGCTGGGATCAGCTGCTTAGGTCAAGGAAAGAAGAGCCATGGTGTCCACTGGCCATGGGACAACTCAGCAAGGGATAATTTGAATTTTTGGCTCACATGGAGCTCTCAGGTATGGTATTTTCCGGCGATTCAAGCGGCTGGCCGGCAGGCATGGGTCACCATCTTGAAGAGTGAGGTAAGGGCTGGGGTTTGGTGAGTTCAATTGGCTTTGGCCATGCGTAAAGGAGTTTGATTTAAATGGTATGGGGGAGAGGTTATTTTGGGCTCAATTGGGTTCAATCATGGTTTGGGGTTTGGTGCACCCCCCAAGGCTTGACTTTGGGCTGAGGGAAAATCATTTGGGTCAGCTCAAAGATGGCTGGTGAAGTCTTCATCTTTGGTGAGGTGGCTAACTTGGATTAGAGTGTTACATGAATGGGGTTAAAAGAGATAATGACGGATTAAGAAAGAACCTCCTGCTCTTGCCATTAATGGCTTGGTGATGTGTAAAGTGGCTCCCAAGGCTTGCATATGGCTTTTGCATGGCTCCATGGCTCCATTTGGCTTGGGCCAAAGCTTGGTCAATTTCATGGAAATAGATTTTAGAGATTTTGGCATTTTGATGGAAAATTTTCATGAAGCTCGATTTGGAATAGTTTAATGATGGTTTTTGGAACTTAGGGGTGACTTTGATTAAATGGATGATGGAAGGAAATGTCATGTGGGCTTTGAATTGGACATTGGGGCTTTTTAAATTTGATGAAAATGGGCTTTTAAAATGCTTTAAGGAAGTGGGCTTTTATGTTTTAAAATGAGCTTTTGGATGAAAATTTTGGTAACGGGTTGTGTCAAATAAATGTTGTATTTGGCTTAGGAATGTGTCATGAAGGTTTTAAAAATGATTTGGTGTCATGTGGGGTTGAAATGGGTTTAATTTGGGCTTCTTTAATAATAGGGTCAAAGAGGGTCCAATTGGGCTAACTTGGGCTAAGGTTGGGCTAAAATTGGTTTTGATGTAAAATTAATGTTGTAAAATATTTATGGAGGTGTAACAAAGAGTTCTAAATTTTGGTTGGGTCTTGATATTGGGATTTGGGCTTGTTTGGGTTTATGGTTGGTTTAAGATAAATTAGGGATTTTGGTTTGGGTTAGGCTTGGGTGGAGTTTGATTCAAAATATTGGGAAATTAAGTTAGAGTTTTGTTTGTGGGGATGTTAGAAAGATTTCAAAACAAATTTGGGGAAAATTGGGTAACATTTGGGTTGAATTTGGGGTGGATTGGGTTTGTTGGTCATTTTGGGCCTTAAGGGCCCATTGGGGACTTTTGATCAAATTGGATTAAATTGACCAAATTGGGGTATGTGGTAGTTAAACAAAATGAAATTGGGATTATTTTGGATTTTCTGAAATTTTGTGAAAATTTTTAGAATTTTTTGGATTTTTGGGTCAAAAGGGCATTTTGGGTATTTGCATGGTATTGCGGGGGTATTTTGGAAATTTTGGTACATTTGGCCATGGATGATCAATTTGAGTGATGGAGAATATTTAGGATTAATTTTCAGGAATTTTGGGTAATTTAGGCAATTTTGCAAATTTTGGGCAATTTCAAGGGAATTTGGTAGGTTTGGTGGGTTTAGGGCTCCGGGGGTGAAAAATTGAAATTTGGGGATAATGAAGATTAATTAGGTGTGATTAAAATGGGACTATTTTGGTTGAGCCATGAAGCCATATTAAGCTCAGAAGAGCCATGAAGCCATATTAAGCTCACAAGAGCTATGAGAGGACTCATTTTAGGCACTCAACATGTTGTTCCTAACCCTCTTAGCCAGGGGCTTAGGGGTTAAGGTCCATCCATTTGAGTTGGGTGAAAGTGGGGTTTTAGGGTTTAGAATGTGTGTGAGAGTGTGGTGTGTGCAAGCTTGCCCTCACCAAGACCAGGCCACCCAGGGTGATCCTAAGGCCAATGAATCCTATAGGAAACTCATCCTTTAAACCTCCACATATTGATTGCAACCCTCCAAGTGACCTGGGGGTTTACAGTCAAAATTGTGGGGTTTGAAGGGAGTCAAGAAGTGTTTGATTTTCTAAGTGGTGGGTCTCATTTCTAGTCCTCTAGGATAGTCAAAGGGATAACCTATGGCTAGATCCTAAGTACTAAGGAGAGAGATCAGACCTCACCAAAAATGAGGTCAACACCCTTTTTGAAGAATGTGAATACATTTAGAAGGAGAAATATTAAGAAATCACCCAAGAATATCTGAGGAAAATAACCTGGATATTGTTAGTAACAATACAAATACTACAGTATGCCCCGACCGTGCTTGACATCATCCACCTGGATTTAGTTTCACTCTTAAATGGTCAGGGAAGTTAATTTTTTAGGATCTGCCTTCTTAGAAGGATAACATTCCTGTAAAAATTTACACTCTAGATAATAAATTTGCCTAATTTCTTTTACTAGATGAAGCATTTGTCTATGTATTTACCCTATGAGGCATTAAATGGTGGTCCAATACAGTACAACAGGATGTATAAGTTTGAGAGTTAATTACTTTGAGACCAGGTAGTTAAACACTCATTTATTAAAAAAATTGTCAATATGTGCTATGTAATATTTATTTCTTAAATTTTTTATTAAAATAAAAATTAAATTTAAAGAATAAGGCCTAACTAGAAAAATCGATATGTGAAGCGTATTTACTGTAGAAGAGAACAATATTCTACTCTCACTAGGAAGATGATTGAGTCTGATGCCACCATTGACCCTTTCTGTTTTCTAGCAGTTAGGTGAATTATCGATGAGGTGCACATCACATTACCTCAATGATTGATGCCCGAATATTTATTCTTACAATTTAGATATTAAATTTACGATTTATAATATGACATTCTACACAAGTTTACATATTGTTTAATAAATAATATAAGACTTTCTAATTAAACCCTGAGATATCGAACTCACGGGGAAATGTATACAAATTTAAAGAAATAAGAAAAATAACATGTTACTTTTTTTTAATTGATTTTTGTAAGTATGTTTTAAGGTTTTAATTTTGAAAAGTTGATTTTAATATTTTTAATAACAAGTTAAGCAAGAAATAAAACTATCAATACTCTGAACACGATATAAAAGCTATAAAAATCAAATATCTTTTTCTTTCTTCAATGAATAAGTAATAATTATGAAATTTTATGTTGTAGAAGTATTTAAATGTATTGTGCCAAATAGGAGCAATTATATTCTTTACCCTTACTTGGTTCTATAAAGAAAATTGGTTAATTTGAAATTTTGAAATTTTATAGATGGGTTAGGCTAGGAAGATACCAACTCTCACTCTAGAGTTCCCTCTATTTCCTCCACCTGAGAGCTAACATCTCATAACAAAATTTAAAATAACAAACCAAATTAGGGGGCTTTAGCCTGTCACTCTAAAGTCCTCTAATTTTACTCCCCAATAAAGCATATCTCCTTATATATTTGCATTCAATCATATAGACTACAATTCTCACCCATATAATTGCATGTGATTCTTTCCAATTGTTGTTTGAGACAATACCGCATTGGATCTTACATAATCTCACAATAAATTTAACATCTTTGTTAGCCAAATCAAGAAGTAAATTAAGTTCAAGGAATTGAATCATCACAATTTATTCCAGTATTAAACACTTATACTTTACACAACATTACTTCCATAATTTAATTACTTCATCATCTAAGAAAGAAAAAGATAAAGTAAACTACTAAGATTTAATGAAGAAACACAAAAAAAAAAACTTGATATGAAAGCATAAATCATAATGAAAACACAACAGTCTTACTTAAAAATGAAATGTAAAAACAAGAAAAAATACTTATCTGAAAATCCTCTCCACCAGACTCTGGTAGTTCCTTTGAAATTTTGCTTTCCACAATACAACTCTACAGAGGTTGGCGCCCAACTCTGGTGACTCTAATAAAGACTTTAAACTTCAATGAAAACTAGATATAAGGATAAAAGAAAATTGTTGAGAAGAAGGCTTCACACCAACCCTTTTTCCTTTCTTACTCTCTACTCTCTACTATAGAAAAGAAGAACTCTAAAACTTAACATACTCTAATAACACACTCACTAACAATAACTACTTCAATACTTTCAACACCCCATAACAAATTATGAGGCTTCATTTTTATAATTTTCTAAAAGGTGCCATGGTATCTCTTTAAATCATGTCCAGATTCAATGTATCCACGAAAAGATGCATCCCTTCATTCAAATTTGCCGCCCAAAGGATGTTAAGGAAGTCATCACAAAAAGTTGCTTCAAGCACTCCTTGAAAATGACATCAAAATTCATTTAAATTCGATTTTTAACTATGGCGCTTAGGCACTGGCACTTTGGCGCTTAGGCGCCAAAGGCTAAATTTCCCAAACGTCATAATTTTGCTCAAAATTTAGTCCTTTTTTGCTCCTTTAATCATAATTAATTATTTTCATCATGCTTGCAAAAAAACACAAAATACCTTCCATTAAAGTGCAATATCATAAAAACACTATATATTTTAGGTGTAACAAAATCCCTAAAACTTAAAATGTTACTTGTCCTGAAGTGACCCTTAACCATAAAAATTTTAACATGCAAATTATGTAAATGAGTTTCTTTTGGAAGATTTCAAAATTTTGTTCTAGAAATGAAATAATCCAATTTAGAAAAAATTTTAGTAAATAAGACCAATTTAAAGTATAGAAAGTTCTTAAGTAAAGGATAGTAAAGTATAATGAAAATATAAGTTTCTATCTAATTCAGAAATACTTATAGATTTTTAAAATATAGGATTCCAACATTTTATTTTTCTTACTTAAAAATTTTAATTGAGAATAATTTTACTTACTATATGATAACCTTAAGTTTTAGATTTTCTCAAAACTTATATTTTAAAATTTAGGCATGAAACCAATTTTTGATTAGGCCCTTAAATCCTCAAGCTTCTCCTTCCTTTTCACATACTATTTTCACTTTTTTCTTTTTCTTTTTATTTTTGTTTTCTTTTCTTCTTTTTCTTTTTTTTTAATAAGGTAAGGTTTACTATATCTGGATAGGCTTTTAATGATTTTGAATTCCACTCTTCCATTTAAAATAAAGGTTTGATATATATCTTTCACTTAAAAATCATAATAATAGTGTTGAAAATTATTTCTAAATAAAAGAAATTTAAGCTTTGAAAAATAAAAGTCAAATCTTCTAATCATCCAAAAATACAATATTTCTTACTAAAGATAGTTTAACTCTATTTAATATTTCATTGTAAAGAACATTTCAACTTTAAATTTTTCATTATTACTATAAATTTTAACTAAATTCTTTTATTCATTTCTATATTCAAAATTTTGTTTCCCTAATATAACTTCATATACATAATTATTTTCAATAAAAAACCAATTTTATTTAAGCATTCTTCAGAACAAATAAAACTTTAGGTTTTTTTTAAAAAATTTAGTTTTTTAAATTCCCCCCAAACTTTAATTTTTAGTTAGGATAAATACATTTGTGCATAAGAAATAATGCATGAGTGAGAATTAAAAACTAAAATAACATGCTTGCAGGAACTTCACTATCCTAAATTTGCAAGTATAACAGTTTTAAAGATAAACAGGAGTAAAAGAAACTAAATTCAGTTTTTCATAAAAGAAAAATATTAAAAGACTTCTACAGCAATGGATGTTTTCAAAGAAAATACACACCAACTTAACATAGCTAACATCACAACAATATTAGATAATAATTGGTAGTAGATTTTGAAAAGTTTAAACATGCAATTTTCAAATAGTGGTTTAAAATAGTGTTCTAAATTTTCTAACAAATTTTGAATTAATTTATACTCTATTAAAAATTCAAACACTAAATACACATTAAACACTTTTACTACTGCACACATATAACAAATTATAACATAAAACATTACTTTATCACATAAACATCTGAATGTGCATAAAAAGAAATAGTACAATTATTCTCTATAAAATATTAGAGTTCATATCATAAATACAAACATAACATTTAAACATCACATCAAATATAAAATCATCAAAATAAAAACATAACTACACATAAAATATCACATAATAAAACAAACTAAACACAACAACTCTATTCATCATCCTCATCATCTTCTTCAACCTAGTCTCTGGATGGCACATAAGGTATATAATACGGATGAGGCGGCATCTCAGCACTGTGATCACTTCTAATCACTCTATCCATATACTGCTGATAAATCTCCTCATTTTCATCATGCTTAACAATATACCTTTCAATATTTTCAATCTTACCATCCATATCTCTAACATGCGCTCGGGTAAGACTCACTTTCTTCAAAATCTTCTTTACTAGTCCAATTTGTGAATCACTAGATGATGATGCTCTAGAAGTAGTGGCACGTGAAGTAGAAGAAGCGAGCGAAGCGATGCGAAGCGATGAAGCGAAGCAAGCGATGGAAGTTCTAAATCCTCCCCTCCAGCCAAAATCTGCATGTACAGTGTAAGAACCAATGTTTACACTGGTAATAGGTCTCAATGGATGAAGAACTTCCACAATGTTTCAAACTTACACCATATTGTTCACAAATCAAAAGAATTAAGGATGGAAATCCCATACCTGAAGTAGTAGCAGATCTAGTACAGCTCATCACATAGTAAAAAATAATAGCCCCTACATCAATAGGCTTTCCTAACTGAATACAATGATTTAGAACTGCTCTCTCACTTTTAACTCCACTAATATGACTTGAAGGCAAAAATTTAGATGAGATAAAGTAATGCCATGCCTTTGAAATGACATTCAATTTAAAGGCCTGAAAATTTACTCTTCTTTCATTTGTTATCTTCTATAAACCTCTTCCATCAGTAAAAAATGATATAATCTCATCTAGTTCTCCTTCGGTAGGGTGATAATTAGCATAAAAACAAAACATTGTAGGAGGGAAGTGGTAAAAGAAATTAAATACCACAGGTGAAAAATGTACTTGTTCACCTCTAACTATCACCAAATTTTCTTCTGCTGCAGGCAAGTTTGCATAAAAGTCTCTAACCACAGAAACAACAGCAACAACGGAGAAGTAACAATAATTCTCTCAATTCCTTCTAGTAATCATTTCTTCAATAACTTCTCCTATTTTACTAAACACTCATTCTAGAAACAATTTACGCGACGACAGTGCATTGACATATCGATCCTTAGCTCTTGCACTAACAAGTTTGTTGGAATCAAATTTCGCTTTATCTTTCGAGTGCTTTGACTTTGGAGCCAACTCTAAAAAAATCGCAGAAATTTACCATAAGTTCTAAAATTTAACTAAATTTGCTAATTTAACTTCAAAAGGTAATTTCTACAAAATCCAAACAATTTTTCATGCTTTTCCTAAAATTTCACCATAAATAATGAACTTAAGATTTTTCAATAATGTACTCAAAATATATGGTGAAAATAAAAAATTTTTACTTAGTAGTAGGGCTCATACCTCAAAGAATTCAAATCTGACAAATCTTATTGAAATCGACTCTTAATTGATCCAACTTAAGTATGCACTAAGTCCTATTTTGTGACTTCGAGAGGTTGAGGGTGTCAGGAGGTGATAAAAATGTCAATTTTTGGGTTTTTAACTGCAGAAAATCAGTTTTCGCGAACCGGCGCTTAAGCGCGAGGCTTCGGCGCTTAGCCGCGAATTCTGGCGCTTAGCCGCCAGCATTCTTATTTTCACAATTAATTTAAAATTTTACTAAAACCCTTGATTAATCTCCCTAAATCACTTTAAATAATAATTTCTCCCCTCTAAACTTTTCTAATTCTCTAAAGAAAGTTAAATTTCCATCAATTCCAAATAAATTTCACACAACACAAACTTTCATTTAAAACATTCACATATAATATATACTAAAAATTTTTTTCCAAATATTTTGGATGAAATTTCCTAATACACAATAATTCAAATATATCCAAACTAAGATAATTTTACATCATTAAGATGTAACAAACACACATAAAAGTTCAATAAAATACAAACATATAACTTTAGACACAAAACACTTAACACATAAAACCACAATACTAGACTTAACTCAAATTAATTCCAATATTTATTAGGTTGAATGTATCCAGAACCAACATTAGTTCCATTTGAACCATCTGGAATATTGATCTGATAGAAAGGACGATGGTTGAAAACTCTTACATCTTCTTCTTCTAACAATTTATTTTTCAGAAACATCGCCTTATCTGCTTCTTCCACATGACTTGTATGACTGAATTGCATTTTAAGTTGTCATCCCATATGCACTAAATGAGCGTTAGTTTCATTTACCTTTCCTTTAATTGACTCCACATTGGCTTCAATCTTCGCAATCCTTTCTGCAATACCTTGAATACTAACTGCTAGGAATCCATTGTATAACTCTTGCACACTTTCACCAATAAATTTCTTTTGGTTGGCTTCCTCCTTCTTCTTAATTTCACTCTCCCAAGAAGACATTTTTGCACTTAAAACACTCCTCATAAGACTCATGAATGAAAATAGGGACTGGTGATCCACTTTAAAAATTACTTATTTTTAGTGTAGATTTCATGCTAACTTTATGCATATTTTTAAAGATATTACACTTTAAAGGAAGGAATTTTGCATATTTTTGGCTTCAAGTATAAAAATATGATTTTAGAGAAAATCAAGCAAAACCTATGCAATTTTGAGCCAAAATAAGCAAGGAAGAAAATTCTAACTTAGCACATATTGATATGTCTTCATATACTTAATAACTTTTATATTTCTCACATGTTTTTGAATGAAATTATATTTTTGAGAAAGGTTATTTTTTTGTCTATCTTATAGGTGAAGATGTTAGGAATGCAACACAATTGAAATGGGTCGAAACGAAGTTAAAACAGAGCCAAACAAAGCAAAATAGTGGAGCTGCACACAGGGTTGCGCCTAGGCGCCAAACCAGGTGCCTAGGAGCCAGTGATGACGAGAAAATGATGCCTAGGTGCCAGAATTAAGGCCTAGGCACCAGAATCATCTAAAAACGATTATTGGATCAATTTTTGACAACTTTGGGAGTTATTTTGACGGTGTTAAGTAGTTTCTAGACGTTCTAGAAGACTGGAAGTTACTCCTAATATATAAGACATGTGATACAATGTATCTGGACACATTGGAATGGTTTTAATCGTGAAGAGGTGCTACCCAAAGTGAAGGGGTGCGAAGACTTGGTCGCAAGAGTCTGGCGCCTAGGTGCCAGAGTCGGTTTCTAGAAGATTCAATGAATTTGGACTACTTTTGAAGAGGTGCCTTAAGCAACCTTTGGCCATTTTCAGAGCTCTATAAATAAGACATATTTCTACAGGAAAAAGTGCCTCTCTCTCTTCTCTCTCTCTCTCTCTCTCTCTCTCTCTTCTCCTTTAGTCATTTTAGAGTCATTTTAGAGTCATGACGATGTAGATTTCTACATCTTATGGAAAGATTGGTGAGAGTTTTTGAGATATTTATGTAAGGGATGTACGAGCGGCACATGGATTGATGGGAGACTTTGGTGGAGAGATCTTCTTCTTTCTTTTAGAGGGAAAAAGCTAAGTATTGTGTTCTTCATTCTCTTGTAATTATTGTAAATACTTTCTAGTGATTTTATTTGTTTTAAACCAAGTTTTCTGTCATGATTTATCCATGCTTCGTAAGTGATTTTCTTTACTCTTTCTTTTAATATGAAGTACTGGAATGTGTAGGAAAATCATTTTTATGATAAAATTAACTATTAAATGCTTCTAGGTGACAGGTAGTTGCATAAATATAATAGAATACTAATGAAATAAGTTCTTTGTTGGAACATAAATTATAACATAATTCTATCAACCCTTTTACTTCTTATGCCATTATTTTCATTTACTAATGAAATAGATGCATGTTTAGAAATTAAGATTTGCTTACATATTCTCTAATTAAATTATGGTGATCATATTCATATCAGATCTTCATTTACTTTATAAATTGATCACTTGTATTGTTAAAACCTGTTGAAGAATTCTGAGACCTATCTGGAGATGAGTTCTAACTAGTAGATATCACATGAATCCTTGGGTAATCGAAGGCTTTAGGCGGGTTATTCATGGTTAAGTGCAAATAAATAAGGAGATATTATTTATTGGGCACAGAATTGATTAGTTCTTAGAGTGATAGACTAAATTCTAATAATTTGTTCTATAGAAAGGGAACGTGTCACTGGTATGGCCGATCATAGCAACCCTTGGACATCTAGTAGTGTGAGCCTAGATTAACCCATTCTACTAATAAAACATCTTGAACTGATCTATAGATTAGCCAATGATCTTTACACCTGGACCAAAGGGTAAAGAATATGATTGCTTCTATTTGGTACTCTACATAAAATCCTAAGCATTTCTTTCTTACACATAATCTATGAAATTGCAAGAGAAAGGTAGTCTTTAACATCTTAAATTTCTCCGAACTAATTTATCCATAAGTTATCTTTTTATTTAAGAACTTCATTTAGGATTACTTATTAAAAAAAACCATTTTAATCGAAATTCCAAATTTAGGCCTTATAGAAACAGTCTGGAATTAGCCTAAAGAATTGCTTACCTCGCTTCTAGGTGGGATCGATACTGGGGTTATAAAAGAAAATCTTATATAACTTGAAACGATACATATACTTGTGTAGTACCCCTACTGTGTAAAATATTTTCTAAAATTTTACAACATTTTGATTTTATACACTAGCCGCTATTTAAAAATTGGGTTAAGTTTTTGGCCATCTTTTGGAAGCAAAAATTACTGCGTTATTGCGGGTCGGGTCATGTTTTTGGCGCCGTTTCCGGGGAAGCTTCGGTAAGAACTTTAAGAGAATTTTAGTTGAAATAATTAGGTTTAGACTTGGAAAACTGTAGTGTCGTAAAACCCGTTTTTGTGTGGAAATGTGTTTTGTTGTATGAAAAAGTGTTGTAAAAAAAGAAAAATAAATTTGTTTGTGTGAAAAATAAGGTGTTCATAAAAATGTTTTGTTGTGTTGAATATATTTCATCTATTATTTGTTTAATTGTTAATGTATTATTTTTTAGGCTATGTATACGAAACAAAGGATCTGCAAGACTTGTGCCTTATGATCCCGAGTTTGAAAAAAATAAAAATAAAATTCAGAAAGGTAAATAAATTGTAATAAAATAAAAGCCTACCTGGCGGGTCTTCCCGTCATTCCATACTGCACTTAAAACACATGTCAGGACAATTAAATATTTACAAGAGACACCTATGTAAAGCTAAGGGAAAGTTCTGGTTGTCTAACAAAATTCTAATCCTATTGCTAGTCAATTCCTATGACGTCTAGGTTCTTGTGTTTTGTTAAGGATGATTTTTTTCACCAAGGAACAATTAAGTTCAATTGATCTTCTAAAACACCCCATCATATTGAGAAAGTGCTTAGGACGGGTCTTAAACATCTTTTCAATGCTTCTGGGATTATTTCAAGTCCCAATGAATTTCATTGTACAGGTGAATTGATCATTCAAGAATTTGATTAAGTCTTATTTCTTGCTCAGGGAACATGGACATTTGATTATCCAGAGAGTAAAGTAGTATTTCATTTGACACCCCACTTAAGGGTTACAAATGTGAGAACCTTCAGAGGCAAATCAATTTGTTAAGGGATTTAACCACTAAGATTGAATTGTTATTTCATGACAGTTTAGTTTAGTTATAAAATTTCAAATTGATTTTTTAAAAGTTTTAAAATTATTTAAGTTAAAGAGGTGTTTAAATTATTTAATTCCATTGAGTTTTGATGATTCAAGTTTGTTTTAAGTATTTTAGATTGATTTCATTATTACATCTTAATTTTAAATTATTTTGAGATTAATTTTTTTTTAATATTTCAAGTTTGTTTTAGGTTTAGTTGTAAATGATTTCAAGTTAACTTTAATGTTTTAGGTTTATTTTATTTTAAATTATTTAATTTTTTAAACTTTAATTTAGTTAAGAATTATTAATTTCAATTATCATTATGAAAATTAATTAAGAGTTGAATTAATCCAATTAGGGACTGTAATTAAAGAATTGGTATCTTCTTAAGTCATGTCCTTAATTTTAATAATCCAAAAACTTTAATTATTCTTCCAAAATTTGAATGAATGAATTAATTAAGGTTTCATTTTTATGTTGTAGGTGATCAATGAGTTTCTACCCCTCAAATCCCTAATTTTCAATCAACTAAGAGAAAATTTAGGATCAAATGTTCATCCCTCCCTTTGATTAAGCCTAAAGTTTTAATTAGGGTTAAAATCCCTTAATTACCTTTATGCCCTCTTAAGCATATTCACTTCATAACTTATTAAATGTGCTCAAATGAACTTAAAATTTTTATGTCACTTCACTCACATGTCAATGAAGACATTAGTGGAGAAAATATGATTTTTCTGTTTTTAATTTAATTTATATAATTATTTAAGGAAAAATAAGGATTTTTCAATGAAAATTCAACAACATGACAAAGAAAAGTTTCTGCCCTTAGGAAAATAATAGGATGTTCCTACTGACCACAGGACCATTTGGACCAATTTTGGAGATTTTTTTGAATTATATTTTATTTATTATAATTATTTTAGGTTTTGAAGTATTAATTAATTATAAAAGGAAATTAAAGTTGAAAATTAAGTTTTATATTTTTCTTAAATCTCTGTGACCTCAAGGAACTCAGAGAAACAAATTTTATATTTTATTTTATTTTTCTTTGAATTTTTAGATTTATTTTAGTGGGAAGGGTTGAAAAATCCATTTTTAATATTAAAAATTACATTAAGCCTTTAAAATTTAATATCTTTTCTTAGGGACTTAAGAAAAATATTTTGTTGTTTCCTAAGTAATTTGGAGACCAAATATAACATTTTTGTGAATTTTATCATTTTGTGATTTTTTTATTTTTAATTATAAAATATTCAAAATAGGGTTAAAAATGAAAATTTTAGAAAAATTCCAATTTTAAATTTTATAGACTTCTGTGATCCCAGAGAGGCCTCAAAATGAATTTGGTGAATTTTTGAAATACATTTTGAGTTTTATTAATTTTTAAATTTTAAAAGTGGCCATGAGATTTAAATAATTCATTTAGTGGGTTAAATCATTTTCAATTGATTTCAAATTTTTATATGAGACTCCTCTGACCTTAAAGATCAGTGGAGAATTAATTTTGAGTTATTTTAGTGATTGGTTATCTCAAATTAATTTAATCTTAATTTTAAAGTTTTGGCCAAATTAGGTTCATTTAAATGAGTTAATCCAAACCATAATTTTTCTAGTGTCCTATGGTCCAAAGATACTTCCCCTAATTTTTCTAGATTTTATTAATCAACATGCTAATTATTAGAATTAAAATACCAAAACAAACAGATAAACTTGGAAAATAGATAACTTGCCACAGAGATAGCTTCTGGCCTTGGAAAATTCAGGGAATGTTTGCAAGATCAGAGGCTACAAAAGCCCTATGGTCTCTTGCCATGGTGAATTGTATGCATGAATGGAGAATTAAAATAATCAGAATAGTGTTAAATTAATTAAAAATAAAATAGTTAACAAAATAACTTAATTCTTTTTCCACATTAATCTCCTCTTTCACTAAGCAAGAGGGTATTTTTAGTTTATTTTTATGATTTTTCTATGCAAATATATGTATTTTTAAAGTTCTGGCATTTAAATAAATAGGAAATAAACCTAATTTCCTACTTATCCGACGCGGCGCCACCTCAACTTGGGCCGATCCGAAGCTCCACGCGGTGTGTTCCCATTAGGAGCCTCCATTCGACTCAGCATGCGCTTTCTGTTCAGCAGTTTCATCCGACTCCATCTCTACCGTCCATCTGATACACTCGCGATCGGACGGTCGCTGGTCATCATCCCCAACAGACTTAGTCCTAGAGCCGTCCACCTTCTAGCCCTAAGATCTCGTTCCAGACTCAACCAAATCACGTGCGGTTGGTCTTTATTGACGCATCTAGCCTAGACAAAACTATCTATATGGCTAACATGCATTGAAATTGCACAGAAGAAAATGGAGAATTGTCGGAAGCTCGGGAGGGAGGAGAGGTGAATACCTTGGTTTTGAGAGGTGAAGCCTCAATCAGAGATGCTCGACACATTCGTTGAGTGAGAGGAGCCTCCAGATGAAGTCTCTGGTCCTGGTGAGCTGCCTAGGTGTGAATTCAACCAAGCCCGATTCCAAGCTCTGACTGATAGAGCAACTAGGAGGCTAGGAAAGGGGGCTTTCACTGGGGAACACCTTCTCTTGGTGCTGGGAAGGTGTGGGTGAGTTTAATTTGGTTTTGGTGGAGGTTCTGGGGATGTCCTATTTCTGGCCTGATTTTCAGCTGAGAAATTGGGTTCGGCTGGTGGGATTCAGGGCAGGAGGACAGTGGGGATCAAGTTCTCTTGGCTAGGAGGAGCTCTAGGAACAAATTGGGAAGGATTCGTGAAGAAATTTTCAGCACCTTTGGCAAGGCCGAAAGGTGGTGGCTTTATAGCCATGGCTAAAGAGGGGAACTCAGGGCCAGGCAAATGAGTGCCCTGGGTCGCTTAGGGTGAAGGCAGAGCAGGGCAGGTGGCTGGTGAAAGGATTAGCCACTGCCCAGGCCAAATTTCGGGTTTCAAGGACAAATGTCATACTCAGGAATGGCTGTTCCGGCAGCTAGAGTGGCTGGCAAGGACAGTCAGGCAGCTGGGCAGGCTGAGGAGGAGTGGAGTAGGAGTTCAGTGCCATTAAACCTGTCAGGGAGGTTGGTTAAGGGGGATTTGGAGATGAGACTTAGTCTTAGCCATGTGGCTTGGTCCCTTGGTCCAAAGTGATGGAGTAATGGTCCATGGCTCATGGAGCATGGGCTAGGTCAGATCAATCCCACCCTAGGAGGTCTAGGGTTGGCAACCAAGAGGTTGGTTTGGTCAAATTTGGTTTGGTTTGATTTAATTTGGAACATAGGTTCAATTGGGTTCATTTGGGTTTGAGTTGGGCTAACTTGAGTTTGTGTTTGAATTGGATTAAACTGATTGATCAAAATTGTTTAAATGATTGTAGGGAAGATATTTCATGAAGACATGAAGTGGTTTTGAGTTCATTTGGAGTTTCGGTTAATTTTTGTCACCATGGGTTAGGTTGGGTTTAGGTTTGGCTAGAGTTTGGTTCAAAGCCAATTGATGGTTCAAAATGTTTCAAAATGTTTCAAATGATTGTTAGGAAAGGTTTAGGATAGAAATTGGGTGGAAATTTTGGGTTTGGGGGATTCAATTTGGAGGATTAGGGGTAGGTGGCAACCTTAAGGCAAATTTGGGGATTTTGAATTCAAATGGATTTTGAGTAGGGTTTGAGTTTAAATTGAGGGCCAATTGATGTTGTGCTTGGTGTAGGGATATATTAGGAAGAGTTTGGAATTGAAATTGGGGAAAATTGAGTTGGTTTGGGGTAAGTTTGGGTCATAGGCCAAAATTGGGGTTTTAGATTTCAAGTTGAAATTGAATTCAAATGTGAATCAAATTGAGCTTAGATATGGTTTAGATTGGTATTTGAGATATTTAATTGAAGTTTATAATTGGATTTGGGCAACATTGAGGTCAATTGAGTTAATTTGGTTTGACGTTGGGTCCATTTGGGTTAAAAATGGGTCAAATTGGGGGTTTCAATAAAATTGGATTAAATTTTCAAAACTAAGTTATGGTGTAGGTTAATAAAATGAAATTGGGAATATTTTGGATTTTTTGGAATTTTTTGGAATTTTTTTGAATTTTTTGATTTTTGGCTAAAAGTGTATTTTAGGGTATTTGGAGGTTATTCAGAGGGTATTGGGGTATTTTGGTGGATTTAAAAGGTGGGAATTATTTTAAAACGATTCTTAGGAATTTTTGATAATTGTTTTGTAATTTTTGGATGATTCGGTAGTTGTGGGGGCAATTTAGGTAATTTTGGGTAGGTTTACGGGACCCAATGTCAAAACCAGAAATTTTGGTAAAATAAATGGGGTTTTAAATAAGGAAGAAATGGATCATTTTAGTGGGGTCAAGGTTGAGTAAAAATTGATTTGGAATTGAATTAGGGTTTGGAAGCATGAGCCATGGACTTAGCCAAGTCCAACCACTTTGGGACCAAGTCAAGCCAAATGGTAACCACTTTATGATCCTTCACATATTGACCTTAGACATCATAATCAAATCTTAGTGGCTTGGGCCAACCATGTGAGTTTCACAAAGGGTAGAAAGGAAAGGGTTCAAGGTTTAGGTTTAGTGGCTCAGGGGTGTGTGTGTGCGAGAGAAGCCCAAGTCACACAAGGTCATCCTAAGTCCAAACAATCCTATAGGAACTCACTATTGGTTGTCCATATAGTGGTTTTAACCTTCCAAGGTGATTTAGAGGTTTGCAACCATCCAAGTGGGGTCCCAAGAGGAGTCAAGAAGTAGTTGAATTGCTAAAGGGTGGGTCCTAATTCTAGTCCTCTAGGATAGTCAAGGAGAAGTTCTATGGCTAGATCCTAAGTACTAAGAGAAAAGAAAAGACCTCACCAAAATGAGGTCAACACTGCTTAATCAACTTTAAGATTTGTTTTAATCAAAATATTAATCCATCTCAATTTTCAACCTCTCTAAACTAAAACACTTCTCTCACCCCCTGATTGCCACTTCTAAAACTAAACCTTTTGCAACAAAAAGAAGCTTGGAGTAAGCGCGGTGGGCAGCACAACAAATCTTCATCAGCTTAACCCTTTCTTAGTAATTAAATAACCAAGCCATAGGATTTTGAGGTAGTTTTTCTAGTGCAACATAAATCCTCAACTTCTCTTTAGGCATTTACATAATCATATTATGCAATTTAAGTCCTAACTGGTCTTAGGACTCCGAGGTAGCCGTTTGGTACGACATAAACCCTCACATTTTTGAGGTTATTTGTATGATTATATCATACAAGTATAAGTCCTAATTAATTAAATTTGGTAGGATTGTAACATTAAATAAATTCTCAAATTAAAGCTAAACAATAGGATAGTTGGGAAGTCACCGAAGTTCACTTCGGGTCTGTGACATCCCCTACTTCTCTTCCGTTGGACTCTTAAAATAACCGCTCCTAATTTGATCTATTCCCTATTGAAATTTCCTAAATCAATCCTTTGAAAACCTTAAACTTTGAAATTCTTGAAAGCATGACCACAGATCATTATCAAGAGTCTTCTTAAGTGATTCTCGTAACTTGGGATGTAATTAACTATAGGGGCTTGCTCTTATAGGGAACTTTAAGAACTCATGTAATATAAACCCTGATTAATCCCTTTATATTAAGTAAGGGAAATTTTTCAGCTTATAAAATTGGTTCACAGACTAAACGGACGTCACAAATCTATTAGTTTATTTAATTGAGCCCTATTATCAAGAAGTGTGTCTATTCCTCGTATAGATGCATGGTTTGTGATGTGGTGCTCGTTTATATAAACTTTTTGAGGTGTGAGGTCAGTTTGACTTCATACTTTAAAATTTTCAAACTTAAAATCATTTTTAAAAATCAAAACGCTAATTTCCAAATTATATGCATATTTAAATTAAATTTAAAATTTAAAATACAACACTTAACAAACCAAAAAAATTCTGACACAAGCTAAGACTTATTTTTGGGATGACCAATTTTTATATAAACAAGGAAATGATTTGATCATTCGAAGATGTGTTCCTTTAGAAGAAACTTGTGAAATTATTCAAAAATGTCATAATTCTAATTATGGGGCACATTTTGGAGTTGATAAAACTGCATATAAAATGTTACAATCTGGATTTTATTGGACTACAATTTTTAATGATGTTAATGTTTATATTAAAAATTGTGATCAATGTCAACCTGTAGACAATATTTCTAGAAGAAATGAGATGCCCCTCATATATATGTTGGAAGTTGAAATATTTGACGTTTGGGGATTAGATTTCATGGGACCATTTATACCATCTTTCGGAAATAAATACATTTTGATAGCAGTAGACTATGTATTTGAATGGATATAAGCTGTTATTACCTCGATGTGATGCTCAATGTGTTGCAAACTTTTTAAAAAAGAATATATTTTGCAGATTTGGAATACCAAGAGTAATCATAACTGATGGGGAAAGTCATTTTAGAAATGTGATTATGGAGAAATTAGTAAAGAAATACCATATTAACTATCGCATTGCTACTGCTTATCATCTGCAGACAATTAGCTTGATTGAATTATCCAATCGTGAAATTAAAAGAATATTGGATAAGACTGTTAATCCAAATAGAAAGGATTGGTCAATCAAATTAGATTATGCTTTGTGGGCCTATAGGACTGCCTACAAAACTCCTATAGGAATGTCCCCATATAGGCTAATTTTTGGAAAAGCTTGTCATTTACGAGTTGAACTTGAGCATAAAGCATATTGGGCTATTAAAGAGTTCAATTTCAATTTAAAATATGCTAGAGAAAAGAGATTGTTGCAATTAAATGAGCTTGAAGTGATAAGGCATGAATCTTATGAAAATGCTAGGATTTATAAAGAAAAGATGAAGTTGTTGCATGATCGGAAGATTCTTACTAAAAGTCTTGATCCAAGGCAAAAAGTTTTACTATATAATGCTAAATTAAGAATTTTTGTTGGATAACTTAAGTCCAGGTGGACAGGCCCATTTATTGTGATAAAAGTTTATTTATATGGAGTTGTGGATATTCAAGATCCTAAGTCTGGAAAAATATTTAAAGTGAACGGTCATAGACTTAAATCTTACTTTTCAGTCAAACAATCTAAACTTGATGAGAATCTTGTGTTGGGTCACTCAGAATAAGCTCTGGGTATGTAAGCCTGATGACGTTAAACTAAGCACTTTATGGGAGGCAACCCATATTTATCGAAGTGGTTTGTTTTATGTTTGTTTTTTGTGCTTTTATTTGGTTTAATTTAAGAAATATGGTAGCATTTTGGAGTTTTTTTAGGTTATAGTGGTGTTTCTTTGACCTTATTTAATGAATTAAAGGAATCAGAATGAAGATTTTGACGTTTAGCAGAATTGTGCAAAAATGTGCACTAGAGGATATGCGCTGCTGCTTGGCTCACATGCACCACAGTTATAAAAAAACGTAAAAAATTAGGTTCTAGAAGCCAAAATCATGGGTGAGTAATTTTTGGAGTTATTAAGTAGTTTTAACATGTCGAGGGTCGGTTTTGTGCCTTCATAAGTTTATAAAAAGGCCCTGAAATTATGAAATACTTTCCCCAGTTCTTATTTTCATTCTCGAGTCTTCTGAAAGAGTATTTTGAGTGCAAAAATGTCTTCTTGGTAGAGTGAAGTTCAGAAGAAAGATGAAGCCAATAAGAAGTTTATTTTGATAGTGTGCAAGAGTTATATAATGGATTTATGGCTGTGAGTATCTATGGAATAGCAGAAAGAATTACGAAGATCGAGGTTGATGTGAAGTTCATTGATGCAAAGGTAAATGAAATTAATGCTCATTTAGCGCACATTGGATTGCAATTCAAAATCCAATTCAGTCATACAAGTCATGTGCATGAAGCAAATAGAGTGATATATCTAAAGAACAAATGGATGGAAGAAGAAGATGTAAGAGCTTTTAATCATCTCCCGTTTTATCAAATTTACATTCCAGATTGTTCAAATGGAACTAATGGTGGTTCTGGACATATTCCACCTAATGGAGATTAGAATTAAATTATGTGTGATCTTATGGTTTGATTATGTGTGTTTAGTGTTTTAAATGTGATTTTAGTTAAAGTTTGTGTTTGTTGCACTTTACATATGTTTGTTACACCTCAATGATGTAAGTTTGTGTTTAATTAAATTTGATTGAACTTATGTATTTGGGAATTTCATCCAAAGTGTTTGGATAGAAATTTTTAATTTGTATTAAATGTGTTTTAATATATAATGAAATATAAGTTTTTGTTTGTGTGAAATTTGTGTGGAATCATTGGACATTAAAGTGTACTTTTGGAGTTTTAGAAGAGTTTATGGGGAGAATTTAAAGGTGATTAACTCAGATTTTTTAGAAGAGTTTATGGCTCTTAATTGTAAAAATTTGGGTACTGGCGCCTAAGAGCCAAACTGAAGGCACATAAGAGCCATATTTCGCAGCTAAGCGTCGTAGGCGCCGGTTCACGAAAATCAAATTTTGGCAGTTAAAACCCAAAATTTGCCATTTTTAAGATCCTCATCACCTTCAACCGCTCAGTTTAGTGAAATAGGAGCCTAAGGCATAAATATTTGGATCATTTTAGAGCCGATTTCGTCGAAATTTGTTGGATTTGAGTTTCTTAAAGTATGATCACTACTCCTCAGTAAGAATTTTAATTTTCACCATGAATTTTGATTACATTATTGAAAAATTTAAAAATCACTATTCATGTTGAAAATTTGAGAAAAGCATGAGAAATTACTTGGATTTAGTAGAGTTTGCCTTTCGATGTTGAGTTAACAGTTTAGTTTAAATTTGAAATTTATGGTGAATTTTTTGTGAAATTTTAAAGATAGCTCCAAAGTCAAAACACTCGAAAGGAAAAGAAAAAATTGATTCCGACAAATTTGTCAGTTCTAAAGCTGAGAATTGTTACGTCGATGCACTCATATAACGAAAATTGATTCCAGAGCAAGTTTTTAGTAAGCTAGGAGGAGAAATTAAGGAAATGATTGCTAGACGGAATTGGGAAAGACACTATTGCTTCTCTGTTGTTGCAGTTGTTTCTATTGTGAGAGAGTTTTATGCTAACTTGTCAGGAGCAGAAGACATTTTGATGGGCAACAAGTGGATTTTTCATCTACGGTAATTAATACTTTTTACCGATTATCTCTTGCGATATTTTGTTTTTATGCGAATTTTCATCCTTCTGAGAGAAAGTTAGATGAGATTATGGCCTTTCTTACTGATGGAAGAGGTTTATGGAAGATTATAAATGACAGAAGAATGAATTTTTAAGCCTCTAAGTTGAATGCCACTTCAAAGGCATGGCATTACTTTATCTCATCTAAGCTTCTGCCTTCAAGTCATGCTAGTGAAGTTACATGGGAGAGAGCTGTTCTGAACCATTGTATCTAGCATGGAAAGCCTTTTGATATTGAGGCTAATATTTTTTATTATATTCTGAACTGTGCCAGAGTTGCTACTAGGTATGGGATTTTTATCTCTGATTTATTCACTTTGTGAGCAGTTTGGTGTTAAGTCTGAAACATGGGAAGAGGTTCTTCAGCCACTTAGACCTATTATCAGTGTAAATGTGAACACTTACACTGTACATTCAGTATTTGGCTGGAAAGGAGGATCTGTTAGAGCTTCTAGTGCTTTTGTTTCTGCTGCTTCTACTTCTCGTGCTTCTACTACACATGCATCATCTTCCAGAGATTCACAAGCTGGATTATTACAGAAGATTTTGAAGAAGGTGGGTCTTACCAGAGAGCATGTTAGAGATATGAATTGTAAAATTGAAAATATTGAAAGGTATATTGTAAAATATGATGAATATGAGGAAAATAATCAGCAGTACATGGACAGAGTGATTAGAGGAGATCACAGTGCTGAGATGCCCCCTCATCCTTTTTATATACCTTATGTGTCATCTAGAGACTAGAATGAAGATGATGATGATGAGGATGACGATTAGGATTGTTGTGTTAAGTTTGTGTTGTTATGTGATTTTCTTATGTGTTGTGATGCTTTTATTTAATGTTTTCATATGTGATGTGATCTATTTTGCTATTGACTCTGATGCTGTGTAGATTATAGTTGGACTATTTCTATTATACACATTCAGATGCTTATGGGTTGGATCAAATGTTTATGATGTAATATGTGATGTGTTTGTGGTAGTAAATGTTTTTATGTGTTTTTAGTGTTTAAGTTTTTCTTAGTGTCTAATTTAGTTCCTATAAATAATAGAAATTTAGAACAGTATTAGAAACCACTATTTATATAGCATGTTTAAACTTTCAAAAATTACAACCATTTATTTTGTAGTATGTTGTGATTTCTGTTGGTGTGTATTTGTTTTGAAAACCTTCACTATTGTAGAAGTCCTTTGAAATTTTTAAATTTCTATTTTATTAAAAATTGAATTTGATTTCTTTTTACTCCTTGTTTTTAAACTGTATACTTGCATATTTAGAATATTAAAATTCCTGCAAGCATGCTATTCTAGTTTTTAATTCTTACCCATGTATCATTTTTATGGTTAAATGTTTTATCCTAGCTAAAAAAAAATTTATGTTTGGGGGAATTTAAAAATAATCTTTTAAAAACTAAAATTTTATTTGTTCTCAAGAGTACTTAAATAAAGTTTGATTTTTGATTGAAAACAATTATGAAGTTATATTAGGGAAGCAAAATTTTGAATATAGAAATGAGTAAGAGAATTTAGTTAAATTTTATAGTAATGATGAAAAATTTAAAGTTAAAATTTTCTTAGTAAAGAAATGTTAAACATAGTTAAACTATCTTTAGTAAGAAGTGTTGTATTTTTGGATAAATAAAGATTTGAATTTTTATTTTTTAAAGCTTAAATTTCTTTTATTGAGAAATAATTTTCAACACTATTATTATGATGTTTAAGTGAAAGATATATATCAAACCTTTGTTTTAAATGAAAGGGTGAAATTCAAAATCATTAAAGGCTTATCCAGATGTAGTAATCCTTGCCTTATAAAAAAAGGAAAGAAAAGAAAAAAAAGAAAAGAATAGAGAGAAAAAGAAAAAGAAGAAAGAGAAAAATGGTATGTAAAAAAGAAGGAGAAGCTTGCGGATTTAAGGGCTTAATCAAAAATTGGTTCCATACCTAAAATTTAAAATATAAGTTTTAAGGAAATCTAAAACTTAAGGTTATAATATAGTAAGTAAAATATTTCCAAATAAATTTTTTTAAGTGAGGAAGATGAAATGTTTGAATCCTATATTTTGAAAAATCTACAAGTATTTATGAAATAGATAGAAACTAGTATTTTTCATTATCCTTTATTCTAAACTTCAAGTTGGTCTAATTTACTAAAATATTTCTCTAAATTGAACTATTTGATTTCTAGAACAAAATTTTGAAACCTTCCTAAAGAAACTCATTTACATAATTTGCATGTTAAGATTTTCTATGTGATTAAGCGTCACATGAGGACAAGTAACATTTTATGTTTAGGGGATTTTGATATACCTAAAATAAATAGTATTTCTAAGCACATTTTTATACTTATTTTCGATTATATTGCACTTTAATATAAGTTATTTTTGTGTTTTTCTTGTAGGTATGATTAAAATGAGTGATTATGATGAAAGGAGCAATAAATGATCAAATTTGGAGTAAAAAATTGAAAGATGTGCAAATTTGGCCTCTGGCGCTTAAGCGCCGGATGGTTGGCGCATAGGTGACATAGTTAAGGTGACAAATTTTATTTGATTTTTCCATGAATTTGAAGGGTTTTTTGAAGCATCCTTTGGTTTAAACTTCACTAACTTCCCATCAGCGCCAAAACTCATTTAAAATTTGAACGAATGGATGCATACTTGATGGATACATTGAATCTGGACATATTTTAAAGACACGCCAAGGCACCATTTAGAAAATTTAAAAAAAAAATACTTGAAGATAAAAAATGGTTGTTGTTGGAGGGTTTGATTACTGTTAAGTGTCAAGTATATGTTAGAGAGCTATTGAGAATACAACTTTCCACTTCACCACTTTTATTATCAATTGTATCTAATTTTTTATTAAGAGTAGAATAGAGATTTGGAGTCTACAGTGTTAGGCACCAACCTCTATTGTGTCTTGTAAAGGGAAGGAAAAGTTTCAGAGGAACTTCAAGAGACTTGTGGACAGAATTTTTAGATTAATGTTTAACTTTATTTTACATTTGGTTTTAAAGTAAAACCTGTTCTGTTTTCACTATGATTTCTACTTTCAAATCAAGTTGTGATTGTATTTTCTCTATGGATTCTGAGTGGTATTCTTTATCTTTTTCCTTTTAAATGATGAAGTAAGTAAATTATGGAAGGAAGTTGTGTGAAGTATATGATTTCAATGTTTGAAGAAGTTGTGATGATTCTCTATCATGCACTTCATTTACTTCTTGATTTGGTCAATTAAGATGTTAAAATTTGTTGGGAGATTATGTAAGATCCATTGCGGTATTGTCTCAATCAACAATTAGAAAGAATCACATGCAATTATATGGATGAGAATTATAGTCCATATGGTTGGGTGCAAATAAATAGGAAGATATGCTTATAATGGGGAGTAAAATTAGAGGACTTTAGAGTGATAGGCTAAAGCCCTCTAGTTTGGTTTGATGTGAAAAATTTTGTTATGAGATTTTAGCCCACAATTGGAGGGAATCGAGGGAACTCTAAAGTGAGAGCTAGCATCTTCCCTGCCTAACCCATCTACAAGATTTTAAATCATCAAATTTACCAATGTTCTTTGTAGAACCAAGTAAGGATAAAGAATATAATTGCTTCTATTTGGCACAGCACAGTTTATATACTTCCACAACAAAATTCTATAATTATTATTGATTCATTAAAAGAGGAAAAAGATGCTTTATTCTCATTTGCTTTCATGTTATTTTATATTTGTGTTAACTTTAATTGTTTGCTTTACTTTTTATTTAGAAAATACTATAAAAATTTGAAAAACTTTATATCTTAAAACATACTTTACAAAATAATTTTAAAAATTAAAATGTTATTTTTCTTATTTTCTTAAATTTTTAGACATTTCCCTATGGGTTCGATATCTTGGGGCTTAATTTAAAGTATTATATTACTTGATAAACGATACGTATACTTGTGTAGTATCCCATATTATAAATAATTAAACTATAATTTCGTATCTAAAATGTAAGGGTAAATATTTGGGGATCAGCCATGAACAAAGGGTCCCCCAATTTAGGGGATATCCTTCCTTATTTAGCTAAACCAAGAGGATTTCTTACCCAATGCCATGACCAACCCAAACCATCACCATAATGCCCTGATCTGTGGCTCACCTGACCACCTGACCACCTTACCTAGAATGTCCAGCTGGCATAATTGTCGGAGGAGCCAAAATTGAGAGAGCCTTTCCCTTAATCCGAACCTAAACTTACTGATCCAAGCTATCTAACTTCAATTGGTCATTAGCACTACTTAACCCTCCACATAGGCAGCTTAGTGCACATCAATTGAAGCCCTACAAGCCACACCTTCCACAGCTTGTTAAACCTCACCACTTCATGGCCAAATAGAGAGAATACATTGAACCTTGGGGAAAATTTGTCCAACTACTCCCAGAGCTTTTCACAGCCCTCCTAAGCTCAATCCATATGCTCTCAGCCACCCACAGCCACCTGTCGGCAGCTTTTTTTAGATTTAGATTTATGTATGTATATAGTTTTAAATAGTTTGGAAAATAATATTTAATTTTTAAAATAAGAGACCAAAAGAATCCCATATCTTTGATAGTTTAAATAATTTTAACACCACACCATAAACTATGCATTTATCCCGAGGAATATACGCATTGCTTAATAATGGGGTTCAATTAAATAAGATAGTAAATTTATGACATCCGTTTGGTCTTTGAACCTATTTTATGTTGACCGAAAAATTTCCATATTTAATACAAAGGAATTAAATAGGGTTTATATTATGCACGGTTCAAAATTTCCTTATAAGGGCAAGCCCCTATAGTTAATTACATTCTGAATGACCGAGATCACCTAAGAAAACTCTCGATAAGGATCAGTGGCTCTGCTCTCAAGAATTGCAAAGTTTAAAGTTTCCAAGGTTGGACATTGGAAATTCAAAATGGAATGGATCAAATTAGGAACAGTTCTTTCAAGAGTCTAAAGGAGTGAAAAGGTAGGGTATGTCATGGATTCGAAGTGAACTTCAATGACTTCCCAACTATCCTATGATTTAGCTTCGATTTAGAGAGATATTATTTAATATTTCAATCTTACTAAATTTAATTAGTTAGGACTTATATTCGTATGACATAATCATACAAAAAGTCTACAAATTATGAGGGTTTACGTCGTAAAGAACAACGACCTTAGAGTCCTAAGATGAGTTTAGGGTTTAAATTACACAGTAGAGCTATACTAAAGGCCTAAAGAGAAGTTAAGGGTTTATGTTGTGCTAAGAAAACTACCTCGAAATCCTATGGCTTGGTTGTTTATTTCTAAGGAAAGGATTAATCCGACAAAGATTCGTTGTTGAAGATGGCAGTGCTGCCCACCGCGCTTGCTCCGAGCTCCTTGTTGTTGCAGATGTTTAGTTTAAGAAGTGATTATCAAAAGATTAGAGAAGTGTTATTGTTTAGAGATCAAGTTTTAAATTCAATGTCTTAAATTTTATTGGGGAGATATTAAAATTGATTAAGTAGAAATGGTTAAGATCCCACGGTTCCATCATCTCGGCACCATTATTTTCATCGGATTCACTTAGTCCAAATGAATTTGCTAAACTCAGCTGAATGAGTTCCACGCTTTCATTTAGACCGTGGGAAATCTCGTTAGCAACACTTGGGTTATATCATCCGGGGATTCCCGATCATCCAGCGAGTTATTTTAATTTAGTTGTAATTGTAGTTTTGTTGTTTTATTTGTGATTAAATTTTGAGTTGTTTTATATTTTGAATGTTGTGGAGGTGAACTTTATCTTGTTTTGATTTTAGTTCTAGTTTTGGTTTCAGTTTTGCAGCTATCCTAAAGGTTTTGGTTTTCATGCAGAATGACATTGTTGTTTAACATGCAAGCTTCTAAGAAAAAAAATTACAGCGCAGGTAAGTAAACCATAACAAATTAAAAGCGTACTTGGCAGGTCTTCTCATGATTTCCAACTGTACTTAAAACACATGTTAGGGCAATTAAATATTTAAAAGAAAACACCTATGTAAAGCTAAGGGAAGGTCCTGATTGTCTACCAAAATCCTAATCCTATAACTAGTCAAGTCCTAAGGTGTGTTTGAGGATAATTTTCTTCATCAAAGAACAATGAAGTTCAATTGTTCTTCTAAAACATCCCAATAGATTAAGAAAAATCTTAGGACGAGTCTTGAATATCTTTTCAATACTTCTGGGATCAGTTTGAGTCTAAATGAATTTAATTATCTAGATGAATTGATCATACAGAGTTTAGTTGAGTTTTGGTTTTTGCTCAGTGAACTTGGATGTTTGATTATCTTATGAATGAGGTGACATTTCATTAGAAATTCATTTAAAAGTTATAATGATGGAAGCCTTTAGGGGCAAATTAGTTCGTTGTGGAACTTAACCATTCTTAATTGAAGTTGAATTAATAATTTTAAATGATTTAATTTATTTATAAAGTTTTAGTTGATTGGTAAATATTTTAAATTATTTTCAAGTTGGAAAAAGGTGTTTAAATCATTTAATTTAGTTGAGTTTTAATAATTTTAAATTGTTTTAATTTAATTATATTATTTCAGATTAATGTTAATATTTTAAATATATTTTATTTAATTATAATATTTTAATTATAAATTTGTTTCAGGTTAATCTTAATATTGCAAATTTTCTTTAATTTAAGTTTTAAATGATTTAAGATTAGTTTTAATATTTTAAGTTTGTTTTAATTTGATTTCAAATTATTTCAAATTAATTTTTAATATTTTAAGTTTTAGTTTGATTATAAGATTTTGAGATTATTCCCTTTTTAATTACTAGTTTCAATCATCATTTTTATAGTTTAATTACTTAAGAGTTAGGTGGTATTAAATCAATTCATTGGTTAGGGGTTCAATTTCTAAGAATTAGAGTCTTCCTACACCAAAACCCTATAACCTTAATAATTCATGCCTTAAGTAACTTCCAAAGTTTAATGACTTAATTAATTGGGATTTATTCTTTAACATTAAAGGTGATTAGTGGCTTTCTACCCCTTAGTTTCCTATGTTTCAATCATTCAAGAGGAAAATTAAGATCAAATGTCAACCCTCCCCTTTGGTTAAGCCTAAATATTAATTAGGGTTAAAGTTCTTTAATTTCTTTATACCTTCTTAATCTTGTTCATCTCATAATTCACTAAATTAAGCACAAATGAATTTGAAATTTTTATGTCACCTCACTCACATGTCAATTAAGACACTAGAGGAGAAAATTTATTTTTTCTAGTTTTAATTTAATTTACATAATTATTTTAGTGAAAAATAGGGATTTTCAATAAAAATTCAACAACATGACCAAGATGAAACTTCTGCCCTTAGGAAAATCATGGGAGGTTCCTACTGATCAAAGGACCACTTGGACTAATTTTGGTGATTTTTTGAATTTTAATTTATTTATTATAATTAATTGAAGATTTGGAGTATTAATTAATTATAAAATAAAATTGAGGGCGAAAATTAGGTTTTATATTTTTCTTAAATATCTCTGTGCTCAAGGAACTTAGAGAAACAAACTTTATATTTTTTTAATTTAACTTTGACTTATTAGAATTATTTTAGTGAAAGGGTTGAAAAATCTATTTTTTAATATTAAGAATTACCTTAAGCCTTCAAAATTAAATATCTTTACTTAGAGACTTAGAAAAATTATTTACATTTCCCAAATGATTAGGAGGCCAAATGTAACATTTTATTGAATTTTAAAATTTTTAAAATTTTTATAATTTTTAATTATTAAAATAATCAAAAATAGGTTAAAAATGAAAATTTTATGATAATTCCAATTTTAATTTTCTTAGACTCCTCTGCCCAGAGAACCCCCAAAATTGATTTGGTGAATTTTTTAGTTATATTTTGAGTTTTATGAATTTTTTAATTTCAAATTTAGTTATGTCACTTAGGTAATTCATTTAATGGGTAAAATTAACTCTGATTGATTTGAAATTTTTATATGGGGTTCTCCTATTCTTAAGCATAGTGGAGAATTGATTTCATGTTATTTTCATGTGTGGTTGCTCTAAATTAATTTATATTCAATTTTAAATTTTTGGTCAAATTAGGGTTATTTTTAGTGAGTTAAGTCAAGCCATAATTTTCCTAGGGTCATTTGGTCCTAAGATACTTCCCCTAATTTTTCTAGATTTTTACAATCAACATGCTAATTTTTGAAATTAATTCACTAAAACAGACACCTAAACTTGGAAAATATGTATTTCTTCTTAGAGGTCCCCTCTGGCCTTGAAAAATTCAGGGAATGTTCCCAAGAGTAGAGGGAACAAAAGCCCCATAGTCCCAAGTCATGGTGAATTATGTATGCTAATGGAGAATTGAAATACTCAGGACGGTAAATAATTAATTAAAAATTAAATACTCAACAAAATATTTTGATTTTAATTCCACATTGTTCTCCTCTGTTCACTGAGCAAGTGAGTATTTTTAGTTTATTTTTATGATTTTTCTATGCAAAGATATGCATTTTTAAAGTTTTGTGATTTAAATAAATAGGAAAAAGCCTAATTCCTACTTAAACAAGTTAGCGCTGATTGTATCCTACGACGGATCGAAAGTACACGCGACGCGGTTTGATTCGGCGCCGCTATCTCACTCGGTAGCCACACGTCCCGATATTCCGTTCTGTCTCCTGGTCTGGCGCAATCTGAGCCCTCCACTGGATACACATGCGATCAGACGACCAAATTTTGAAAATTCCAATTTTAATTTTCTCACAACAAATTTTAACATCTTAACTGGCCAAATTTTGAAGTAAATTAAGCTCATGGAATTAAATCTTCACAACTTATTCCAACTTTAAACACTTATAAATTCCACAACAATCCTACATAATTTAATTACTTCTTCATTTATGAAAAAATAAGGTAAAGAAAACTACTCAGAATTCATAGAGAATACACAGGCACACATTGATTTGAAAATAAAAATCATAAAAAAAACACAAAAAGAAAAACTAAATATAAAAATAGAAGTAAACACTTATCTGAAAATCTTCTCCACAAGACTCCAGAAGTTCTTTTGAAACTTGACTTTCCACAGGAAAACACTACAGAGGTTGGCGCCCAACTCTATTGACTCTAACTCTGACTTTAGACTTCAATAAAAGCTTGATAAATGGATGAAAGAAAATTGGTGGAAAGAAAGTTTCACACTAACCCTTTCTCCTCTAAAACAAAACTAACTAAAAGACTTTAAATAATAAAAGATTGAAAGTGTAACTCTTTGAAACTAGAAGATGACATTGAAAAGTAGAAGAGACTCTTGAAAACTAGACTAAAAAGACTAACTCCCTTGAAGACTCTCATGAAATAATTTTAATAATAATCCAAAAGGTGCCTTGGTGTCTGTTCAGTTTATGTCCAGATTCAACGTATCCACCAAAAGATGCATCCCTTCATTAAAATTTGCCGCCCATGGGAATTTAAGGAAGTCATCACCAAAAGTTGCCTCAAACATCCCTTGAAATTGGCGCAAAAAGTGAATAAAATTTGATTTTTAACTGTGGCGGCTAAGCGCCGACCAAGCGACGCTTAGCCGCAAAAGTCCAATTTTTCATTTTTTTCATTTTATTGTTCCAAATTTGATTCAATTTTTCTCCTTTCATCATGATCATTTATTTTCATCATAACTGCAAGAAAAATACAAAATACCTTTCATTAAAGTGCAATATCATCAAAAATAGTATAAAAATGTACATAAAAAATACTATATATTTTAGGTGTATCAAAATCCCCCAAACATAAAATGTTACTTGTCTTCAAGTGACTCTTAATCACATCGAAAATTTTAGCATGCAAATTATGTAATGAGTTTCCTAGGAAGGTAACAAAATTTTGTTCTAGAAATGGAATAGTCCAATTTAGAAAAAAATCCAGTAATTAATATCAACTTAAAGTTTAGAAAGTTCTTAGGTAAAGGATAATGTAAAATATAGGTTTCTATCTAATTCAGAAATACTTATAGAGTTTTCAAGGTATATGATTCACACATTTATTTTTCTCACTTAAAAATCTTTATTTGAAAATAATTTTTCTTACTACATTATAACCTTAAGTTTTAGATTTTCTCAAAACTTATATTTTAAACTTTAGGTATGGAACCAATTTTTGATTAAGCCCTTAAATCCTCAAGATTCTCCTTCCTTTTCACATACTATTTTTCACTTTTTTTTCTCTTTTTCTTTTTTTTCCTTTTTCTTTTCTTTTCTTTTCTTTTTTTTTATAAGGTAAGGATTACTGTATCTGGTTAGACCTTTAATGATTTTGAATTCCACCCTTCCATTTAAAATAAAGGTTTGATATATATCTTTCACTTAAAAATCATAATATTACTATTTGAAAATTAGTCCTCCATAAAAGAAATTTATGCTTTGAAGAATAAAAGTCAAATCTTCTATTTATCCAAAAATACAACATTTTTTACAAAAGATAGTTGAACCATATTTAACACTTCTTTACTAAGAAAATTTTTAACTTTAAATTTTTCATTATTACTAAAAATTTTAACTAAATTCTCTTATTCATTTATATATTCAAAATTTTGTTCCCCTAATATAACTTCATATACATAATTGTTTTCAATCAAAAATCAAATTAATTTTAAGTATTCTTGAGAACAAATAAAATTTTTGGTTTTTGAAAAATTTTCTTTTTTTAAAATTCCCCCCCCCCCAAACTTTAATTTTTAGTTAGGATAAAACATTAAGCATAAGTATTGATACATGGGTGAAAATTGAAAACTAACATAACATGGGAATCTTAATATCCTAAATATTCAAGTATAACAATTTAAAAACTGGAGTTAAAAAAAAATCAATTTAAAAAATTTTCAGTTTTTTTAATATAAAATAGAAATTTCAAAATTTCAAAGGACTTCTTCAATAGTGGAGGTTTTCAAAATAAATACACACCAACTGAAAATAACTAAAATCATACCAATACTAGATAACAAATGGTAGTTGTAGATTTTGAAAAGTTTTAAACATGCAGTATTTTAAATAATAGTTTTTAATCGTGTTCCATATTCTCCTAACAGTTTTGGAATTAAAGTACACACTATAAAAACTCTGACACGCCATACACATTAAAACATTTACTACTACACATATATCACACAAAACAATATATAGAATAACAATCCAACAAAGGTACATCTGAATATGCAAAAATAGTCCAAATATAATCAACATACTATTAGAGTTCACACAACAAACACAATATCAAAATAAAACACAAGACATAACATACATCAATACATCAACAGAAACACAGTAAAAAAAAAATCAAGTAATCATCCTCATCATCATCATCATCTTGCTCGTTCTAATCTCTGGATGACATATAAGGTATATAGAATAGATGAGGGGGCATCTCAACATTCATATCACCTCTAATCAATCTATCCAAATAATGCTGATAATTCTCCTCATATTCATCATGTTTTACAATATATCTTTCCATATTATCCATTTTACCATCCATGTCTCTAATATGCTCACGAGTAAGACTCACCTTCTTCAAAATCTTTCTTAACAAACCAGTCTGTGAATCTCTAGATGATGAAACTTTTGAAGTAGTAGCACGGGAAGTAGAAGCAGTAGAAGCCCTACCAAATCCTCCTCCCCAGCGAAACTCTGAATGTACAGTGTAAACTCCAACATTTACACTGGTAATTGGTTTTAAAGGACTGAAGGACCTCTTCCCAATTTTCAAATTTCACACGAGACCGCTCAAATAATGAATGAATCAGGGAAGGAAATCTCATACCTGCAGTAGTGGTAGATCTGGCACAATTCAAAATGTAATCATAAATGATTGCTCCAATATCTATAGGCTTCTCTTGCTGAATGGAATAGTTCAACAGTTCTCTCCCTTGTAACTTCACTAGAATAACTTTAAGGCAATAGCTTAGATGAGATAAAATAATGCCATGCTTTAGAAGTGGCATTTAACTTTGAGGCATGGAAATTGACTCCTCTATCATTAGTGGTCTTCCATAATCCTCTTCCATCAGTCAGAAATGTCATTATCTCATCTAACTCTCCATCAGTAAGATGATAGTTAGAAAAAAAAGAAAAACATATCAGGAGGCAGTCAATAAAAGACATTGATTACTGCAGATGTAAAAAGTACTTCTTGCCTTCTCACCATCACCATGTTCTCTTATGCTGTAAGTAAGTTTGCATAAAACTCTGACCACAGAAACAATGGCAATAGCGGAGAAGCAGCATTTATTTTCTCAATTCTTTCTAGCAATCATCTCCTCAATAATCTCTCCTGTCTTCGTGAACACACGCTGAGGAATCAATTTACGTGACTGTAGTGCGTCAATGTATTGTTCCTCAGCCCTTCCACTAACAAACTTATCAAAATCAAATCTCGTCTTTTCTCTCGCGTGTTTTGACTTTGGAGCCATCTTTAAAAAATCACAAAAAATTACCATAAATTCCAATATCAAACTAAACTTGCTAAATTAATTTCCAAAAGTAATTTCCACTAAATCCAAGCAATTTCTCATCCTTTTTCTCAATTTTTCACCATGAATAATGATTTTAGGATTTTCCAAAATGTACTCAAAATACATGGTGAAAATTTAAAAAATTTTACTTAGGTGTAGTGCTTATACCTGAAGAATCCAAATCTAACAATTTTTGTTGAAATCGGCCTTCAAATGATCCAATATATTGATGCTCTAGGCTCCTTTTCATGAAAATTAGAGGTTGAAGATGAAAGGGTAAGTTAATAATGGCAATTTTTGGGTTTTTAACTGTTGAAAATTAATTTTCGCAAACCGACGCCTAAGCGCGAGGCCTTCGGCGCTTAGCCCCAAAATCTGGCGCTTAAGCGTCGGCACTCTGGCGCTTAGTCGCCAATGCCCAAATTTTCAAAATTATGAAAATGCACTAAACCACTTAGTTAATCACCCTTAATCTTCTTAAAATAATTGTCTCTTCCCCATAAATCTCCAACACTCCAATTTCAAATTTTAATATCCATCGATTCCGATCAAGTTTCACACAAAAAACAAACTTATATTCGTTAAAAACAAACCACACTTAATACAAACTAAAAATTTCTATCCAAATACTTTGGATGAAATTCCCTATATACAAAAGGACTCAATAATCATAAAGATAGATTTGCATCACTAAGATGTATCAATCTCACATTAAAGTGCAAAAGAACACAAACATAAAACATTAAACACTTAAAACATCAAACACATAAAACAAAAGATACACAAAACAAATCACAAGATCAAACTAACATTTAACTCCACTCTCCAGTAGGCAGAATATATACAAAACCACTATTATTTCCATTTGACCCTTCTAGAATTTAATTTTGATAGAACGAGCGATGATTAAACACTCTTACATCTTCTTCTTCTAACCACTTGTTCTTCAGGAACATCGTCTTATCCGCTTCTTCCACGTGACTTGTATGATTGAATTACATCTTACGTTGCCATCTTATATGCTCCAAATGTGCATTAGTTTCATTAATCTTTACTTCGATTGAAGTCACTCGAGCTTCGATCATTGCAATCTTTTTTGCAATTTCTGAAATACTAACGCTGAGAAACCCATTGAATGACTCTTTAGCACTATCACTAATATACTTACTCTTGTCAGAATCTTCTTTCTTCTTGATCTTATTCACCCAGGAAGACCTGATGCACTCAAAACACTCTTCTTAAGACTCGAGAATGAAAATAGGACCTGGGGCAAGTGTTTCTCTTAATCTAGGGCCTTTTATAGACTTCAGAAGTGCATAAATCCACCCTTAATCGTTTAAAAACTCCAAAATAACTTCCAAAACCACTTCCCTATGATCAAGGCTTCTTGAACCTCATTTATCACATTTTTCATAACTCCGGTGCCTAAGCACCAACTAGACGGCGCTTAGCCGCCACTGCTTAATTTAGCAAAGATCTACCAAATATCCAAAATTTTATTCTGACTCCTCTAAGTCATAAAATAAGGTCAAATAAACAGTACTATAACATAAAAACTCCAAAATACCACCACCAAAACATAAAAACAAACCAAACAAAACACATAAAGCAAACATAAAGCAAAGCACACCGATAACTATGGGTTGCCTCCCACAAAGTGCTTGGTTTAATGGCTTCAGTCAGACATACCCAGAACTCATTCTGAGTGACCCAACATCAGACTCTCATCAGATTTAAGTTGATCAATAGAAAAATAAGGTTTAAGTTTATGCCCATTAACTTTAAATATTTTTTCAGTATTAAGATCTTGAATATCCATAGCTCCATAAGAATAAAATTTTATCACAATAAATGGTCCCATCCACCTGGACTTAAGTTTTTCAGGAATAATTCTCAATCTGGCATTATATAGCAAATCTTTCATTCCTGGCACAAGATTTTTAGTAAGAATCTTCTAATCCTGCGATAACTTCAGCTTTTCCTTATAAATCTTAGCATTTTCATAAGATTCATTCCTTATCTCTTCAAGCTCATTTAATTACAATAATCTCTTCTCAGCAACATCTTTCAAATTATAATTGAACTCTTTAATAGCCCAATATGCTTTATGCTCAAGTTTAATAGGCAAATGAAAACCTTTTCCAAAAATCAGCCTACATGGGGACATGCCTATAGGGGTTATGTAGGCAGTCCTATAGGCTCACAAAGCATAATCCAGTTTGATTGACCAATCCTTTCTGTTTGGATTAACAGTTTTTTCCAATATTATTTTAATTTCATGATTGGATAATTCAACCAAACCATTTTTCTGAGGATGATAAGCAGTAGCAATGCAATGATTTATATGATATTTCTTTTCTAACTTCTCAATAATCGCACTTTTAAAATGACTTCACCCATCAATTATGATTACTCTTGGTATTCCAAATCTGTAAAATATATTATTTCATAAAAACTTTGCAACAAATTGAGCATCACATCGAGGTAAATCAATAGCTTCAATCCATTTGGAAACATAGTCTACTGCTATCAAAATATAAACATTTCCGAAAGATGGTGTCAATGGACCTATGAAATCTAATGCCCAAACCTCAAATATTTCAACTTCCAACTTATAATTAAGGGCCATCTCATTTCTTCTAGAAATATTGCCTACACGCTGACATCTATCATAATTTTTAATATAAGCATTCACATCCTTAAAAATTATAGGCCAATAAAATCCAGATTGTAAGATTTTATATGCAGTTCTTTCAACTCCAAAATGTCCCTCATAATCAGAATCATAACATTTTTGAAAAATTTAAAAAGTCTCTTCCAAAGGTATACAACTTCAAATTATAAGATCCTTTCCTTGTTTATATAAAAATGGGTCATCCCAAAAATAAGTATTAGCATCAGACATAATTTTTTTCTTTTCATGGTATGTCAAACCACAGGATATAATGTTACTGACAATAAAGTTTACTATGTTGGCATACCACAGAACACGCCACTCATTAACAGTGAATAATTTTTCATCAGGAAAATATTCATTAATTTCTTCTACATCATAGAGAGATTTTTCATTACTATGTTGGCAATTTGATTATCGGAACCCTTCCTATCTGTTATCTCAAAATCAAATTCTTGAAAAAGAAGAATCCATCTAATCAATCTCGGCTTCGCATCATTCTTCTTCATTAAATATTTGATATCAGAATGATCAGTGTGCACCACACATTTTGTTCCAATTAAATATGATCAAAATTTATCAAAAGAAAATACTACAGCTAAAAACTCTTTCTCAGTAGTGGCATAATTAATTTGAGCTTCATTAAGAGTTTTGCTAGCATAATAAATAACTTTGAAAATTTTATCATATCTCTGACCCAAAACAACACCATAACATAATCACTAACACCACACATTAATTCAAAAGGTTTTTCCCAATTTGGTGAAATTATAACAGGCGCAGTGATTAATTTTTCTTTTAATGTTTCAAAAGCTTTTAGGCAATCATCATTAAAATAAAAAATTGCATCCTTTTCCAGTAAACGACATAATGTTTTTGTAAACTTTGAAAAGTCTTTGATGTAACGTCTGTAGAATCCAGCATGTCCCAGAAAACTTCTAATTCCCCAAACATTGGTCAGGTAAGGTAAATTAGAGATAACTTAAATTTTTGCAGGATCTACGTCTAAACCTTTTTCTAAAATTCGATGTCCCAATACAATTCCTCCTGTTACCATAAATTGGCAATTTTCCTAGTTAAGGACTAAATTAGTTTCTTCACAGCATTTTAGAACTTTAGACAAATGTTCTAAACATGATTCAAATGAAATTCCAAACACTGAAAAGTCATCCATAAAACTTCAATCCCTTTTTTAATTAAATCACAGAAAATAGCCATCATACATCTCTGAAATGTAGCAGGGGCATTACATAAACCAAAGGGCATTCTTCTAAAAGCAAACATACCATAAGGACTGGTAAATGTAGTTTTCTCTTGATCCTCAGAAGCAATTTTAATTTGGTGGTATCCAGTATACCCATCCAAAAAATAAAAGTATTTATGCCCAGCCAATCTATCCAGGAGTGGTAAAAGATCTTTCCTTGTGGCAAGATTTAATTTTCTATAATCAATGCATATTCGCCATCCTATAACTTGTCTTGTTGGAATCATTTCATTATTTTCATTAACAATTACAGTTACTCTTCCTTTCTTAGGAACACAGTGAATATGAATAACCCTTGAACTATCTGAAATAGGGTAGATAATTACAACATCCAACCACTTCAAAATTTTTTTCTTAACAACATCTTTCATGATAGGGTTCAATCTCCTTTGGGGATCAGCCTGAGATTTGAAATTATCTTCCATAAGAATTATGTGCATACAAATTGAAGGACTGATTCCTTAACTATCAGTAATTTTCCATCTAAAGGCTTTCTTATAATTCTTCAAAATTTCAAGAAAACTCTCTTCTTCTTTTTCAGCCAATTGAGATAAAATTATAAAAGGCAAGGTTGAGGATTCACCTAGAAAAACATACTTCAAATGATCAGGAAGCATTTTTAACTCAAGTTCAAAAGGTTTTTCAATTGATTGACAAAAAGATTAATCTTTTTCAGTCATATCCAACAATTCAAAATTTTCATGAACATAATTTAATTCTTCCCTCTTGAAAATATTTAGGATGATGTAATTCCTCTTCTTACTTATGTTCCAATTATTCTCATTCAGATTTTTCTTCATAAGTTGACTTGAAATGACATTTACTCAAATATCTGATAACATCCATCCTAAAACATTCATCATCTTTACCTATTGCAGGATACTTCATCAATTTCGAAATATTGAATGTAACACTTTGATCTTTAACCCTCATCGTTAATTCTCCATTTTGCACATCTATCATTGCTCTGCCTGTTGCTAGGAAAGGTCTTCCCAAAATGATGGGTATCTCTTTATCTTCCTCCATATCAAGCACAATGAAATCAATAAGAAAGATAAATTGATCCACTTTAACCTAAACATCTTCTATAACTCCTTTTGGATAGGTGATCAAATGATCTGCTAATTACAGAGTTATAGTAGTTGGGTTTAGTTCTCCTAATCCCAGTCTTTTGAATATTGATAGAGGCATAAGGTTAATGCTTGCACCTAAATCACGTAAAGCTTTCCATAGAATCTGTCTCCGATTGCACATGGAATTGTGAAACTACCAGGATCTTTAAGCTTTTCAGGAAGTTTCTTTTGAATTATTACACTGCACTCCTCACTAAATGCAACTGTCTCATTATCTTCAAACTCCCTCTTTTTGTTGAGAATATCCTTCATAAATTTCACATAGCTCGACATTTGTTCTAAGGCTTCAGCAAATGAAATATTAATGGTAAGCTTCTTAAATATCTCCAAGAATTTTGAAAATTGCTTATCCAACATTTATTGATGAAGTCTCTGAGGAAATGGAGGTAGTGGCTTTTTCAAATCAACCTTAGGTGGAGAAATTGGTCTTTACAAACCGTTCGGAGCGTTCTCTTTTGTTTCTTCAATCACTTCTTTCTCTACTTCAGTTTCTTTCTGAACTCTACCTTCCAACACTTTTCCACTTCTCATTTAAACTTTTACATGCTCTTTATTTTCATCTCTTGGATTCACTTCAGTATTACATGGAAGCCTTCCTTGGGATCTATTACTTAATGAATTTGCAATTTGCCCTAATTGATTTTAAGTATTTCTGATTGTTGCTCCTTGAATTTGCAATTGATTTCCCATATGTGACACCACTTCTTCAATAGACAACTACTTCTCCTTTAAATGTAAAGCATTATTAAAACTTGGAGGATATGTTATTCTATAATTATTATTTCCTTGGTTGTTCCAGTTCCCCAATGGGTCTACTTGGTGGTTCCCCAATTTTTGATTAATACCACTCTGATTATTGGTTTTCCGGTTAAAATTTGGATGATTCTTCCAACCTAGGTTATAATAATTGGAATATGGGTTGTTAGGATTGCTTATAGCATTCAAAGTTTCTAGTGAAGAATAAGAATCAACTATTTAGCCTAATGAATTTTCTTCAATCATGCAATTTGAGTGAGAAAAATTCATCCCAAATTGGTCTATCTTCATTGAAATTGCAGAAACTTGATTTGCTAACATTGCAAAAGCATCATTGTTATGAACACTGACTATCTTTTTAGGATTTAACCTTTCAGAAGGCCATTAAAAATTATTAGTAGTCATTTCTTCAATTAAAGCGTAAGCATCAGAAAACTGTTTAGACATTAATTATCCACCAGCAGCAGCATCAATAATTGATCTAATAGTTCCAACTAATCCATTGTAAAAGTTTTGAATTATTAACCAATATGGTACCGAATGATGTGGACATTTCCTGAGGAGATCTTTATATCTTTTCCATGCTTCATATATTGATTCACTTTCAAACTGACAAAAATATGTAATATCGTTTCTCAACTTCGCAGTCTTTGATGGTGGAAAATATTTAGCACGGAGTTTTTATGCTAAATCACCCCAAGTTCTGATAGATCCATTTACTAATGAATTTAACCATATCTTAGCTTTATCACTTAGTGAGAAAGGAAAAAGTCTCAGTCTAATAGCATCATTTGAAACACTATCATATTTAAAAGTAGCACACAACTCTAGGAAATTAGCAAGATACAAATTATGATATTCAGTTGTTGCTCCCCCAAACTGATTATTAGACACCATTCGGATAATAGCAGGTCTAAGCTCAAAGGAATTAGCAGCTATAGCAGGGTATTAAATACTACCATGAAGTTCATCCACTATAGGGTTAGCATAATCTGTTAAAGATCTGAATTCTTGATGGATGCCAACATTTTGATTTTGATGATTTGCCATTTCTTGAATATTTTTATCTTCTTCAGAATTTTAATTTTTTTTATTTTTCTGATAGTTCTTTCTAATTCAGAATCGTATGACACAAGTCCCTCAGAACCTGAACTACACATACAACAATAAAATAAAACAAAACATAACACACTAACAAAAACAAAGAAAAGTTAAAATTTAAACTTCTCTTAATTTTCTTTAAAAATGTAGTTTTAATTAATTTCCCCGGCAACAACGCCAAAAACTTGATCCCCGATAAATATATGTGCACCAAAAACTTAGCTTCACACCAAATATATGTCATGATGATTTAGATATTAAAATTATGATTTTATAATATGGGATATTATGCAAGTATACGTATCGTTTATCAAGTAATATAAGACCTTCTAATTATGCCCCGAGATATCAAACCCATAGGAAAATGTAAAAACTTTTTAAAGAATTAAGAAAATTATATTTTTACATTTTAAATGACTTTTGAAAGTATGTTTTGATTTGTAAAACTTGAAAGTTATTTTTGGTATTTTTAATAAAAACTAAGCAGGAAATGAAAATTATTAAAAATTTAAAATGCGGTATTAAACACTAGGAAATAAAATATTTTTTTTATTTCTCTTATAAAACAGTAATAATTATGAAAATATTATTGTGGAAGTATTTAAATGTATTGTGATAAATATGAGCAAATTTATTCTTTACCCTTAATTGGTTCTATAAGAACATTGGTTAATTTGAAATTTTAAAATTTTGAACATGGTTAGCAGGGAAGACACCAGCTCTCATTCAAGAGTTCCCTCGATTCCCTCCACCCGGGGGCTAACTTCTCATAAAAAAATTTAAAATATCAAACCAAATTAGGGAACTTTAGCCTGTCACTCTAAAGTTCTCTAATTTTACTCCCCATTAAAAACATATCTCCTAATATATTGCATACAATTATATGGACTACAATTCTCACCCATATAATTGCATGTGATTTTTACCAATTGTTGTTTGAGATAATACCACATTGGATCTTTCATAATTTCACAAAAAATTTTAACATCTTAACTGGCCAAATTAAGAAGTAAACTAAGTTTATGGAATTAAATCTTTACGACTTATTCCAACTTTAAACACTTATATATTCCACAACAATCCTACATAATTTAATTACTTCTTCATTTAAGTAAAAAAGATAAAGAAAACTACTCAAAATTCATGGAGAAAACACAAGCACACATTGATTTGAAAATAGAAATCATAAAGAAAACACAATAAGAAAAGCTAAATGTAAAAATAGAAGTAAACACTTATCTGAAAATCCTCTCCACAAGACTCCGGAATTTCCTTTGAAGCTTGACTTTCCACAGGACAACACTACAGAGGTTGGTGCCCAACTCTGTTGAATTTAATTCTGAATTTAGACTTCAATTAAAACTAGATAAATGGATGAATGAAAATTGGTCGAAAGAAAGTTTCACACCGACTCTTTCTCCTCTAAAACTAAACTAACTAAAAGAATTTAAACAATAAAAGAATGAAGGTAAAACTCTTTGATACTAGAAGATGACACTGAAAACTAAAAGAGACTCTTGAAAACTAGACTAAAAAAGACTAACTCCCTTAAATACTTTCATGACATAATTTTAATAATAATCCAAAAGGTGTCTTGACGTCTCTTCAAATTATGTCCAGATTCAACGTATCCACCAAAAGATGCATCCCTTCATTCAAATTTTCCGCCCATTGGAAGTTAAGGAAGTCACCACCAAAAGTTGCTTCAAACACCCCTTGAAATTGACATCAAAAATGCACAAAATTCGATTTTTAACTATAGTAGCTTAACCGCTAAAGTCCAATTTTTTATTTTTTTCATTTTTTTCTTCCAAATTAGATCCAATTTTGCTCCTTTCATCATAATCACTTATTTTCATCATACCTACAAGATAAACACAAAATACTTTTCATTAAAGTGCAATATCATCGTTTTGATTTTGAGTTTTGAAATTTTGAATTTAAATTGATTTGAGATTAGAATTGAAAGAGACTTTGGGATTGACAAAAGTAAAGTTTAAATTAGAAAGGGGGTGAGGACTGGAATTTAAGTACCGTCCTCGGGGCGAGAATCAAAATTTAGGTACCGATCCGAAAGGTGAGAATCAGAATTTAGGTACTGATCCCGAGAGGTGAGAATCAGAATTTAGGTACTGATCTCAAAATGAGGGAATTGGAATTTAGGTACCAGCCTCGAAGCGAGAATCATAATTTAGGTACCGATCTCGAAAGATCGGAATCAGAATTTTGGTACTAATCTCAAATAGAGAGAACTGAAATTTAGGTACGAGCCTCGAAGTGAGAATCGAAATTTAGGTACCGATCTCGAAAAGATGGGTATCAAAATTTAGGTACTGATCCTAAAAGGAGAGAACTGGAATTCATGTACCAGCCTTGAAGTGAGAATGATAATTTAGGTATCGATCTCGAAAGATGGGAGTCAGAATTTAGGTACTGATCCCGAGATGAGAACCAAAATTTAGCTACCAGTCTCAAAGTGAGAATCAAAATTTAGGTACTGATCTCGAAAGGATGGGAATCAGAATTTTGGTACTGATCCCGAAAGGAGAGAACTAGAATTTAGGTACCAGCCTCAAAGTGAGAATCAAAATTTAGGTACCGATCTCAAATGGATGGGAATCAAAATTTAGGTATTGATCCTGAGATGAGAACTGGAATTTAGGTACCAGTCTCAAAAGATGGGAGTCAGAATTTTGATATCTATCCCGAGATGAGAACCAGAATTAGGTACCAGTCTCAAAATAAGAATCAAAATTTAGGTACCAATCTTGAAAGATGGGCATCATAATTTTGGTACTGATCCCAAGATGAGAACTGGAATTTAAGTACCAGTTTCAAAATGAGAATCAGAATTTAGGTACCGATCTTGAAAGGATGGGAATCAGAATTTAGGTACTGATCTCGAAAGGAGAGAACAATTTAGGTGCCGATCTTGAAAGGATGGGAATCAGAATTTAGGTATTGATCCCGAAAGGAGAGAACTGGAATTTAGGTACCATTCTCAAAGTGAGAATTGGAATTTAGGTACCGATCTCGAATAGAAAGTGAATCAGAATTTAGGTACTGATCCTAAGAGGGGAGAACTGGAATTTAGGTACCAGTCTAGAAGGTTGACGATTGACTTGTAAAGGTTTTGGTGTTTAGAAGTGTAGTAGAAGATTGAAATGGGATATGAAGGTGTTTTACATCTCGAAAGATTCAATCAAAGGTTGATTGTTTGGTGAAGAATGTGAATCCATGCCATTAGAACCAAATCGAGAATTTTGTGGTTCTGTGTCAGTAGACTCAGTCAAACTTCTCAAAAGAGGGAAGAAAATGCAGAGAGTCGAAAGGATTTTGAGTACAGTAGGAGGCAGGGGATTTCAGATTTGAGATTTGTTTTCCTTGTTCTTCGTGTTTTAGTGATTTGATTTTGTTTTGATCTTTAAATTTTGTTTCGATTGGAATTTAATTTTGATTTGGATTTTCATTCATTTCTTTTGTTAGCCATTTGAAATTTTGAGTTGATTTGCTTTGAGCTTTGATTTCGTGTCTTATTTAGATTTTGGATTTGAATTTTTACTTTACTTTTTATTATTTTTATTGTATTTTTGTTATTTTCATTGGATTTCGATGAATTCCATTTTTTGTTTATCATATTTCATTCAAATCGTTCTTCGTTCAACTTTTCTTTAAATCGAGTCAAACTCATATTTAGTGGCGTTTGCAGTCAATTGCACAAAACTGAAGGCAAAATGCGACATTGTCATTTCCATTGAAATGTCACAAATACATATCATGTGATTCCACCAAAACATTTCTGATGATATTTTTCTTGCAAATAACTTCTACAAAATCTATGTATATCTGAAAACAGACTGTATTGTCATCTTCATGTCACCTGGCAAAATTGTCTTCTTGATTTTTCCATGTCTGAAAAATAAACTGCATAGGCAATAACATCACCTTCTAAGCCACTTTCCAGAGGAAAATCCCGTGTATGTGCGCTTTAGAGGTGTGCTACCACTTATGTGGCTTACTGCTCGTAAGTCTGTAAATTCTCTAAATCTCGATCTGGCTGGAAATGAACTGGCATCTTGCTTTCATCCATTCTTCTGAAGGTGATGGAGATCTGTTGGTAGGGAACCCCTGGTATGCACCGCTTTGTCACATCTGCACCATTTTCTTGTAGTACGAGGACAGAGCCTATCGGTAGAGGTATCTCTACTAACTATCCGAAATTCTGTCCTGAACATGATGTTGCACTGATTAATGAAAGAAACAGTGCAGAAAGGTCTCACAAAATCTTGATGGTCCATGCGAGGTGGAATGCAGTCTCCTTCTTCATAAATGTTGATAATGAAGCTATTGGGTATGCAGTCAGCGGGTAACACTCACCAGGACACCATCCACTTTATCATATTCTTGATTAAAATTGGCATTGGGTCCACTTCATCATAACGGAGTATCCCTGGTGGGTTTCCTTTCTTATCATCGGCAAAGTTAAAGCAGCATCCGAACTGGATTGTAATCCTCCTCTTGCCTTGCTTCCATTTCTGCAGTTTGGAATAGGTCTTCCCCCATAGTTGTCCTGCACGACCCTGCTCTCTCAGATCAAAGACGTAATCCACGATCTCACTTTGCTTGTAGTAAGAGAAAACATCAGTATGCAATTATAATCCCTCTAGGATATTGACACACTTGCCTTGAATCCTCTGAAAATATTCAAAATCCTGTCTTTGCACTCTCGGATCATCTCCAACTCGTGCTCCAAGATCATCTAGAATTGTCGAGGTCTGGTGACGTACTGTGGGATGTATGGCTCCACGCCGGCATGCTCACCTGCAATCGTTACTACCTTAGGTATGGCTTATTCCATGACCTCCTTTGGAATTAACTCTGCTATGGTGCTCTTGAGGTCTGTCCTCCTCGGGGCAACTGCAGTGATCGTCAAAATCTCTTCTTTGTTTTGTTCTTCTATCAATTTCTTAAACATTATATGAATACGGTGGTTCTTGTTTCTTCTTTGGGTTGAGGTCAAAGTGGCTCTCCTCTCCTCCTGGATATCGATAGGAATGGCACTGACAAGCTTCTCTCCTGATGCGGTTATCACTAATTTCATCTTGTTGTCTTCAATTGCGTTAATCTTCCTCTTCTGGTTTGCAGTGTGTTGACATTTCTCACCAACCTTCATTACTGTCTTTTCACGGGGCTCCCCAAGGTCTACAATAGTCCAAGCACTTTCTTCATATTGTAGCTTCATCCGTGCAAAGTCTGAGTTAACCTTGATCACAACATTAGCCTTCAGTTCCTCTTCATTAAGTGCAAGACTTATGCCTTTTTTAAAAGAAGGACCAGCCTCCAGCTCGTCATCTTTCTACGAAAACAAGGAAGGTTTTGGGAACCAAACCTAAAAGGAACGAGAACAATAAGAATTTTAAATTTATTGTATTTTCTTCTTTTATACGTTTATATACAACTATTTTATTTTGAAATTTTATTAAGAAAGGGAATGATTTGATTTAGAGTTTTGAAATTGCAACAAGTTTTGATTTTTTATTCTATTTGAGAAAATTTCTTTTGTATTTTGGTTTTAAAGACTTCTTCTTTTTCTTTTTTTTTATTATTATTATTTTGGGTTTGGACCCAGTTGTACACAATTATCACGTTGGTTCTTCTACGAGCGAAACTTTCTTTCTAAAGTTTGCTCTTTGAAACATCACGTCACGTAATATTTCTTTAGATATCGTCTGTTGATAGGAAGCATTGGTTGCTCTCCACGATAATCTATGAGTTTGTTAGAACTTCCCGAGTAGAATTTCTCGACTATAAACGGTCCCTCCCAAGTTGGTTCAAATTTACCCCCTATCTTGCGGTGTGCGGGAATAGGTCTTCTGAGAATGAGAATTGATTCACCAACTTTGAAAGCTCTTGGGTAGCCTGAATCATCTTAGCTTGATATAACTCTAAATTTTGTTGCGCTAAAAGTTGTCTTCCTTCCAAGCTTTCCAATTCTTCTAATCATAATCTAGCGTTCTCTTTTGTAGTGATCTTATTTGTAACTGCAATTCTGAGCGATGGATGCTGAACCTCTAAGGGCAAGATGGCTTCGGACCCGTACACTAGAGCGTAAGGTGTAGACTTAGTAGGTGTTTTGAAAGTTGTCATGTATGCCCATAAGACTTCTAATAACTGCTCATGTCAATATCTTTTATTTTCATCCAATGATTTCTTTAAGATTTGGATGAGAGTTTTATTAAAAGCCTCAGCCAAGCAGTTTGCTCTTGGGTAGTAGATAATCGAATAGCGACAATCTATCCCGTGTCTTCTGACAAATTTGTTAATCTTTGTACTTTTGAATGCGGACCCGTTATCTTAGATAATTCTTCGTGGTACCCTAAAACGGTAGACGATTTGATTCTTAAAGAATGGTAACACGTGATGTGCCTTCACTTCTCTGAGCGCTACTTCTTCTGCCCACTTTGAAAAGTAATTGTTGCTGCAAGGATGAAACAATATCCTCTTGAAGATGGCGGTTCTTTCGGTCAATTTGTGATAGGACCTGTCGTCCCTGCACTGTCACTTCAACTGATTCTTATTGTGGACATGTGAACTCTTTTGCAAGTCGGGCCAAAGCTTCTGCAAGGGCATTTTCTTTTCTGGGAATCTTATATATCTTTACATTTGGAATCTGCTCTAGCAACTTCATTTTATATTAAAAATACTGCTCGAGTATGGGCTTTAGAATTTTGTGTTGTTCAGTAACCTGCTGTATGATAAACTATGAATCACCATAGATTTTGATGTCTATTATACCCATCCGAACGGCTAACTCCATTCTGGTTATAAGAGCTTCATATTCCGCTTAATTATTCATACACGGTTCAGTCAAATGGTAGGAGTATCTTGACATCCCCCGCTCTGGTTTTATAAATATTAGTCTGATTCCTGGCTTACTGGGCACTATCGTTTGCAATTCTTCATCTCATTGTGCTGATGATGCTCCGTCAAAGTATAATTTCCAACGTTGATCATCAGGGTCTTCTAAGCACATTATCTGGTTGTTTGAAAAATTGTCATTGAGAGGCGATTCTGCTGGTAAATGGTGTGCTGTGAGAAAGTCTGATAGGACTTGTCCCTTTATGACATGAAGAGGAACGAAAGTTATATCAAATTGCAATAGTATCATCGACCACCTAGCAAGTCTACCGGAAAGCGTTGGGCGGGTCATCAACTATTGCAATGGATTAAACTTCGAAATAAGGTTGACCTTATGAGAAAGCATGTAATGCCTGAGTTTTTAAGCGGCGAAGATCAGAGCCAAACAATGCTTCTCAATAGGAGGATACTTTACCTCCATCAAAATTAGACGACGACTCAAGTAGTGGAGAGCGTTCTCTTTACCCTCGTCATTAACTTGGGCTAGTAAGGTTCTGAGGGAGTCGTCTAAAGCCACGTGATAAAGTATCAACTGTTAACCCGAGACTGGGGCTGCTAATACAGAAGGTGTCATTAAATATTATTTGATGCCCTCAAATGCATGTTGACATTTAGAGTCCCAAGTAAACTTTGCATCATTCTTAATCAAAGCAGAAAAAGGCAGACACCTTCCTGACAAATTAGAAATAAAGTGTTGAAGATATGCAACCTTCCCATGAAATGATCGTAGTTATTTTAAAGTTTTAGGAGGCGGCATTTCTAGGATAACTTTAATCTTTTCTGGATCAATTTCAATTCCGCGATGCCCGAAAATAAATCTTAACAATTTCCCTGAGGTGACGCCGAAAGCGCATTTCTGGGGATTCATCTTAAGGTTAAATTGTCTTAATCGCTCAAAAATAATTCTCAAATCATTCAGTTGATCTTCTTTCAATTTTCTTTTGATGACTACATCATCCACATAACACTCAACTTGGTTGTGAATGAGATCATAAAAAATCCTCGTCATTGCTCTCTGGTATGTTGCTCTTGCGTTCTTTAATCCGAATGGCATTACTGTGTAGCAGTTTACCACGATTGGTGTTCTGAATGATGTGAGATTTTCTTCTTTTGGTGTCATATTTATCTGATTGTATCACGATGATCCATCAATGAAAGAGAAGACTTCATGCGTCGAAGTGATGTTGATCATTAACTCTGGAATTGGTAGCAGGAATTTGTTCTTTGGGCACGCTTTGTTCAATTCTCTGAAATCCAAGCAGATCCTGATCTAACAATTCTTCTTCCTAACTGGCTCCACATTGGCCAACCAAGTCGGGTATTATTTTTCACGGCCAAATTTAGCTACGATTAGCCTCTTAACTTCAACTATTACTTGTTGTTCGATCGCTAGACGTATTCTTCTCGGAGCTTGTCTGACTGGAACGACAGTGTGATCCACTCCTAGCTTGTGAACAAGGACTTCTAGAGCTAATCCTGGCATTTCATCAATACTCCAAGCAAAATAGTCCTTGAATTCCATCAATAGCTTAATCATATCTTAGGAGACTTCTTTATTAAGTATGGAGCTAGCAAAGGTCGGTATAGGATCCTCGCTAGTACCTAAGTTAACTTCCATTAACTCATCTATTGTAGATTTAATCTCTTCTTCAAATTTTGGTGGAGCGTCTTCGACTGGCAAGTCTCTGAGATCATCTGAAGCTTCCAGACAGTCTTCATTAGGCTCGCAAGTGACAAACATGCAAAATTCTGTATCATCAGCTGGCCATAAAGTGCTGAATCTGAGACCATGCTTTGAATTGGGAGGTCAACTGGCTTTTCTCCATAACTTTTCAAAGCGGTGTGATAGATCTTTTGACCACGCCTTTGGTAAAACACCATGTTGAATTAAATTATGAGCATAGGGAGAATAACACTCAAAAGGCATTTCCATTAATTCAGATGAAATGACATCTTCAAATTTTGCATCATTTTTAGTATTGGAAAAAGAAGAAGCACCACGGTAAAACTTGATTGACTTAACACCGCCACCATGTACTTCCTTGACCACCATACCCTCATCCTTACTAGGGTAGATCGAGAATAGGGCCATAGTCTGTACATAGTTGTTGATCTTGTCGTACATTGATTTGTATTCTTCATTCCTTTCATCTTCTAGTGATATCTTGAACTGGGGTTTCTTCTGACATATCATTGTTGCTTCTTTCTTGATTTCATTCTCTTCTTCTTCAGAACTGTCTTCCCAATCAACTTAATCACCAGATTCTTTTGTTTAACTATTCCACTGTTTCTACCTCGACCTCGTCCCCGGCCTCGACCATGGATGCGAGCTCTAGAGAACCTTCACCATCTCGCCGTAAGGGAGTGGTGAGTAATTATTGAACTAGAATTTGAGGTTCTTCGTCTTCTTGAATTTCTTTTGCTTCATTTGGCAGGGCATTTCTTGAAAAGATTGTTTTCTTTGGAGGTGCATAGTAGGCAACTTCCTTATGGATTCCAATTTCATGCATGGAGAACGGTTACAAGTCACCTTTGATGCATTATTCTTGTCCTCCTTCATAATACTATACACTGGTGTAGAGACGACGGTACCATCCAATTTTCATGGATCCAAGGTCGACCCAGTAGAGCGTTGAATGACGTTTCAGAATCGATTATGTAGAATTTTGCGATTGTCCTTGCCAAATCACTTATCCTCATATATAGTGTTATTGATCCGAGAGCTCTTTCTCCTTTCTGATTGAACCCTTTTAGTAACATTTTATCTGCTTTAAGATTACAGGCATCAATTTCTAAATATGCTAAAGTTTGGAGATTCATCACATTGATCGATGTTCCTGGATCAACTAACACCCTGGAAAGTGTGAACTTATTGATAGTGACTGAGATGTACAAGGGTCAGTTGTGATCAGCTGTCTAAAGTAGCAAGTCATTGCCCATGAAAGTAACACCGTACTATTCTCTTAGTGAGCAAACCTCGTCTAAGGAGTTACCGGCTGTTTGAGCTGAGCAAAATTCTGGATCAAGTAGGGCCTTGACTAGAGCTTCTCTCATATCTTTTGAAAGGATCAAAGCGTCGTAGATGCTTAGTTTGGCGGGTAACTTCCAAAGATGGGCCATCACATTATACTCCACTTTATTGCCTGGTCCTTCAACTTCTTCCTGAACGGGTAATTCTTCTTTTTGGGTTGGCTCTTCCTGAGCAACCACATGCTTTCCTTTATCTTTCGGACCCATTCTCGGGGGTAAGACTTTTCTGCTTCTTAAGTTAACTTCTGTTATTTCTTCTAAGCCTGGTACTGAACTAACTGACGCTTCCTCTTTATGAATTGGAGCAGCAGATCCTCTGGAGTCACTTCGGGATCTGAGAACTTTAGTTCAATTGCGATAGGAGATCCTTGGAATTCACAAAGAAGTTTGTCATCTCCCAGGCCATCGCAATCACTTTCATTAAAATCTTCCTCTTTATCACTACCATTGAGGTTTTGTATGATTTGAGAATTGTTATTAGGATTGAAATCGATATTCGGATCAGGTTGGTTGTTGTTAGTTATGTAATCATTAGAAACAGTCAAAATGTAGCCAACACCATAACTCTTATCATTATAAGATCCCGCAGGGACGAGCAAATAATCAGATAGAGTCAGAGGTTCGAGAAATTTCTTTCCCAAATCAGAAACAACCATCCTAGAAAAAGCAGTCCCTACTCTACTCCTCGGAGCATCAGTTCTTCGTCCATTGCGATCTTCTTCTCATTCTGGAGCAGTTTCTCAATTGCAATTGATAGTGCTAGCTTAGCAGGTTTCAAACTTTGAATTGAAACACGCACCAAAGCGGTCTGAATGTGTTCCAACATTTTCATTGAAGACTTCGTCCAAATAGTATTCCATCCATCATTGGTTACGTAACGGAACCTCCTCTCCGGGGTTCATTCATGAATTCTTTTGGGATCATTATGTTCCCTTTCCGAAAGTTGTTCTCGAGCCAATTCTTGAAAGTGAAGCAATCTTTTATCTTGTGTCTGATCATCCGGTGGTAAGGGCAGTACATCGGGTGATCTTTCTTGTCCACGTCCTCTGGCTTCTTGGGCTCTAGCAGCTGGAATCTGTCCTTCTTGATCAGACTACGAAACATCTTTCCAACTACTTCATTTTTAAAGGGTTACTCTCAATTTAAAAGTTCTTCCAGGCTACGCTTCTGCTGAAATGGCTGCTGGTTATATTGTTGTAACTGCTGATAACTCTGTTGAGGCAGTTGGTAACATAGTGGTGGTTTTTGAAAGTTTGCTGAGGTCTTTCTATTCGTATCTGCATCAGTTGCTTGCCTTTATCTACCACTGCGACGATCCCAGACTTCTTCTCGAAGGTTCTAACTGGTTTTTACTTATCGGTCTTATCAATGAAATTGAGTTGCATTGCATCCTCCTGTAGACTCGCCGGCATTGCTGTGCAATTTCTCGAATGACTTAATTGTAAACCCCTTGAAGGGAAATGCTATCGAGCCGTGAATGCTCTTTAGCATAATTCCAATGGAATGTTGTTCGTGGTGTTGCAGCTCGCATTTCATGCTTAAATTCCTCCACCACAGAATGTAGTCTACCAAAGTTTCAATGGTTTTTGTTGGTCTACTACGAAATCACCAATGGTGATGTGGTGTTGAGCTCCGACGAACTCTTAAATGAATAGGTTTTCCAATTCTACAAATGTTTTTACTGAACCGTTGGGCAGTTCGGCATACCAGTCAAAGGCAATTCCTGAAAGGCTGCTGACAAACTAGCAGAACAACAAAGCATCCCTAACCCCCACGTTGCAGCAACTTGCATGGAAGAGTGCAACATGCTGTCAGGAGTTTCTCGTTCCATCAAAAATCTTGAATAGAGGTGGTATGAAGCCTTTAGGGTATTGCACGACATCAAATTATTTGGGGTATGGTCTACCCTTCAGAATCAATGCCCCGCCTTTAGATTGGGCTAAGGCCTCTCGCACCTGCTGTTCTACCATATTCTTAATGTTCTTTTATTGTATTAGAATTTGAGTGGAATCCTTCTTTGGCTACTCGTCTCCATTGACGGATGTGACTTTCTTCCAGGGGTGTTTCTTTTGGGGGCAGGGGCTGACTCTGAAGTGTAGCTAGAGTAGCCGCCATCTCCTCCATTTTCTTCTCCATCCGATAAATTATGTCATCCTTTTCCGGAAGGGGTAGCCTCATTACTTCTGGGTGATCTCTTTCTGCTGCAGCTAGAGCTCCCAGTAGAGCTGATTATGCCCGGGTTTCAACCACGTTGATTTCAGCAAAATCCTCATCCATGTACCTTGACAGGTCCTTTTCATTTTCTGATTCATCTTTCCGTTCTTTAGCCAAATGTTGGATATCTGATCTCAACTTTTCTAAAGTGACTTCAAGTGACTTTCCTCTGATGATCCTATGACTGGTAGACTATATTCGGTGAACTTCATCTTCTGGAATCATTTCTGAAATGGAAGTATTCCATTTAGTCCTGGATTCGACATTGAAGCCGCTCATTTCAGGGCCGTTACGCCGATATTGGCTCCATTACTTTAGGTCACCACTCCATCCTTTTTGAAATTGTGTGCCTAGAACCAGATGGTCCATCGGCAGTAGGTTGAAAGGTGGTGTGCCTACTAAGATGCAAGCTTGATACCATGGCAGGTAAATTCTTGCTACTCAGCTTCCTCTTCTTTGGTGGAAGTTCTCTTTGAACGACAGGGGGAAGGACTCTAAGTCTGAGACGTGCTTTGGCAGGTATTCTCCCCATTCTTCTCAAGATCTTAGACACAGAGCAATTATCCTTTCTTGCCAACTTCTCAATTATTGTTCATAATTGAGTAAGTGGCATACTCCTTACCTTTCATTCTCTACGATCATCATAATACTCAGGTCGAGGTAACGCGGTAACAATCCTCTGGGCACTTTCCTCCTTAGGGGCTGCAGAAAGTGGGTAAAACCTATTCCTTCCTAGCAGGGGTGAAAGTTCTGGCAGTTCTTCTTCCTCTTCCAGGATCTCTTCAGGAATGAAAATTTCAGCGGTCTTGATTTTCTTAATCTTGGCCGCTCTTCTATTCTTACTCCTCCTTTGGGATTTAGTCATTGTATAAACTTTGAGCTAGACCCTATCTCGAACACAGGCGGTATCACAACAAAAGTCATACCCTCCACGGTGGCAGGCTCATCACTTATCTTGAGGTGCAGTGATGACCAGACCAGCGGGAGTAGCAACAACAATCCTGGGGGTAGTCATATTAGCTTTGACAGCTAATCTCATACGGGCAGCAGTGTCTCCTCCAGTTGGGACCCTCTTTAGGGGAGGAAACTCTTAAGCTGACTTCTGGTTGAATTCAACTATAGGCTCCACAGATTCTGGTACCATGGACTTCTGTTTAGCAACAGTAACGTCTCCAAACTTAATGTCCGTTTGATCAAATCCTTGTCCAAAATGGATGACTGTGTTGTTAGGCAGTTCATTCCTGTTGATTGCTAAGTCCATTCCAGCGGCGAAGGAAAAGATCAACATTGGTGCAGACATTTTCTGCAGAAAAGATTCAATGTTTGAGCGTTATCCTACACTTCCCTTTTTATTGCAACGATCTTCAGGACGAAACAAAGAATATTCAAGGCAAAGTTCAAACAAGTCTTTAATAATTTCAATTTGATTTTTTTTGTTCTGTGAAACTTTTCAAATTGTGTTAAGTCTTATTTCGCTTGTAGTTAATAAAGGAATTCAGGGAATAGAAAATTGATAAAGATTTGGTTAAGAGTAGAATCAATCATAATAAGAAAGAGAAAACTACCGGACCCTTATCCTGAATTCAGGAAAGGTAAACCTCGTAGGAATCTCAGTTCGATAGATCGCTCATAAATTAACACCTGTTGGGGGTCTCACCTAGCTTCGGGAGGTGAAAAAGGGATTCTGGATCCTCTCTACTTAAGGGTGTTTAAGTAGTGGCTCCAGAATAAAAAAGAGTTAACTATACTTTTTCAAGACAAAAATGAACAATGAATGTCAACGGAAGAATGGTAGTTTGGTCCACTAGGGACATGTACTCACTACCGATTTATGAAAGTAAAACCATCTTATCCAAATGGAGAGAGGAATTACTCCCCATCGGAATCGCCAGAAAATTGTCGGCTGCTTTTTTGTGATTTAGATTTATGTATGTATATAGTTTTTAATAGTTTGGAAAATAATAATTGATTTTTAAAATACGAGACCAAACTGATCCCATATCTTTGATAGTTTAAAAAATTTGAACACAACATCATAAACTATGCGTTTATCCCAAGGAATAGATGCATTGCTTAATAATGGGGTTTAATTAAATAAACCAGTAAATTTATGACATTTGTTTGGTCTGCGAACCAATCTTATGTTGATCCACTAATTTTCCTATTTAATACAAAGGAATTAAATAGGGTTTATATTAAGCTGGGTTCTAAAATTCCCTTTAAGGGCAAGCCCCTAAAGTTAATTACATTCCTAAATGACCGAGGTCACTTAAGAAAACTCTTGATAAGGATCAGTGATTTCGCTGTCAAGAATTGCAATGTTTAAAGTTTCCAAGGTTGGACATTGGAAATTCAAAAGGGAATGGATCAAATTAGGAACAGTTCTTTCAAGAGTCCAAAAGAGTGAAAAGGTAGGGGGTGTCATGGATTCGAAGTGAACTTCAATGACTTCCCAACCATCCTATGATTTGGCTTTAATTTAGAGAGATATTATTTGATGTTTCAATCTAGCCAATTTTAATTAGTTAGGACTTATATTCATATGACATAATCTTACAAATAGCCTAGAAATTATGAGGGTTTACGTCGTAACAAACAATGACCTCGGAGTCCTAAGACGAGTTTAGGGCTTAAATTGCATAACAGAGCTATACGAAATGCCTAAAGAGAAGTTGAGGATTTATGTTGTGCAAAGAAAACTACCTCAACTTCTTATGGCTTGGTTGTTTATTTCTAAGGAAAGGATTAAACCGATGAAGATTTGTTGTTGAAGTTGGCAGTGCTGCCCACCGCGCTTGCTCTGAGCTCCTTGTTGTTGCGGAGGATTAGTTTAAGGTGACAATAAAAAAATGCGAGAAGAGTCATGGTTTAGAGATCAAGTTTTAAATTCAATGTCTTAAATTTTATTAGGGAAATATTAAAATTAATTAAGCAGAACTGGTTAAGATCTCACGGTTCCATCATCCCGGTGCCATTATTTTCATCTGATTTACTTAGTCCAAATGAATTTGCTAAACTCAGCTAAATGAGTTCCACATTTTCATTTAGACTGTAGGAAATCTCGTTAGGAATATGTGGGTTACATCATCCAAGGGATTCCTGATCATCCAACGAGGCGTTTTAATTTAGTTGTAATTGTAGTTTTGTTATTTTGTTTGTGATTAAATTTTGAGTTCTTTTACATTTTAATATTGTGGCGGTGAATTCTATCTTATTTTGATTTTAGTTTTAGTTTTGGTTTCAATTTTGCGGCTATCCTAAAGGTTTTAGTTTTCATGCAGGGTGACATTATTATTTAACATGCAAACTTGCAAGAAAAGAAAGTACATCGCGGTGTTGACCTCATTTTTGATGAGGTCTTCCTTTTCTTCTTTTTAGTGCTTAGGATCTAGCCTTAGGCTTTTCCTTTGACTATCTTAGAGGACTAGAATTGGGACCCGCCTTTTAGAAATTCAAACCACTTCTAAACTCCCCGCAAACTCCACAAACTTGACTATAGACCCCTAATCACCTAGAGGGTTGAAATCGAATGTGGAAGTTTAAAGGATGAGTTCCATAGGATTCTTTGGCCTTAGGATCGCCTACAGGTGGCTTCAGTGCAGTGAAGAGGCCGACATACATTACACTTACACACTACATTTCCACACACTTCCTAAAACCACACCCATACCCAACTTGACCTCCGACTCATGTAGGTGATTCACATGGATGGTCCTTAACCCCTAAACCCTCGGCAAGAGGGTTAGGAACAACATAGTGAATGCCTCAAATGAGTCCTTTCATGGCTCATATGGGCTTGAAATGGCTTCATGGCTCAACCAAAATGATTTCACCCCACCTAAATTCACCCAATCTCCAATTTCCCAAATTTTCAATTTTTGACCCCGGGACCCTACACCTACTAAACCTACCCAAAACCATCGAAATTACCCAAATTTTCGCAAAATTTCCAAATTACCTAAAATTTTCCAAGATCAATCCCAAACACCTCCACATCACTCAAATTGATCATCCATACCAAAAATACCAAAAATTCCAAGAAAACCTCCCAATACCCTCCAAATACCCAAAATACCCTTCTTGGCCTAAAAATCCAAAAATTCAGAAAATTCCCAAAAAATTCCAGAAAATCCCAAATATTCCCAATTTCATTTTGTCCAACTACACCATGGGCCAATTTTGTCAATTTACCCAACTTTTGTCAAAACCCCCAAATTGACCCATTTTAACCCAAAGTGGACCCAATGTCAAACCAAACCTACCCAATTGACCCCAATTTTGGTCCAATTCAATTCTAAACTTCAATTCAACATTCCCAATACCAATTTAGACCAAATCCAAGTCCAATTTGATTGACATTTGGATCCAATTTCACTTTGGGCCTTAAAGCCCAAATTTGGACCCATGACCCAAACTTAGCCCAAACTAACCCAATTCAACTCCAATTAACCCCAAATCTTTTCTAAACCTTCCTTAACATCCTCATAAACAAAACACTAACATGATTTGCCCAAGATTTTGACCCAAACCCCACTCAAATTCAACCCAAAATCAAAAAGCCCAATTTTGACCTAAACCCAAATCTAACCCAAATAGGCCCAAACCTCAAAATTATAACCCAACCAAAGCCAAAACCTCTTTGAAACACTCCCATAAACATTTCTTAATATTTATTTTACATCAATTTCAACCCTAGCCCAACATTGGCCCAAGTTAGCCCAATTTGACCTACATTGGCCCATTTACCAAATAAACCCAAATTCAACCCAATTCAAACCCAAACCACCTTAAATCTATTTCAAATTATTCATGAAACATCCCTAAACCAAAACCAACAACTATTTGGCCCAAACTTCTACAAAAATTCCCATCCATGAACACACCCCTAACTTAAAAGCCCACTTCCCTTAAACCTTTCTAAAAGCCCATTTCCTTCAAAATTCAAAAGCCCAAATCTACCCTAAAGCCCACATGACATCTCCATTTGTCATCCATTTAATTAAATCCATTACCTAAGTCCTAAAATCATCATTGAATTATCCCAAATGAAGCTTCATCCAAATTCCCATCAAATTACCAAAAAATTCTTAAAACCCTTTTCATGAAACAAATCAACCTTTTCCCAAGCCAAATGAAGCCATGAACAAGCCATTCTCAAGCCACATGAAGCCATGAGGGCTTTGACTTGTCATTAGTCCATTTATGGCAAGAAGAGGGAGTTCTTTCTTAAACCTCCTTTAACCCTTTTTTACCTTAATCATGTCACACACTAAACCATGTTTAGCCACCTCATCATGGATGGAGACTTCACCATTCCTTCTAAGCTGACCTAAATGATTCCCTCGGCTCAAAATCGGAGCTTGGAAGGGTGCACCAAGCCCAAAATGGTGGGTTGACCCAAACCAAGCCAAAGTGAGTCTTCTCCCATTCCATTTAAATCAAACTCCTTTACACATGTCAAACCTCAATTGCCTACACTAAACCCCGACCACGACCCACCCGACCAAGATGGTGACCATTGCACGGCCGGCCGGCCACCGGGCCGCCGGAAAACACCATGGCCGAGAGCTCACATGTGAGCCGACATTGAAATTCTCACTTGCCGAGCCGCCCCATGCCTAGTGGTCACCATGGCCGATCTTCTCCTCACCGAGCAGGCTCGATCCCAAGCCCTAACTCCCTGCGAGAGGCCTTCCACCCTCTCCTGATTTAAACTCCACCCCTCTCGGCCATGAGGGAGCTGAAACAAAACCTTAAGGAAACTCGCGCAAAATCACTCCAGCATCACTCTCTACACATAGAGCACACGATCCCCACCGAATTCCAGCCCCAATTCCTTCTAGGCGAGCCCAATTTTGAGCTCGAACTTTAGCCCAAAACCAGGACACTTCTCCACGGTGAGCCAATTCCCAAATTGATTGGCTCTACACCTTCACCGGACCAAGGGAAGGTGTCCACCACCAAAAGCCCCATCTCCGAGGCCACCCGGTTGCTCCGAGCCTCCAAGCTTTGTGATCGGGCTTGGTCGAAATCATATCCGGACAATTCACCGGACCGGGAGACTTCATGCGGAGCTTGTCGGGACCCGATCGAAGGTGCAACAACTCTCGGATTGAAGCCACACTTCTCTCGAGCCAAGGTATGAGCTAACTCTTCATCCCGAGCTTCGGAGATTCTTCATTTCGAATGCCTTAGTTTCAATGCATGTTAGCCGTATAGATGTGTTCGTCTCTTCGAGACGAATCCATAGAGCATAAGAACATGAAAATCCATCGAGAATCGAGTGAGATCTTAGGGATTTAGTGTGGACGGCTCTCGGGTGAGAACACTTGGGGACGATGAACGGATGCCGTCCATTCGATACACGCGCGCACGGACGGCCGGGATTGCGTCGGACCGGGAGACGGTACGAGAACCGCGGGGCCCGGGCTGCCGACTCGGGTGGCGGCGTCGAATGGGAGCGCGACGCGTGTGCGTTCGGAGGCTGCCGAGGTTTCGACGGCGCCGCGTGGATAAATAGATAAATAGGGTATTTTTCTTATTTATTTAATTCCCTAAACTTCAAAAATCCATATCTTTGTGTAGAAAAATCACAAAAATAAAATAAAAATACCCCTCGCTCGATGAACGAGAGGAGAATAATGTGAAAAAGAAATCACTTAATTTCATTAAGTATTTTATTTTTTATGATTTATTTACTCTCTGCATACATTTAATTCTCCATGCATGTATACAATTCACCATGGCATGAGACCATAGGGCTTTTGAAGCCTCCGAACTTGGGAACATTCCCTGAATTTTCCAAGGTCGGAGGCCATCTCTGTGAAAAGTTATTTATTTTTCAAATGCATGTTGCTGTTTTGAGTATTTTAATTCCAAAAATTAGCATGTTGTGAAATAAATTCTAGAAATATTTGGTGATGTTCCTTATGACCAGAGAACTCTAGGAAAAATAGGACTTGAGTTAATTCACTCAGATTAACCCTAATTGGCTTAAACACCCAAAATAGGTCTTTAATTAATTAGAGTTAACCAGGTATCAAATTGACTTGAAATCAATTCTCCACTGACCTTTAGGATCAGAGGAATCCACCATAAAAATTTGAGGTCAATTGGACTTGGTTAGCCCCACTAATTGGGTTGATTAAGCCACTTAGCCATTTTAAACTTTAAAAATTCATAACTTTTAAAATACTTTTTAAAAATTCACCAAATTGGTTTTGGAGCCTCTCTGATATCAGGGGAACCTAAGAAAATTAAAATTTCAATTTTCTAAAAAAGTTGATTTTTTAATAATATTTTAATATTTTTAATAATTAAAAAATAATAAAAATCACAAAAATAATAAAATTCACCAAAATGTCACATTTTGAATTTTAATCACTTAGGAACAAATCCCACATTTTTCCTAAGTCTATTTAGTGAGATATTAAATTTTAAAGCCCTAGGGTAATTTTAAAATTAAAAAAATGTATTTTCTAGCATTTTCACTAAAATAATTACAATAAATCATAAAAAAATCAGAAAATTGCAAAATTTGCTTCTCTGGTTTCCTTGATATCAGAGAGATTTTTGAAAAATATAAAATCCATTTTTCAACATTTATTTTATTTTTAAATTAATTAACACTCCAAAACTCAAAATAATTATAATAAAAATAATATAATTCAAAAAATCACCAAAATTGGTCCAAGTGCTTCTCTGGTCATTAGGAATGTCCCCTACTTTTCTTAAGGACAGAAACTTTCTTTTGGTCATGTTATCAAATTTTCCTTGAAAATCTCTATTTTCCACCAAAAATAATTATATAAATAAATTAAATACAGAAAAATCACATTTTCTCCTCTCATGTCTTTATTGACATATGAGTGAAGTCACATAAAAATTTCAAGTTCATTTGAATTCAATTTAATGAGTTATGAAATTATTAAGCTTAAAGGGTAAAATGGTAATTAAACTTTTAACCCTTAATTAAAACTTTAGGTTTAATAAAAAGTCAACAAGTAAAATATTTGATCCTAATCTGATTTGGATGATTGAAATTTAAATAATTAAAGGGTAGAAACCCATTAAACAATCTCAAAATGATTAAACTTTAATTAAATAATGGATTAAATTTGGAAGAATAATAAAATTGGAATCATTAAAATAAGGGATATTATTAGGAAGAGATTTATTCTTTAATTTAAAAAAATCCCTAAATTAATCATCTCATTAATATTCAACTCTTAATTAAAATGATAACTCAAATTTAAAATATTAAAAGACTTAATTAAATTATTAAACTCTTTTGAAATTTCAATTAAAATTAAAAATAAAGTAAATTAAAGATAAATTAAATTAAGATTAAATTAAATTTAATAATTAAATTAAATTAAATTAAACAATTAAATTAAATTAATTAAAATTAAATTAAATTAAATTAAACAATTAAATTAAATTAAATTAAATAATTAAATTAAATTAAATTAAACAATTAAATTAAATTAAATTAAATAATTAAATTAAATTAAATTAAAAAATTAAATTAAATTAAATAATTAAATTAAATTGAATTAAATTAAATTAAATTAAATAATTAAATTAAATTAAATCAAATCAAATTAATTAAACATCAAATCAAATTAAATTAAATTAAACTAAATATAAAGCGACTTGAACACTATTCCAAATTTAAACCCTTTAACTTAAATCAAATCATTTGAATACTAATTTACCCTTGAAAGCTTTGATTATTATAACTCCTAAATGGAACATCAAATGAAGTGTTATCTCACTCATAGGATATTCGAATGTCCTGATTCACTGAGCGAGTTAACAAGACTTGAAAACCTCGGACGATCGATTCATTTATATAATTAAATTCATTTGGACTTAAAACAATCCTAGAAATATTGAAAAGATGTTTAAGATCCTTCTTAAGCACTTCCTCAATATGATAGGATATTTATAAGAACAATTGAATTTGATTATTCTTTGATGAAGAAAATCGTCCTTAAACCAAAACCCAAAGAAACTAGACGTCATAGGAGATGACTAGCTATAGGATTAGGAATTTGGTAGAAAACCATAACCTTTCCCTTAGCTTTACCTAGGAACTTGCTTAAATATTCTAATTGTGTTTTAAGTGCAGCTTGGGATGACGGGAAGACCCTCCAGGTACGCTTTTATTTTATTGCAATTTACTTTCTTGCAATTTACATTATTGCAATTTACTTTATTGCAACTGCGTTTATTTTTCTTGCATGATAAAACAACTGTTGCATGAAAACTCACACCTTTAGGATAGCCCCCTAAAACTGAAACCAAAATTAAATTAAAAGTCATTGCAAGATAAAATTCACCGCCACAACATTTCAAAATATAAAACAACTCAAAAGTTAATCACGAAACGGAACACAAAACTACAATTGCAACTAAACTAAAACGTCCTGTTGGATGATCGGGAATACCTCGGATGATGTAACCTACGTGTTGCTAACGGGATTTCCCACGGTCTAAATGAAAGTGTGGAACTCATTCGGTTGAGTTTAGCAAATTCATACGGACTAAGTGAATCCGATAAAAATAATGATGCGGAAGGATGGAACCGTGGGATCTTAACCGGTGTCGTTATAATCAACTTTAAGATTTGTTTTAAATAAAACATAAAAAACACCCGGAAATTAAGATTTTCTCTAAACCAAAACACTTTTCTCAACTCACGATTTATGATTTCTAAAACTAAACCTCTGCAACAACAAGGAGCTCGGAGCATGGTGGGCGACACGACCATCGTCATCGAGCAAAACTCGAGTCTACTTCAGCAAAACTTTCCTAGAATTAAAACAACCAAGCCATAGGACTTCGAGGTAGCTTGCACTAGTGCAACATAAATCCTCGACTCTTCGTTAGGCATTTGCATTGCAAATTAAGCCCTAACCGGTCTTAGGATTCCGAGGTAGTCGTCCGATACGACAATAAACCCTCACATCTTCTAGAGCTATTTGTTTGATTTTATCATACAAATATAAGCCCTAATTAATTGAAATTGGCAAGATTGAAATATCGAATAAACATTAGGACTTTCCTAAATTCAAGCCGAACGATAGGATAGTCGGGAAATTATCGAAGTTCACTTCGAATCGGTGATTTCTCCTACCTTTCTTCCTTTGGATTCACAAAACAAAATGTTCCAAAAATTTGATCCATTCCACTATTGAAACTCCAAAATTCAATCTTTGAAAACCTTAAACTTTGAAATTCTTGAGAGCGAGAATCATTGATTATTATCGAGAGTTTTCTTAGGTGATTCCCGTCACTTAAGATGTAATTAACTATAGGGGCTTGCCCTTATAGGGAATTTTAAAGAACCCGAGTAATATAAACCCCGTTTAATGTTTTCATATTAAGCGGGGAAACTTGTCGGCTTATAAAATTGGTTCGCGGACCAAACGGATGTCACTAATCTTCTAGTTTATCTAATCAAGCCCCACCATCAAGCGATGTGTGTCTATCCTTAGGGATAGATACACGGTTTATGGTGCGGTGCTCGTTTATATAAACTATTTGGGATGTGAGATCGGTTTAATTTCATATCTTAAAACCTTCAAATTTAAAATTATTTTCAAAATCAAATACTACTTTTCAAATTATTTATTTTAATTAAATTAAAAATTCGCCGACAGATTTCTGTTAGGCGACCCCTCTTCAAAATAAAACACGACCTAAAAATATGCCGACACGCAGGTAAGTATACCATAATAAAATAAAAGTGTACCTGGTGGGTCTTCTCATCATTTCCAACTGCACTTAAAACACATGTTAGGGTAATTAAATATTTAAAAGAAAAAACCTAGGTAAAGCTAAGGGAATGTCCTAGTTGTCTACCAAAATCCTAATCCAATCGTTGGTCAAGTTATAAGGTGTGTTTGAAGATGATTTTCTTCATCAAAGAATAATGAAGTTCATTTGCTCTTCTAAAACATCCCATTGGATTGACAAAGTGCTTAGGACGAGTTCTGGACATCTTTTCAATACTTCTGGGATCATTTTGAGTCAAAATGAATTTCATTATCTCGATGAACTGATCATTCGGAGTTTAGTTGTGTTTTGGTCCTTGCTCAGTGAACCTGGATGTTTGATTATCCTATGAGTGAGGTGACATTTCATTTGACATTCATTTAAAATTTATAATGATGGAAGACTTCAGGGGAAAATTAGTTCGTTATGGAACTTAACCATTCTTAATTAAAGTTGAATTAATAATTTTAAATGATTTAAATTAGTTATAAAGTTTTGGTTGATTGGTAAATATTTTAAATTATTTTTAAGTTGGAAAAAGGTGTTTAATTCATTTAATTTAGTTGAGTTTTAATAATTTTAAATTGTTTTAATTTAATTATAATATTTCAGATTAATATTAATATTTTAAACTGATTTAATTTAATTATAATATTTTAAATATAAATTTGTTTCAGGTTAATCATAATATTTCAAATTTATTTTTATTTAAATTTTAAATGATTTCAGATTAGTTTTAATATTTTAAGTTTATTTTTATTTGATTTCAAATTATTTCAAATTAATTTTTAATATTTTAAGTTTTAGTTTGATTATAAGATTTCGAGATTATTCCCTTTTTAATTACGAGTTTCAATCATCATTTTTATAGTTCAATTAATTAAGAGTTAGGTGGTATTTGATCAATTCATTGGTTAGGGGTTCAACTTCAAAGAATTAGAGTCTTCCTACATCAAAACCCCCAAACCTTAATAATTCATGCCTTAATTAACTTCCAAAGTTTAATGCTTAATTAATTAGGATTCCTTCTTTAACATTAAAGGTGATTAATGGGTTTCTACCCCTTAGTTCCCTATGTTTCAATCATTCAAAAGGAAAATCAAGATCAAATGTTAACCCTCCCCTTTGGTTAAGCCTAAATATTAATTAGGGTTAAAGTTCCTTAATTACCTTTATGCCCTCTTAAGCTTGTTCATCTCATAATTCACTAAATTAAGCTCAAATGAATTTGAAATTTTTATGTCACCTCACTCACATGTCAATTAAGACATTAGAGGAGAAAATGTGATTTTTCTATTTTAATTTAATTTACATAATTATTTTAGTGGAAAATAGGGATTTTCAATGAAAATTCAACAACATGACCAAGATGAAACTTCTGTCCTTAAGAAAATCATTGGAGGTTTCTACAGACTAGCAGACCACTTGGACCAATTTTAGTAATTTTTTAATTTTAATTTATTTATATAATTATTTGAAGATTTGGAGTATTAATTAATTATAAAATAAAATTGAGGGGGAAAATTAGGTTTTATATTTTTCATAAATCTCTCTGAGCTCAAGGAACTCAGAGAAATAAACTTTATATTTTTTTGATTTTTCTTTGAATTATTATAATTATTTTAGTGAAAGGGTTGAAAAATCCATTTTTTAATATTAGGAATTACCTTAAGACTTTAAAATTAAATATCTTTACTTAGAGACTTAAAAAAATATTTTGTCGGTTCCTAAGTGATTAGGAGGCCAAATATGACATTTTGGAAAGTTTTAATGTTTTTATCATTTTTATAATTTTTTAATTATTAAAATATTCAAAAATAGGTTAAAAATGAAAATTTTATGAAAATTCCAATTTTAATTTTCTTAGACTCCTCTGACCTCAGAGAACCCCCAAAATTCATTTGGTGAATTTTTTAGTTATATTTTGAGTTTTATGAATTTTTTAATTTCAAATATAGTTGTGTCACTTAAGTAATTTATTTAATGGTCCTAAGATACTTCCCCTAATTTTTCTAGATTTTTAAAATCAATATGCTAATTTTTGGAATTAATTCACTAAAATAGACACATAAACTTTGAAAATATGTATTTCTTCTTAGAGGTCCCCTCTGACCTTAAACAATTCAGGGAATGTTCCCAAGGGTAGAAGGAACAAAAGCTCTATAGTCCCAAGTCATTGTGAATTGTGTATGCTAATGGAGAATTGAAATACTTAGGTCAGTAAATAATTAATTAAAAATTAAATACTCAACAAAATATTTTGTTTTACTTTCACATTGTTCTCATCTGTTCACTGAGCAAGAGGTTATTTTTAGTTTATTTTTATGATTTTTTTATGCAAAGATATGCATTTTTAAAGTTCTGTGATTTAAATAAATAGGAAAAAGCCTAATTTCCTACATAAACTAGTCAACGTTGACTGCATCCTATGGCGGATTTAAAGCACACACGGCGCGGTTTGATTCAGTGCTGCTATCTGACTCAGCAGCAGCGCGTCCCGCTATTCCATCCCGTCTCCTAATCCGGCGCAATTTGAGCCCTCCACTGGCTACACATGCTATCGGATGGCTCTAGTTCATCGTCTCCGTCTGGTGCAACCTGAGAGCCGCACATTTTCTAGCCCTAATATCTCTCTCATTTCTCAACCAAATCAAGTGAGGTTTGTTTCCACATGCTCGTCTAGGTTAGATGAACATATCCATACGACTAACATGCATTAAAATTAATTAAAATAAAAGGGAGAATCCATGGAAGCTCGGGAAGAAGAGGAGTTTATTGCCTTTGCTCTGAGAGGTGAGACCTCGATCAGAGATGCTCGTCACATTCGTGGAGGTCCAAGGAGCCTACAGATTGAGCCTCTAGTCATGGTGAAATTCCTAGACTGTTCGACCAAGGTTGATTTCGAGCTCTAGCAGATAACACAGTTTGGTGGTCGGGTGATGGGGCTTTCACTGGGGAGCTTCTTCTATTAGTGTGGGGATGGTGTAGGTGCAGATAATTAGATTTGGGTTGAGGTTTTACGATTGTCCTATTTCTAACCTGAATTTCAACTGAGAATTTAAGCTCAGTCGTGGAATTTAGGGCAGGAGGACTATGAGGATCTTCTTCTCTTAGTTAGGAAGAGGTCTGGGAGCAATTTGGGAGGGATACGTGAAGAAATTTTCAGCACCTGAAACTCGGCCATGGAGGAGGCATTTTATAGTACTCACCGGAGAGGGGAGCTCAGGGCCGGGCAATGACTGCCCTGGGCCGCTTAGGGTGAGGGCTGAACAGGGCGCCGAAGAGGGGAGCTCAGGGCAAGGCAATGACTGCCCTGGGCCGCTTAGGGTGAGGGCTGAGCAGGGCAGGTGGGCAGTGAGGGGATATCTCACTGACATTATTCAATTTTGAGTTTTAAGCTCATGGAGGGTGCTCGGGCTTGCCTTTTCCGGTGGCTGTGGCGGCTGGCAAGGACTGGGCAGGCGGCTGGCAGGCTGAGGAGGAGTGGGGGAGGAGTTTAGTCCAATTAATTCTTCCAGGGAGGTTGCTTAAGGAGGATTTGGGGATGGGACTTAGGCTTAGCCAAGTGCTAGACCCAATGTTCCAAAGTGGTGAAACATAGGTCCATGGTTCCAAGGGCTTGGGTTGGGTCAGGTCAAACCCATCCTAAGAGGTCTAGGGTTGGTTGCCATGAAGTTGGTTTGGTCCAACTTTAATTGGTTTGGTTTAATTTAAATCATTTGTCCAATTGGGTTGAATTAGGTTTAGGTTGGGCTAACTTGTGTTTAGGTTTAGTTTGAACCAAATTGATTGATTAAAACAGCTGAAATGATTGTCAAAAAGCTTTTGGAAGAGGTTTAGGGTGATGGTGAATTGATTTGGGAGGTGAATTTGGTGGATTTAGGGCTTTTGGCCAAATTTGGTCATGGTTGGTTGAACTTGGGTTTGGGTTAGGTTAGAGGTTGGCTAGGGTATAATTAATGGTTCATATTGATGCAAGTAATTTCCATGAAAGGTTTTGGATAGAAATTGGGTGGATGTTTTGGGTTAGGGGATTCAATTTTGGGGAATTTTGGACATGTGGCACTTTTAGGGGAGATTTTGGGGCTTTTGGTTTCAAGGGATTTTGAATGGGATTTTAATCAAAATTTTAACCAAATAAATGTCATGTTTGGTATGGGAATGTGTTATGAAGGTTTTAGAACAATTTGGAAGAGAATTTGAGTTGAATTGGATTAGATTTGGGCATGTTTGGGTTCATTGGTAATTTAGGGCAAAAATTGGGTATTTTGGATTCCAAGTGGAATTGAATTCAAATGTGGGTCAAAATAGGCTTGGATTGGGCTTAGATTGGTAATAGAGATGTTGAATTAAAGTTTGAAATTGAAATTGGGCAAGATTGGGGTCAATTGGGTCAAGATTGGGTTTAATTTAGGGATTTGGGCTAAATGGGCCAAATTTGGGGTTTTTTATGAAATTGGGTTAAAATAATAACATTGGGGTATGTGATAGTTAAGAAAATGAAATTGGGAATATTTGGGAGATTTTGGAATTTTTTGGGAATTTTTTGAAATTTTTGGAATTTTAGGCCAAGATGGGTATTTAGGGTATATGGAGGTTATTTGGAGTGTATTGGTGTGTTTTGGTGGATTTAAGAGATTGGAACTGTTTTGAAATGATTTTGGGGAATTTTGAGAATTTTTGGTAATTTTTGGGGAATTTTGGATGATTTGGTGGTTGTTGGGGCAATTTTGGTAATTTTGGGTAAGTTTAGGACCCAAGGTCAAAATTTGAAATTTTGGAAAAATGAAGGGGGCTTCATATAAAGAGGAGTGGGACCATTTTTGTGGGGTCAAGATTGAGTAAAAGTGATTTGGGATGGAATTAGGGTTTAGGGGCATGAGCCATGGATCTTAGCCATGTCCAACTACTTTGAGACAAAGTCTAACCAAATGGTAACCACTTTATGATCCTTCACATATTGATCCTAGTCATCTTAATCAAAGACTAGTGTCTTTGGTTCAATCATGTGAGTTTATTAAAGGGTAGAAGGGGAAGAGTTTAAGTTTTGTTCAAATGGCTTAGGGGTATGTGTGTGTATGCAAGAGAAGCCCAAGACACTCAAGGTTACCCTAGGTCTAAACATTCTTATGGGAACTCACTATTGGGTCTTCCATGTGGTGGTTTTAACCTTCCATGGTGATTTAAAGGTTTGTGACCATCCATGTGGGGGTCCCAAGAGGAGTAGAAGTGGCTGAAAATTTCTAAATGGTGGGTTCTAACTCTATTCTTCTAGGATAGTCCAGGAGAAGTCCTATGGCTAGATCCTAAGCACTAAGAGGAAGATTAGACCTCACAAAAATTGAGGTCAACACCGCCTCCTCACTAAAATTTTCCCCAAAACCAGGACACTTTCTGTCACTCGACCACTGTGCACTAAACCTCAAATTGAGTTGCTCCTCACCATCCCCTGACCAAATGAATACAATCACCCACATAAGCCCCATCACAAATTCTCTATAACCTAGACTTCAATTAAATCCTTCAAATCAGTCTGATCAAGTTCTGGTGTTGACCCAATAAGAGCTCAAATTAGTGCATATAGGAGCTTTGCGAGGTCACAAAAAACATGCTGAACACTTTTGATTGAGGCTACAATACTCATACCAAGGTATTGAACTCTCCTCCCAAGCCGAGCTCAGTTTGGGTTTACATGCTTGTATACAGTATGTCATATTGTTTAATCCATATGGATGTGTTCGTCAAGGTTAGATGCATCTATAGGAACAAACCTAGAGTGATTTGGTTGTGTCTAGCTCGAGAACTTAGGGCTTTAGTATGGATGGCCTACTAGCTACACCAGTTGGGGACTGATCCTGATATTTGTTTATATGTAAGCATTTATGAAGTTGACACCACTACTTGAAGATTTTAATCCCCGGTAATGGCGTTAAAATCTGATCCCTCTAATACCGGTATATTTATACTTTCAGTGATATGATTATAGTTATATTTATGATATAAAATTTTCTAGTTAAAATGGCACCAAAATTTTGATTCCAAAGTAACTAAGAATTCTACAGTTATATTTAAATTTAAGGATTCTATGTAAGTATACATATCATTAGCAAGTAATATAGGACTTTCTGATTAAGCTCTGAAATATCGATCCCACTAGGAAGAGTTTTGGATATTAGAAAATACAAAAGAATTAGGATACAAAAATCTATTTATAAAAAGACACTTACTTAAACAGCTTCAGATAATAGAAAACTTGAAAATGTGATTTTTTTTAGTATTTTATTATATTTTGAAATAAAATAAACAATTAACTAACTATAATGAGAATTTTGTATGATTAAAGAAGTATGGATGAAAATATCTTTTTCATTATCATGAATAGTTAATAAGTACATGAGTTTTATTGTGGAAATATTCAAAATTGTGTTATGCCAAATATGAGCATCATTATTCTATACCCTTATTAGAGATACTATAAAGAACATTGGCTAGTTTAAAGTCTCACTCAAGTGTTCTCTCCTTTCTCTCCACCCGGGGGCTAACATCTTGCATCAAAACCTAAAATAATAAACCAAATTAGGGGCTTTAGTCTATCACCCTAAACTACTCTAATTCTACACCCATTAAAGTATATTTCCCTATTTATTAGCACAAAATTATATGAATTACTTTCTCATCCATCCAATCTCATGTGATTTCTTCCAATAGTTGATTGTGCCAATACCTACAAGGATCTTACGTGTTCTCACAACAAATTTTAACATCTTAATTGACCAAATCAAGAAGTAAATGAAGTACAAGGATTGAATTAACAAAACGTATTCTAACATTAAAGATTAATTCCTCCACAACTTTCATCCATCATTTAATTACTTTTCATTTTAAGAAAAAAGATAAAGAAAACTACTCAGAATCCATGGAGAAAACACAACAAGTAGTAATGATAAAAGTAGAAATCATGCAGAAAACACAAAGTCTCAATTAAAACCAAATGAAGTACAAAGCTAAAAACTTATCTCAAGTTCCTTTGAATCGCTTCTTTCTCTTACAAGACTCCCTAAGACTAGTTACCCAACCCTAGAGGGTTTAAATCTCTCTAAAACGATGGATTTTTACATCGAAATCTATACCCACCTTCCCTTTCACTAGGATAAAGATAAGTGTGAAGGAACCCTAAGTAATAATCTTATAACTTCTTACTATAACTAATCTCTCTAAACACACTAATTCAACTTTTTTAACAGCCTCTCTAAACTCTCTTTTAAGTCCATTCTTTTTTATTTTCTTAAAAGGTGCCTTGTTGCCTTTTTAAAATGTATCTATATTTAATGAATCTACCAAAGAAATGCATCCTTTAAAGTGAAATTTGAAAGAATTTAGGCGTCCTTGATCAGTTGCTTACATTTGTATTAAAGGTTTCCTAAAACACCCCTTCAAAATTTACCAAAAATTTGTTAAAATTGCAAAGTAACTATCTGAGCTTAAGCACGGGGCCTTCGGCGCTTAGGTGCGGTCTTCTCTGTTTGCTGGTACTTAGGCACCAGATCTAGGAGTTTAGGCACCCTAGTTCAATTTAACACCTTCATCTTTGCTCTAAATTTGATCCTTTTTCACTCCTTTTGATTTAGTCCATATAATTGTACTTGAAAGAAAAACACACAAATATCTTCCATTAAAGTGCAATATCATAAAAAATATGTATAAAAATGTGTACAAAAATGCTATATATTCTAGGTATATTAAATTCCCCCAAACTTAAAATATTACTTGTCCTCAAGTAACACTACAATCTTTCAAAACCAACAGAAGCAAATTTTGTGAATGAGTTTCTTTAGGAGATTCTAAAATTTTGTTTTAGAAATATAGTATTCCAATTTAGAAAAACATTAGTGAATGAGATCAATTAAAAGTTTGGAAATTTTCTAAAGGTAAAAAGTATGGAAATACGAGCTCCTCTCTAATTTAGAAATACTTGTAGATTTTTCAATTATAGAGTTTAGGCATTCTATCTTCTTTACTTAAAAATTTCCATTAAAAATAATCATACTCACTATATTATATCCTTAAGATTAGGAGTTTCTCAAATCTTATGCATTAACAAGATCAGATGTGGAACTAATTTTTTATTAGGCACTAATCCTCAAGCTTCTCCTCCCATTTTTTTTTTCTGGCGAGGATGACTATATCTAGATAGGCCTTTAATGATTTTGAATTCCACTCTTCCTTTCATGAAGCAAATGTCTGATATTATCCTCTACTTACAAATATAAAAATAGTTTTGAACTACTTTTATTAAAAGAAATGTAAGTATTGAAAATAAAAGTCTAATTTTCATATATTTTTTCAAAATACAATATTTCTTACGAAAGATAGTCAAAACATATTTAACATCTCTTTAATATGAAAAATTTTAACTTAAAACTTTTTCTTCATCACTATAAAGTTTTAACCAAATTTTCTTACTCCTTTCTATATTCAAAATTTTATTACCCTAATATAACTTCATACACATAATCATTTTTCAAATCAAAAATCAAATTTATTTGTAGCATAATTGAGAACAAATAAATTTCAAGTTTTGAAAATTGATTTTTCATTCCGCCAAACTTAATTTTTTACAAAGATTAAATGTTTTAGCATATCATATACAAAGACAAGAATGAAAAATAAAAACATTATGCTTACAAGGGTGTTCATATCCTAAGTATACATGTACAAAAAACTTCAAAACATGAGTAAAAATTATCAAATTTCATTTTGATTCTAACTAATATGAGATTTAAAAGACTTCTATGCAGTGGAGTCTAACATAAAAGGAAAGCACACATATTAACATAATATCACAACCCCAACTGAAAGAAAATACATGGTACTAGATTGAAAATTAAACATAAATTTTTAAATGAAGGTTAGCTGTATTGTAAACTTCCTAAAGCAGTAGAAACAAGTTAAACACAAACCAACAAAGTACATTTAGAATAAAAGAGCTCACATAAGTAATACCACATCAATAACACATAACTACACATCACAACAAACCACAACAACAATGTCTAAGACACCACAAATAACATCACTACAGTCCAAACAACAGTATAAATAAAAGTTCCAAACAACACAATAAATAAAAGTTTAAACATAAATCAACATAATCCAATCACTGCTCACTGTTGTCACCATTGTCATCATATTCATCATCCTCATCATCCCAGAAACTAGTAAAATCATAATGAGGGTACCTTGGGTATGGAGGAAATCACTCTAATCACCTTTAATGAGTTTCTCCATAAATGTGTTATATTTCTCTTCATAATCACTATGTCTTCTCAAGTAAGAATCAATATGATCAACATAGTTTTCAAAATTTGATACCTTATCCGTAGCATAGTCAATATTATTCATCGTCCTTTGAAATAATTAAGACTGTGAATTTTGAATGGTAGATCTGCCATGGGATGTTAATGCACAAGATGTAGAAGTACGTGATGTAAAAGCACCATAACTTCTAGAAAATCCTCCTCTCCAGCCAAAAATAGACTGCTCAAAATAAGACTTCATATTCACACTAGTAATGGGCTTATGAGGTTGAAGAATCTCCTCCCAACTATCAAATTTAACACCAGCTTACTCACATAAAGAAAAGATTAAGGAAGCAAATCCAAAACCTACAGTAATGGCAGCTCTAACAGAACTGGTGATAACTTGATAAATCAAAAATGTAATATTAATCGGTTTATAGTGTTGAATGCAGTAGTTCAGTGTAGCCCTTTTTCTAGCCACTTCTCTAAGATGGTTTGTAGGGAGTAGACTTGCAAAAATAAAATAGTGTCATGCTTTCTCAGTGGCATCTATCTTCGATGTATGAAAATTCACTTTTCTACCACTGGTAAATTTCCATAGACCTCTTCCAACAGTTAAAGAAGAAATGATCTCATCTAACAATATAAGATAAATTTACATTAAATACCTAAAACAAATAAACACAAACAACAAGCAAACAAACTAAACAAAGAAATTAATTTCATTCTTCATTTGGTGTAACATATCCCTGGCATTCATTTGTTTCTACTGAACCATTTGGCATATAGATTTGATAGAACGGATGATGATCAATAACTTTGATAGAATCCTCTTCAATCCACTTATTTTTCAGATACATCATCTTGTCAGCTTCTTCAATGTAACTTGTACCACTGAATTTCATCTTAAGTTGTCATTTAATATGTGCTAAATGTGCATTAATTTATTTTACCTTTGCCTCAATTAAAGTCACATCAGCCTCAATTTTTGCAATCTTCAGCTATTCCTTCAATATCGACAGCTAGGAATCCGTTATATAACTCTTGCGCACTTTGAGTAACAAATTTCTTCTTTATGGCCTCATCCTTTTTCCTTCAAATCATTCTCCAAAAAGACATATTTTCTGACTTTACACTCACAACTCAAATCTCTCTCCACTTAGACTTTACAAAGAAAATTTGGAGAGGGGTAAGTATTCTCTTCATTACCATGCTATTGATAGACTTTAGTAGAGCCTATTCTTACTTCCCACATCCAAGAACCACTAAAAAAAGTTTAAGGCCACTTTACCACATTTAATTCTTCTAGAACATCATTTAGGCACATTTTTATAACTCCCACGCTTAAGCGCTAAATCTGGGCGCCTAAGAGCCAATGCTCATTTTAGCACAGGTCAGCTCAACGACCAAATACTCATTTTGACACATCTAAGATATCAATTTAATTCTTAACACTAACACAACATATTCAAAATACTTACAATTTTCTAAAACAAACACAACAACATAACAATAAAAACACAAGCACACTGATTACTATAGTTTGTTGATCCCTAATATTTATGCTTACGTTTTATAAATGAATTTATACTTCTTTTAAGTGATATCTCTTTCTTTGCAAAGATGCCCAAAACTTAATGCCAATGTAAACAAGAGTTTTAATTGATATTATAAAATGAGATACTATGCAAGTATATGTATCATTATATAGTAATATAGGACTTTCTGATTAAGTTCCGAGATATCAAACCTACAGGGAAAGGTGTTAAATATTTTTAAAAAAGAAAACAGAAAAATAACTTTTTTACTTTTTAAGAAAGATCTTACCCAAAATAAAGATAATATTCTAGGAAAGATAGTTTGATTCTTTTTGTAATTTTTTATAATTTGAAATGAAAGTAAACAACTACTTTAACTAAATTTTTTTAAGACAAAAGCAAATGCAAATAAAATATCTTTTTCCTTATTATGAATGAGTAAAAAGCCATGGAATTTTGCTGTGGAAGTATCTAAAATGCGCTGTGCCAAATAAGAGTAATTATATTCCTTACCCTTACTAGAGATGCTATAAAGAACATAGGTTAATCTAGTGCTTTAGTAATCTTGAAGATGGGCTAGGCAGGAAAGATACTAGCTCTCACTCTAGAGTTTCCTCTTCTCCCTCCACCTAGGGGCTAAAATCACGTATGAAAACATAAAACAATAAATCAAAATGAGGGCTTTATTTATCACTCTAAAGTCCGTTAATTCTACACCATCAAAATATACCTCCCTAGTTATTTTCACTCAACCATATGGATTACATTCTCACCCATATAATCTCATGTGATTCTTACAAATTGTTGACTGAGACAATACCATATCAGTTCTTACTTGTTCTCACAACAAATTTTAACATCTTAATTAGCCAAATCAAGAAGTAAATGAAGTTTAAGGTTTTGAATCATCACAACGTCTTCCAACATTGATTTCCTATACTTCACACAACATCCTTCCATAACTTTATTACTTCATCATTTTAAGGAAAAAGATAAAGAAAACTACTTAGAGTTCATCGGCAAAATGCAATCACAACTTAGTTTAAAAGTAGAAATCAACATGAAAACACAAGAAGTCTTATTTAAAAATCAAATGTAATAACAAAGATAAAGACTTATCTGCAATCCTCTCCACCAGACTCTTGAAGTTTTTTTTGAAAAATTTGCTTTTCCTTACCATACTCCTTAGAGTTTGGGCCAAACTATAAGGACTTCAATTCTCTCTTCTAATCCTAATACACACTATATTAAAGTAAGTAGAAATGGTGAGGTGGAGTGTTGTGTTACTTAAAACTCTCCTACACAATAAATATAAACTACTCACCCTCCAACAACAACCACTTTTCTGATCTTCAAGTCCATTTTTTATAATTTTCCAAGAGGTTTCTTTGCATCTCTTTAAATTATGTCCAGATTCAATGAATTCTTCAAGAGATTCATCCAATCAAGAGTATTTTTAATTAATTTTGGCGCCATTAGGGAGCTACCCACATTTGTACCAAGAGAAGCCTAAAACACCCCTTTAAAATTACACCTAAAGTTAAATAACTCCTATAAATTAACTACCGCGTGTAAGCACGAGGTATTGGTGCTTAGCTGTGAGTGTTCTGCTATGTAAGATTCAAGTCTGGGCGCATAGCCGCGGGGCTCTGGCACGTAAGCATAGGTCCAGGCGCTTAGCCACCACAGATCAGTTTTGCACCTTTCTTTATTTTTGCCCAAAATTTGATACTTATCACAATTATTCATTTAAACATACCTACAAGAAAAATATACATAATACCTTCTATTAATGTGCAATATCATCAAAAATAGATATAAAAATGTGTATAAAAATACTATATATTTGAGGAGTATCAGTTGCCTCCCACAGAGTGCTTAGTTTTACGTCGTCAGCTCGACATACCCAATGCCTATTCTTGGTGACCCAACATCAAAACTTCATTCAATTTAGTTTGATCCGCTGATAAATAGGGTTTTAGTCTATGACCATTCACTTTAAAAATTTTTAGGGTTTTAAGATCTTTGATATCTACAGCTCTATAGGGATAAACTTTTATCACAATAAATGGGCTCATCCACCTGAACTTATGTTTTCCTGAAAATAATCTCAATCTTGCATTATAATGCAAAACTTGTTACCCTGACTCAAAATTTTTAGTAATATTCTTCTGATCATGCCACTTTTTCATCTCATCTTTATAAAATCTTATCATTCTCATATGATTCATTCCTTATTTCTTCCAGCTCATTTAATTGCAATAATCTCTTTTTACCAACATCCTTCAAATTATAATTAAATTCCTTAATAGCCTAATAAGCTTTATGCTCAAGTTTCACTGATAAATGACAAGCTTCCCCTTATATTAACCTGAATGGTGACATTCCTATGGGAGTTCTGTATGTAGTCCTAAAAGCCTACAAAGCATAATCAAGCTTGGATGACTAATAAATTTTCATTGAATTCATAGATTTTTTCTAACTTCTTGTGATTTATCGATTAGAAACTTCAGCTAAGCCAGTTGTCTTAAGATGATAAGCAGTAAAAATTGAATGATTAATACGATATTTCTTTAAAAATTTCTCTATTATTGCATTCTTGAAAAGACTTTCCCCATCAGTTATGATCACTCTCAACACTCCAAATTTATAAAATATATTTGTTTTTAAAAACTTTGTAACACTTTGAGTTTCACATCGAGATAATGCAATAGTTTTAATCCATTTAGACACATAGTCTACTGCTAACAGTATATAATCCCCAAACGTCAAATATTTTAACTTCCAAAATATAATTCATGGGCAAATCATTTCTTCTATAAATATTACCTACACATTGACAACGATCACAATTTTTAATATAAGCATTAACATTTTTAAAGATAGTAGGCCAATAAAATAAAGATTGTAAAATTTTGTATGTTGTTTTATCAACACCAAAATGTCCCCAAAACCAAAATCATGAAAATTTTGGATAGCTTCAAAAGTTTCTTCAAATAGCACACATCTTCGAATAATTATATCCTTTCCCTGTTTAAAAAAATGGTTCATCCCAAAAATAAGTCTAAGCTTCAGATAAAAATTTTCTCTTTTGTTGGTGTGTCGGACGATAAGTTAAAATATTACTAACAATAAAATTCACAATGTCTACATACCATGGAACACTCCATTAATTAATATTGAACAATTTTTCATCTGGAAAATATTCATAAATTTCTTCTTCGGAATAAAGTGATTTGTCGGATTCAATCCTGGATAGATGATCAGAAATTTGATTATCACCTCCCTTTCTTTCTACTATTTCAAAGACAAATTCTTACAAAAGAATAATCCATCATATCAGTCTTGATTTTGCTTCCTTCTTTTTCATTAAATACTTAATAGCAGAATGATCAGTATGCACCACACATTTGGTTCCAATTAAATATGATCTAAATTTAGCAAAGGTGAATACTATTGCTAATAACTCTTTCTCGGTGGTGATAAAATTAATTTGAGCTTCATTAAAAGATTTAGTAGCATAGTAAATTAATTTAAAAATTTTATCATATTTTTTTCCCAAAATATCTCCAGTAGCATAATCACATGCATCGCACATTAATTCAAATGGTTTTTTCCAATTTGGTGAAGCAATAACTGGTGCAGTGATTAATTTGTCTCTTAAAAGCTCAAATGTTTTTTGGCAATCCATATCAAAATTAAAAAGCACATCTTTTTTGAGCATTTGGCTTATTGGCTAAGAAATTTTTAAGAATTCTTTAATATATGGCATGTAGAATCCATAATGTCCTATAAAACTACTAATTTTCCTCACATTAGTTGGGTAAGGTAAATTAGCGATCACTTGAATTTTTACAAGATCTACCTCCATACTTTTCTCCGAAATGTGATGTCCTAAATCAATTTCTCTTGCTACCATAAACTGACATTTTTCCCAATTAAGGACAAAATTTATTTATTCACAGTGTTTAAGAAATTGTGATAAATGTTCTAAAAACGATTCAAATAAAGTTCCAAACACAAAAAAATCTTTCATAAAAACTTCAATTCTTATTTTAATTATATCACATAAATTTACCATCATACATCTTTGAAATGTAGTAGAGGCATTACATAAACCAAATGTTATTCTTCTAAAAGCAAATGTGTCATAAGGATTGATGAACAATGTTTCTCTTAATCCTTTGAAGCAATTTGCATTTGGTGATAACCAGTATATACATCCAGAAAATAAAGTATTTATGCACAGCTAGTGTATCCAACATTTGATCCAGAAATGTTAACGGAAAGTGATTTTTCCTCGTGGCAAGGTTTAGTTTTCAATAATCAATGTATATTTTCCATCCTGTAACTTTCCTTGTCGGAATTTGTTCATTCTTTTTATTAACAGTTACAACCACTCCTTTCTTATGAACATAGTGTATTGGACTAACCCATGCACTATCTGAAATAGGATAGATTATCCCAGCATCTAACCACCTTAAAATTTCTTTATGGAAAACTTCTTTCATAATGAGATTTAATCTCCTTTTAGGATCAGCCCTAGGTTTGTAGTTTTCTTCCATCAGAATTCTATGCGTACAAATTGAAGGACTAATTCCTTTAATTTTAGCAATTGTCAATTCAAAGACTTTCTTATATTTCTTCAAAATTTTTAATAAACACTCTTCTTCTTCTGAAGTTAAGTTTAAGGAAATTATAACCGGAAAAGCTGACGAATCACCTAAAAAGATATACTTTAAATGTTTCGGAAGTAACTTTAATTCATGTTCAAGAGGTTTCTCAATTAATGGACAAAAAGATTTGTGTTTTTCTGTCATGTCTAAAAATTCAAAACTTTCTTGAACAACATATGAATCTTCTTCAATAAAATCATTAAAATGTTCTAATCCTCTTCTTCCTCGTGCTCCAATTCTTTCATTTCTGATCTCTCTTCATAAGTTGTTTTGAAATGACATTCACTAAAATATCTTATTACATCCATTCTGAAACATTCATCATCTTTACCTTTTGTAGGGTATTTCATTGATGTTAAAATATTAAAAGTAACTATTTGATCATTAACACTTATTTCTCTTTTTTTCACATGCATCATTGCTCTTCCTTGAGTTTTATTACTTAATGAATTTGCAATTTCTTCCAACTGATTCTCAATATTTCTAATTGCAGCCTTTGACTTTGTAATTGATTTCTGTAACACCACTTCTTCTATAAATAACTTCTTATCCTTAAATTACAGATTATTATTAAAACTAGGAGGATAAGTATGTCTATAAATATTAATACCTTTTGTATTCTAGTTCCTCAATGTGTTTACTTGATTGTTCACCCATTGCTGATTAGTATCACCCAAGTTGTTATTCCAATTAAATTTAAGATGATTCTTCCAATCTGGGTTATAGTAGTTTGAATATGGGTTATTTGACTTACTTTTTATAGCATTCAAAGTCTCTATAAATGTTTTAGAATTTACCATTTTTCCTATTGAATTCTCTTCAATCATTGGAATTGGTTAAGAAAATTCATTCCAAATTGGTTTATCTTCCTTAAAATTGTAGCAACTTGGTTTGCTAACATAGCAAAAGTTTCTGATTCATGAATATTGGCTATCTTTTTAGGATGTACCCTTTCAGAAGGCCATTAAAAATTATTAGTAGCCATTCTTCAATTAAAGCGTAAGCTTGATGAAATGGTTTCGACATCAATGAACCCCCAGCAGTGTCATCGATAATAGTTCTAAGAGATCCAGGTAATCCATTATAAAAAGTTTGAATAATTAACCAATCTGGCACAGCATGGTATAGACACTTTTTTAGGAGTTCTTTAACTCATTATCAAGCTTCATAAAGAGATTCTTCTTCAAATTGACAAAAATATGTAATATCATTTCTAAGCTTTACAGTTTTTATGGTAAAAATTATTTAGCAAGGAGTTTATGTGTTAAATCACCCCAAGTTCTGATAGATCTAGGTGCTAATAAATTCAACCATATCTTAGCCATATCCCTAAGTGAGAAACGAAAAGGCCTAAGTCTAATAGCCTCATTAGAAACACCATCATATTTAAATGTAGCAAACAATTCTAGAAAATTGGCAAGATGTAACTTTGGACCTTTAGTTGGTGCTCCCCCAAACTGACTATATGATATCATTTGGATAATAGTAGGTTTAAGTTCAAATGAATTAGCAGTTACATAAGGATTTTGAATACTACCATGAAGTTCATCCAAAGTATGGTTTGCATAATCTCTTAACGGTCTATACTCTTGATGAATTTTAACATTTTGATTATTTTGATTTGCCATTACTTGAAATTTTGGTATTTTTTCTGTATTTTTAATTTATTTAACTATTCTAATAGTTCGTTCTAATTCAGAATCGTATGGAACTAGTCCTTCAGAACCTGAACTACACATAAACTATTGCAGCACAATAATGAAAATAAAAATAAAACACACTGGTGGCATCTGGAGTTGTGGGATGTCAGCTTGTCACCAGTCTATTGCCGTCGAGATTTATTTGTGTTGATGTCAGTTTCCTTGTTTGGAGTCGCCACTCTGTTTATCTATCTTATCGCCCTAATCTTCAAAAAATTGTATTTCTTTGGATAACAAACAGGATCCTCAGATATTAAATTTGAAGAAAATAAGGGTCGATAATAAAGAAAACAATAGAATAAGAAATGTCAATGATATTCCTTACACAAGAAGTATCACATGTAAAAGTTTAATAACCATATATTTCTAGGTGTGATACCTATCATGAGTTCTTAAATCTCTTATAGGAGCAAGCTTCTATAGTTAAATTACGTCATAGATAATTATGTTTATATAAGAAAACTTCTGATTAATGTTAACACTTGTTTTCTAAGAGATTCTAAGAACAAGGAAAGAAAAGTCAATGATCAATCTTAAGGGTAATATGTTTCTAAATGTTGTGTGCTACCATAAATATTTGATTTTGTCAATGTCTTTTGTTATGTCATTGTTTTTTTTATTTTTGTTTTGTTGCTTGTCATTTTTCTATCATTTTTCCTTGTTTTTGTTATTTGTTTGGTGGCTATCCTAAAAGTTTTAGGTTTTGTGACTATTCTAAAAGTTTAGGTTTTGTTTCTTTGTCGGTCTTGATTATGTCATTTTAATTTGTTTTTTTAGTGTAATATATGTCATTTTTAATTTATTTTCTTATTTTTCACGTATATGTCACCCTGAAAAATAGGTTTAGCACACCTAATAACATGCAAAGTAAATCTAAAGCGGAACTTGTCTTCAACCTGCAAAAAATAGTGTCAGAATGAGTTAAAAGAAATAATGTGAATTTTATTTCTTCAATTTTTGATTTTGTTGATTTTGAATTAAATCTATATGAACTAGATTTAGATTCAAGGTCTTCTGAATTTAAAGATTTTTGGGTTAAGTCTAATATAAATTAGATATAAAGATAAAATCTAACATAAGTTAGATTTTATTAATTTTAGATTTGATGTCTTTTGAGCCTAAAGATGTTTGATTAAGTCCTACTAGACTTAAAATTAGGTAAAATCTTAGATCAGTATTGTTTGAATCTAAGATGTTTAAGTTAATCTTAGATTCAGTGTCATTGAATCTGAAGACTTTGACTTAGGTGTATTAGACCTAGGTAAGATTTGAATTAGGTTTAATATTGGTTTAACCTATTTTAAGTTTGAATCAAGTTTAATGTAGGTTTAACATGAGTAAAGTTTAACTGAAGTTCAATGTAGGTTGAACCTGATTTTGGATTTGGTTTAATGTAGGTTGAACCTAAATGTTTGGTTTCAGTTAAGTCCAATGTAGGTTGAACCTAAGTTTAAGTTATGTTGCATGTAGATTGAACCTAAGTTTATTTTGAATTCGGTCCAATGCTGGTTGAACCTAATGGTTTCAGTTTGATTTGGATTTAAATTATGTTGGATCTAAGTATAAGTTAAGGTTAGGTTCAATGTATATTGAACCTAAAAGGTTTGAATTTGAGTTTAAGTTTGACTTAGGTTCAAGTTGGGTTGAACCTAAGTATAGATTAAGGTTAGGTTCAATATATGTTTAAACTAAAAGATTTGAGTTTGACTTAGGTTTGGGTTGAACCTAAGTTAGATTAAGGTTAGGTTCAATGTATATTGAACCTAAATGGTTTAAATTTAATTTTAAGTTTGACTTAGATTCAAGTTGGGTTGAACCTAAGTATAGGTTATGGTTAGGTTCACTGTATGTTGAGGTCTAAATTTGACTTAGGTTCAAGTTGGGTTGAACCTAAGTACAGGTTAAGGTTAATTAATCCTATTTAGGTAAGGTCTAATTGATTACTTAGACTTAATTGTGGTTAAGTATAACTTGATTAAGGTTAATTAAACCTAATTTGGGTAAGGTTTAATTGATTAATTAGACTTAATTGTGGTTAAGTATAATTTGATTAAAGTCAATTAAACCTAATTTAGGTAAGGTTTAATTGATTAATCAGACTTAATTGTGGTTAACTCTAATTAGGCTAAAGTTAAATAAACTTAATTTAGGTAAGGTTCAATTGATTAATTAGACTTAATTAGTCGCTAATTCTAATTGGGTTATGGTTAATTAAACCTTATTTAGGTAAGGTGTAATTGATTAATTAGACTTAATTAGTGGTTAAGTCTAATTATGTTAAGGTTAGTTAAATAGAGTTAATTAGGTCTAATCAGAGGTTAAACCTAATTAGGGTTTATGATGTTAAGCCTAATGTGGCTTAGACCTTATTAGGGTTTATTATGTCAAACCTAATGTGATTAAGGTTTAACTTGGTTTAATTAAATCTAGTTAATGTCTTAGGCTTAATTAGGGTTTGTTAACTTAAACTTAATATGATTAAGGTTTAACTTGGTTTAAAAAGGTCTAAATGGTGTCTTAGACCTAATTAGAGTTTGTTAAGTAAAACATAATGTGATTAATGTCTAACTTGGTTTAATTAGGTCTAAATGGTGTCTTAGACCTAATAAGGGTTTGTTAAGTTAAATCTAATGTGATTAAGGTCTAACTTGGTTTAAAGAAGTCTAATTGGTGTTTTAAACATAATTAAGGTACATTAAGTTAAACCTAAAGTGGTTAAAGTCTAACTTGGTTTAATTAGATCTAAATAGTGTCTTAGACCTAATTGGGGTTTGTTAAGTTAAACCTAATGTGATTGAAGTCTAACTTGATTTAATTAAGTCTAATTGGTGTTTAGACAGAATTAGGGTATATTATAGGTTAACATGAGTTGGGGTTTGGGTTAGGTCCATTTGTGCTTGGACCTAAAGATGATGGTTTTGGACTTGGTTTAATGTGGGATGAACCAAGCATAAGATTCCTAGGCTAACACTTAGACCTAAGGGTTTGAGGGTTTTAAATGTAATTTCGGAATATACATTCTTAACCTTAACTAATAGAAATGTCATTTTTTAAATTTCTAAATGGTTGAAAGTTGTTATTTTAGAGATTAGAAATGTCACACTAAATTTCCTAACCATTTTAAATTTAATATCCAATTTCGTTAATCTTTATAATTAATTTTGGAAATAATTACAATGTTTGATAGAAAATAGGAAATTAGACACCCGAGAATTTTCTTACTCCTACAGAAATCACAGAATGTCTCTAAGGATAGAAAGAATATTTTGTAAAATTTCATAATTTTTGGAATTGTAAATAATTTTTATTATATTTTTGTGATTTTTATTGATCAAGAAATGGATTTTTGATTAATTTAAGGTTAATATGGATTTAATTAAATCCTTATTAATCCTAAATTACCAGAGGATGCTACGTGTCCTTGGACTCGTCAAAACGCGGCTGATCCTCTACAGGATTCTGAACAGCGGATCAACTAGGATTAAATTAGATCCATCCATTTCCAAAATATAGAAATGGATGACATTCGTTCATCTCCTTCTTCTGCTCTAAACGCGCAAGCCATCCATAGTTTAGGGCCAAAATCTCACTGGATTCTTGATGGTTTCGAGAAATTTTTGTTCCTATAGCTTCATCTGATGACGAACAACACATCCATATGGTGATGTATGGATTGTGAATTGGTTTCCTTCACTAAGTACTAAACCCAAACCTAAGCTTGGTCGAATGAGCCATACCTTAACCTCAGTGGATGAAACTTCAATTGAATTGGCTCTAGAGCTTCGCCTTGACCTCAGAAAGCTTTCCCCCAACTCAATTTGAGGTGAAATTGGGTCTAGGTATAAGTTTGATCAGAGTGGCTCACGACTTGGAAAATGAAGATGGAACAGTGGGTTAGAGCCTATTGGAAGGGTCAATTTTGATTGGGCTTGTCTTCGTAGGGTTGTAGGAAGCTTTTAAAGGAGTTAATTTGAAGTTTTGAGAAACTTCATTTCAAACTCAAAAGTTGTCCTGTTTTGGGTAAGGAAATTGGTGCAAACAGTGGGTTTCAGGACCTATTTCTTTGGGCAATCAGTCGCTTAGATCCTAGGGAAAAACTTTGATGTTCAAAATTTTTAAAATTGGATAGTGTAAATGTTTCTTCTCTCTTGGGTGAACCTCTCAAGTTTAGCCTTATTTAAAGTCATGGGGAGGCTATGGCTAAACTTGGGATGTCTCGAATTCATTTGGAAGCTATAAATGATTAAAGGCATGCTTAATTGTGAGCAAAATCAGCAACCTTGATGGGAAAATCTGGCATTTAATTACAGATGTATCCCTTGATCATGAAAAGAGATAAAAAAACCCAACATATTATTAATGTTGGGTTTATACACGTCTAGTGTGCCATCACACTATGTTACCCAGAGAATGCATATGTCAAAACCACCAAACGATTCATGCTTATGATGCTTGAATCATAAAATGGACAAACAAGCCTAAATGATCACATCACATCCTTTGAGTTGACTGTATGCTGCTCAAAATTAACAATGTACTAAAGTGTGATTATTCTTCACCACGAGAGGGGCATAACTTTTAGGTGGTTCAACGGATTATTGACACAAGTGAGCACATCATTTATAGAATTTAAATGAGTATTTATTATGCAGGTTTAGGATTTGGAATCTATAGTCACTCATCTGGCACTCACATAAGGATTAATAGAAGGATTTTTTTGATACATAATGGGATTATAGTGGCCAGAGATACTAGTTGATTTTCTTAAACTAGCCAACAACCACATTTTGATAGAAAGTTACAACTCTTCCCCAATATCATTAGGAACCAAGTGGAGTAATTATCACTCACCAAATAAAATTGCCCATGGAGAAGGGTGAAATCCAAGAAACAACCCACTCCCACCTATCTAAGCTTACTTTAAGGATTCTCAAAGGACACTTAAATAACTGGGTGAATAATAGAGCCCATGTTAGAGGATTTGAGTCTGATACACTATGCGATAACTAACTTAATATGAGGAGTTACAACCATCAGTTTACAAAATACTTATGAGACCCTTTAAAAGTCATGATGATCAAGATAGTTGAGGTCAAATACAACAAAGTTGAAATCCAAGAAACCTCGATAGAAGATGGAGCATATCTTAAGGATTAGAAGAAATACTACACATACCATCAAAATCATGATGTTGACACTGAGGAGTGGTGGCCCCTTCGAAGCCTAATTCGGGATTTGTTCAAAGTCAAAATGTTGAGGGAGTTTGTAGCACAAAAAATCTATTTAGTAATAAGGAAAGACTAGTATTAAAGAAATCATGAACAAGTGAGTCTGAGCTTATGTGATATATATGATCATAATAATTTCCATCATCATTAGAGGGGATGCAGGAGAGTCATTCCATTGAGCAAACTTAAAGAGGACTTGAACTGCTAAATTATGCACAACCTTCTTGAAGCCATGAAGTCACTCACAACCTCCTATCTCTTTGATTGATGCAGACTGCTGCTAAAGGGAAAACCATACAATGACTCTAACCTTATCACCAACCTAATTGCCAAGTAGTAGGTTCGAAGCATATTCATTGTCTTTGAGAACTTAGAGAAGATCATCTTCAAATAGGTATTTAACAAGATGAATTTGAGCAACTCCCATCTTCCGACCATACGTGTTTTTTTAGGAAAGGAAAAAAATTCCAATGAATCATTAACTTTTGAGTCACTTGGGGAGAAGGTGATAACTAATTCATAGACATAACAGATTTTTTCACGATCAAGTCCTCGCCCACCTACAATGTTATCTTCAGTCTCCCATTGCTCAACTCACTCTAAGCTATCACATCCAAGTACCATAAAACTGTGAATGCTTTTAGGGATAGGAAGGTGATCAATGTAAAAGACGACCTGAAGCAGTCCCACACTTGCTATCTTCATGTGGTTGAAAGTGTTCATTAAGAGTCTCTAGATTTTTACATCCATTGAGAGGACGTACTCGAGATTAGTGAGACCAAACAAAGGTTCCTATCAATGGTGATAATACTAGTAATTTTTTCTTATTGAGAGGTGGATTTGATTTAGGTCATAGAGACAAGCTGCTTTGAACTCTACAGAGCACCCGAGACATCTTCGCATGATCAATCACTATGATGTATGGAGTGTTTGTCGATGTTTCCTATCACCAAGTGAGGAGGGAGACCGTCCCTGCCTCCAGTCGCCATCCACAACAAATAAATTATATTAAATTAATTAGTTTACATAACAAAATACTATGTAATAAACTAATATTACACCAGTATGTAGTAAACAAAATATGAACTCTACGCATTAAATAGATAGAACAATCTGTGAAGTAAAAGCTACAAACCAGTAAAACTGAAAACAAAAAATTATGAAGTAAACTGGAAAACAAAATTATGAAGTGGAAACTATAAGCTAGTCAAAATGAAAATGAAACAATGCATACTAAATAGTATAAGGCGAAACTATAAAGTGCAGTCTACAGACTAAGGGGACTGATACTTAAACTATTTAATGTTACTTGATCTTCTTACTCAGCATCATCTGCGACTAGAGGATTTATCAGAATTTATTCGTCAGATGCATCGCCAGATTCCTAATCATTACCTAGAGGAATTACTTCATTTTGTACACTAGCATCCTTTAAATTGAGCTCTTCATGGATTGGATCGAGTGGGAAACATAAATCTATCATTTCAATTTCATGATGAGCAAATTTAATATTAATATAAATATCAATGGTGGCTCTAGGTTGATTTGATATGAAAACTGCTCAATCAACATTTTCTCTTACTTTATGAGATAACAAAGGTAATAAAACTGAAACACCTATTCACTTTCATTTCTATGCTATTATAATGCTGGTTAACCTTGTTCTATGATTAGGAACATGATCGAACCAATCATAGTTGAAGAAGAATATAATTCCTTCAATGGAGTAGGGATAAGATAATTTAGTAATTTCTTCAAGAAAGGTAATAAACCTGACATACTATTCACTTTCATTTCTATGCTATTATAATGTTGGTTACCCTTGTTCCATGATTAGGAACATGATCGAACCAATCACACAGTAATCTATCTTCTTATCTGATTTATTGTGTGCCTTAACATAACTGCCCAAATTACAAGTATTTTTTCCTTCAGACCGGGATCTTGCATAAAACGAGTATCCTTGCACATAGTTCCCCAAGAAAATTCTATCAAGCTATAATCTGTTACTCCATTTTTCCATTCATGGTTCTATTAATACATAATAAATCACGTGTAAGTGAAAATTCATGTGTGAGATCAATGGCAAATTTGTCAATTCTAACTCACATGTGTTATAAATCATTGCGGAAAATTATTCTTGATCTCGTTAATGGTGATATCATCTTCAACTAAACTTTACAAATCCATGAATAAACTGTTCGCACATTAAAATATTCTTGAATAAGCTCATCATGAAATTTTCACCTGAATGCATGAAATAAACTGTAATAAAAAATGCATTACTCAATAAATTTTTGAACGTAGTCACAATAGATAAGAAAATAAAGTTTCGTTGATAAAATTTTTTTATCACTAACCTAACGATTGTGAAACTGAAAACGACATTGGAGGCACCACACCTACTAACTCTTTAATGAAACCAACTTGTTCAAAGTAGTAGGAGAAAAATGTCATAATGTTCTATAATAAAATATGCCTCACATGCTGATCCTCATAGTTGAATCTTATTCTTTTCATGTCCCTTCAACTTATTCAAAAATCTACACAAAATATTATTTAAAACACTTTGACAAAATTCCTTATAAATAAGTGATTAACTACATACTTTATGACTAATTAGTTCTCAAACGGTTACAGCCAGCAGTACTATACAAAACCTCTAATTAATGCCTTGCGGGATAAAAGTACAGGTTGATGCTGGTGTGTATATTTTGTAAAGCTGACAAAGTATTATAGTAATGATTTTTTCTAACTAGCATGCACCATCAAGTTATAAATGAGTTGCACATAATTCCTTGAAGAACACACTGATTTCAATCAATGGATTAAGTACTTTATTCGGCAAACAGCTAAATACGGTTAGCATCAAATTTTGAAGAAAATATGGGAATCATGACTATTTGTTCTAAATATTTTTCCTGCACCCACATCAACACAGTAGCTCAATTTTCAAGCATAACTGCTCAAAAATTTTAGTGATTGGAGCCCCTCACAAATTATTCTTGATTGGGAAAAATTAAGGGAATATTTTTCTTTAAACTTCATGAGCTTGATAATAGCAGTTTCTTAGATCTGTGTCTCCCATCTTTTGCTTATCTACTTCAAATCGAGTCTGAAATTCACGTTTTCCTTAGTTTTTCCCTTAAAATTCATCACAATATTGAAAATGTTATCAAAAAAGTTTTTCTTCTATGTGCATGAAATCAATATTTTTTTATCATGTTATTCCTTTAGTAAGCCAAATCCAAAAAAATGACATTTTTTTCTAATTAACACCAAACCCTAAGGGATGATGTAAAGAATGGTCGGGGTAAACAATAATCTTAGGAATGCCACTAACACTTTCGAGTAAATCTTTCCTCGATAATCTTGGAGTTGGCATTGATTTTTGGTTTTTGTTTCTTCTGAATGCATTTATATTTCTCTTCAAGTGTTGTTCATAATTTATAAACATACAGTGACACTCAAATCCAAAATTTTTCTCGCCATGCTGAAGAGTAAATGACTTAGATGAATTCATAAAATATTGAGAGGCTAAATTTCCCATTGTGCTCCACCCATTTAACAATCCATATGTAAAAAATCACTTATTGCCCACATTGGTGATGCTATCATTAGAAAATTTTATTTTATGGAAACGTCATACATCATGACACCTCTCTATCGAAGCATAAGCCATGCCAAATGTTATGTGCCTCCGCAGCAAACTCCATTGATGATTTATGATAATATTTACATGCCTCTTCACTTGTAGGATGATTCATTGAGTTGATTTACTCTGATCTGCTATAATTCCATGTTATATGTGCAACAAAATGTATAGAACTATATAGCCTCTAAAGATGTAGAATAAGTTGTAGATGAAAAGGCTTCTTGAAAGAACTTTCATTTGTCATTTATTTTTTCTTTTTTGATTTACTCTGATCTGTATCGATTCCTTATCGTTCTAGTATTTTAATATAACATACATCTATTTACACAACAATCAATCATCTTTGCTTTAATTCCTAACATAGAGACCAACTTTCTCATCCTGTATAAACTTCAGGGACTAAATTTTTGGTTATATTTGTATCTTTCAGTAACCTTGAAAACTTATTGAAGCGCTCTCGTTATAATTTATTTTAATTTTTAACATTCTGAGAGCTACATATAACTTAGAATGAGATGTGCGACCCTTCCACAGTGGCCTTTAAGCATCATTCAATAAATCATAAAACATCTGAGCCTCAGAGTTTGATGCTTCTTCCGGCTGCACTTGACTCACATATTCTTTTATTGTCCCATCAAAGAACATTTATTCAAATATACTATATTTAAATTAATGTGGAGGATCATAGCTTATCAAAGGAGTATAACTAAATGTTATAGGGTTAGCCTCTTCATGTGAAGTCCAAATCCAGTAATCAGGTTGAAATCTCCTGCAATATAAATCATATCTCACTTCATGAGGTTTTACGTGTGTTTAATTTCTATATTTCAAACATGGATATCAAAACCTACCCTTGAATAAGTAAACTGACACTTGATATATAACTGTCATAATGTTCTCAACACCATTCAATAACTATGTAGTGATTTTTTTTATCTGGATAAATCAATTATACATCCATGATCTTGTTATGTAAATATCCGTAGAAAACCTACAACATAAAAAATCAACACATCATTTTGTGTGATCATTAAATTATGTACATTTTCTTATAAAGATTATTGTACAATGATTTGGCAAACAAGTCATTGGGTGGCAAAACTTTAGTGATAGTAGCCTAAGATCTAGAAAACTATTTTAATTGTTATTGAGATGAGAATGCAAGGGTGGCTGAGTGGATTTACAATTTGAGAACAATTAATAAGGCAAGTGTAAATGTGGTAGACCTAGATCTACGTAATCTACAGAAAATTTTTAAAGGACTGTCTAAAATATTGAAAAAAAGAGTGCATTATTATATTAAGGTCAATATCCTGCATTTTCATTACGCTCTAGAATTCATACATAGCCCCTATGATTATGTCTATTTGCTAAAGAGCAAAAACATAAGGCCAAAGCTATTAGAGAGTGTAGCATTGATACACCTAAAATATAGAGTATATTTATATACATTTTTATACCTTTTTTTATGATATTGCACTTTAATAGAAGGTATTTTGTGTATTTTTCTTACAGGTATGATTAAATGGATGAATGTGATGAAAGAAGTGAAAAAGGATTAAATTCAGAGCAAAAATGAAGAAAAATGAAGAAATGATCTGTGGCGGCTAAGCGCCAGAACCCGCGCTTATGCGCCAAGGCCCCACCGCTATTCGTCTAGAGTTGGAGCATACACACAAGATGATCCACGGCTAAGTGTTGGAGGCTCGTGCTTAAGCGCGACAACTACAAAAGAGGAGTTATTTAATTTTTTGCAAGAGTTTGAGGAGGTTTCTAAGGCATCTCTTGATGAGAATGTGGGTAACTTCCTATTTGCGCCAAATTTCATTCAAAATACTCTTGAATGGATGCATATTTGGAAGATACGTTGAATATGGACACAATTTGAAGAGATATGAAGGCACCTTTTGAAAAAGTATTAAAAAGAGAAGACATGAAGATCAGAGTGTGTGTGCATTGTGTGTGTGTGTGTGTGTGATTATAGGTTTTAAAGGGTCTAGTAAGAGAGTAAATTAGAGTGTTTTAGTGTGGTTGTTGTAGAGTGTGTAAGTAGTGTAAGAGAGTTCTTTCATTAACTACTACTCCACTTCACCACTTTTTTTACTTAAATTTAGTTTGTATTAGGATTAGATTAGAGATTTGGAGTCCTCAGAGTTGGGCGCCAGCCTCTAAGGAGAATTGTAAGGAAATGCAAAGTTGCAAAGGAACTTTAAGTGTGATTGTAGAGAGGATTTATAGATAAGTCTTTATATTTATTATTACATTTGGTTTGTAAATTAAGACTTCTTGTGTATTCACTATGATTTCTTCTATTAAACCAAGTTGTGATTGTATTTTCTCCATGAATTCTGAGTAGTTTTCTTTATCTTTTTTCTTAATATGATGAAGTAATAAAGATATGGAAGGATGTTGTGTGAAGTATTGGACTTCAATGATGGATGAAGTTGTTATGATTCAAAACTATGCACTTCACTTACTTCTTGATTTAGCCAATTAAGATGTTAAAATATGTTGTGAGAACTTGTAAGAACTGACATGGTATTGTCTCAGTCAACAATTGGAAAAAAATCACATGATAGTATATGGATGAGAATAACATTCAAATGGTTGAGTGCAAAAAAATAAAGAGATATACTTTGATGGGTATAGAATTAGAGGATTTTAGAGTGACAGACTACAGCCCCCAATTAGATTTATTGTTTTATGTTTGATACGAGATGTTAGCCCCCAGGTGGAGGAAATCTAGGAAACTCTAGAGTGAGAGCTAGTATCTTTCTAGCTAACCCATCTTCAAGATTTATAAAACAATAGGTTAACCTATGTTCTTTATAACATATCTAGTGAGGGTAAAGAATATAATTGCTTAGCACAACACATTTAGGATACTTCCACAACAAAATTTCATAACTTGTTACTTATTCATAAGAAGTAAAAGATTTTTTATTTGCATTTGCTCACATCTTGAAAAAGTTTAGTTAAAGTTATTGTAACTTTTATTTTAAATTATAAAAATTAACAAAAATGAATCAAAATATATTTCCTCTAATATTATCTTTAGTTTGTGTAAGATTTTTCTTAAGAAGTAAAAAGTTAATTTTTTTATTTTTGTTGTTTATCACTATCCCTATGGGTTCGATATCTTGAGGCTTAATTAGAAAGTTCTTTATTGTTTGATAACGATATGTATACTTGCATAGAATCCCATATTATAATATAATTAAAGAGAAGTATTATTTCATATATAAAACGTAAGCATAAACAAGTTCTTGGCACCATTTCTGGGGACAGAAATAAAATAAAGAACATTTAAAAAAATTAATTTTTACTTTTTAAAGTCTTATTTAAACTATTTAGATTTTTTTCAAGAAATTGTTTTTTATGTTGTGTGAACTTTACTTTATTGTGCTTTATAATAGTGTATGTGTAGTTCAAGTTCCGAAAGACTTGTCCCTTACAATTTTGAATTAGAATGAACTATAAGAAAAATTAAAAAGATTAAAAATACAGAAAAAGATAAAATATTCAAGAAATAACAAATCAAAATAATCAAAATACTGAAATCCATCAAGCATTTAGACTTTTAAGAGATTATGCTAACTCTACAGTAGATGAATTTCATGGTAGTATTCAAAATCGTGCTTTAGATGCTAGTTCATTTGAACTTAAACCTTTTATTATCTAAATGGTATCTAATACCAGTTTGGGGGTGCACCAACTAAGGATCTAAATTTACATCTTGCAAATTTTATAGAATTGTGTGCTACATTTAATTATGATGGCATTTCAGTTGATGTTATTAGACTTAAAAATTTTCCTTTTTCATTAACGGATAAAGATAAGATGTGGTTAAATTTGTTAACACCTGGATCTATCTGAACTTGGGGTGATTTAGCATAAAAGTTTCTTACTAAATATTTTCTACTATCAATGGTTGCAAAGCTTAGAAATGATATTACATCATTTTGCCAGTTTGAAGGGGAATCTATTTATGAAGCATGGGAACATTTTAAAGATGTCCTATGAAAGTGTCCACATCATTTGAAACCAGATTAATTTATAATTCAATCTTTTTATAATGGATTAATTGGATCTCTTAGATCTATTATCGATGATATTGTTGACTGTTCAATGATGTCTTAATAGTTTAGTGATGCTTATACTTTAATTGAAGAAATGACTACAAATAATTTTCAATTTCCTTCTGAGAGGGTAAATCCTAAAAATGTAGTCAATATTCATGAATCTAATGCTTTTGCAATATTAATAAATTAAGTTGCTATAAATTCAAGGAAGATAGACCAATTTGGAATGAATTTTTCTCAACTAATTTTAATGATTGAAGAAAATTTAGTAGGCTAAATGGTAGATTCTCAAACATCATTAGAAACTTTGAATGTCATAAATAAGTCTAATAACTCATATTCCAATTATTATAACCCTGGTTAGAAGAACCATCCAAACTTTAACTGCAATAATATTAATCAGGGTGGTAATAATAAAAAATGAGGAACACTCAAGTAAATCCATTGGGGAATTGGAACAACCAAGGGAATATTAATTTTAGACCTACTTATCATCTAGGTTTTAATAGTGCTTCAAAATTTAAGGAGAATAAGTTGTCTATAGAAGAAGTGGTGTTACAAATGGGAAATCAATTGCAAAGTCGGGGAGCTACAATTAGAAATATTGAGAATCAATTGGAACAGATAGCCAATTTACTAAGTAGACAAAAAAGAGAGTTGGAAGGTACAGTTCAAAAAGATATTAAAAGTAAAGAAAAAAAAGGTTTGGAAAGACTCGTTTATCCACCAAAGATTGATTTAGAAAAACCTCCACCACTATTTCCTCCGAGACTTCGACAACAAAAATTGGATAAGCAATGTTCAAAATGCTTGGAGATTTTTAAGAAACTTACAATAAATATTCCATTTGCTGAAGCCTTGGAACAATTGCCAGGCTATGTGAAGTTTATAAAGAATATTTTAAACAGAAAAAGGAAGTTTGAAGGTAACGAGACTGTTGCACTTAGTGAAGATTCCAGTGCAATAATTCAAAAAAACTTCCTGAAAAGCTTAAAGATTCTGGTAGCTTCACAATTCGATGTGCAATCAACGACAAAATTTATGGGAAAGCTTTATGTGATTTAGGTGCAAGCATTAACCTTATGCCATTATCAATATTTAAAAGACTGGAATTAGGTGAAATAACCCTGACTACTATAACTTTGCAGTTAACATATTGTTCGATAACCTATCCTAAAGGAGTTATAGAAGATGTTTTAGTAATAGTGGATCAACTTATCTTTCTTGTTGATTTCATTGTGTTAGATATGGAGGAAGATAAGGAGATACCTATTAATTTGGGGAGACCTTCCCTAGCTACAAGAAGAGCAATGATAGATGTGTAGAAAGGGGAATTAACTATGAGTGTTAATGATCAAACTATTACATTTAATATTTCAAAATCAATGAAATATCCTATAAAAGGTAAAGATGATGAATGTTTCAGGATGGATGTAATGAGATATTTAAGTGAATGCCATTTCAAAGTAAATTATGAAGAAAAATCTGAAATTGAAAAGTTGGAACACGAGTAAGAAGAGGAAACAAAATATTCTAGTGACTTTAATGAAGAAGATTTATGTTATATTCAAGAAAGTTTTGAAGTTTTGGATATGTCAAAGAAATATGAATCTTTTTGTCCATCAATTGAAAAACCTCCTAAACTATAATGGAAGTTACTTCATGAACTTTTAAAAAAGCCTTTTTAGGCGATTTCTCAACTTTATCTGTTTTAATTTTCTCAAAATTAACTATTGAAGAAGAAGAAAGTTTGCTTAAAGCTTTAAAGAAATATAAGAAAGCCCTTGGATGGACAATTGCCGATATTAAAGGAATCAGTCATTCAATTTGTATGCACAGAAACCTTATAGAAGAAAACTGCAAACCCAGGGCTGATCCTCAAAGGAGATTAAATCCTATTTCAAAAGAAGTTGTTAATAAAGAAATTTTAAAGTGGTTTGGCGCTAGAATTATCTACCCTATTTCAGATAGTGCATGTGTTAGTCCTATTCATTTTATTCCTAAGAAAGGAGGAGTAATTGTAATTGTTAATGCAAGGAATAAATTAATACCAAAAAGACAAGTTACAGGATTGTGAATATGTATTGATTATAAGAAATTAAATCTTGTCACCAGGAAAGATTATTTTCAAAGTAATCTACTATGCTAGTAGAGCTCTTAATGAAGCTCAAATTAGTTATACCACAACTGAGAAAGAGGTATTAACTATAGTATTTATTGTTGATAAATTCAAATAATATTTAATTGAAACTAAATGTGTGGTGCATACTGAACATTATGCTATTAAATATTTAAGTAAAAAAGGACGCTAAACCAAGATTGATAAGATGGATTCTTATTTTGCAAGAATTTGACTTTAAGATAGTAAATAGGAAGGGTACTGATAATGGAATTGTTGATCATCTGTGCAGGCCTGAAAATGAAAAATCTCTCTTTTCTAACGAGGAAATCAATGAGCATTTTCTTGATGAAAAATTGTTCACTATAAATGAGTGGTGTGTTCCATGGTATGCAGACATTATAAACTTTATTGTTAGTGATGTTTTTCTCTATTGATTGACATACCAACTAAGTAAGAATATAAACAAGGAAAGGATATGATTATTTGAAGATGTGTGCCATTAGAATAAATTTATGAATATATTAAAAATGTCATGATTCAGATTTTTGGGGATATTTTAGTGTTGATAAAATTGCATATAAGATTCTATAATCTGGATTTTATTGGCCTACAATTTCTAAGGATGTAATGTTTGTATTAAAAATTGTGATCAATGTCAGCGCGTAGGCAATATTTCTAGAAGAAATGAAATGCCCCTCAATTATATGTTGGAAGTTGAAATATTTGACGTTTGAGGATTAGATTTCATGAACCATTTATACAATTTTTCTGAGATTTATATCTATTGATAGCAGTGGATTATGTATCCAAATGGATACAAGTTACTAATTTACCTCGTGTGATGCTTGAAGTGTTGCAAAATTTTTAAGAAAGAACATATTTTGTAGGTTTAGACTGCCAAGAGTAATCATAACTAATGAAGGAAGTCATTTTAGAAATACAATTATGGAGAAACTAGTATAGAAATACCATATCATCTATAAAATTGCTACTGTTTATCATCCTCAGACAAGTAGTTTGGTTGAATTATCCAATCATGAAATTAAAAGAATTTTGGAAAAATATGTTGATCCAAATAGAAAGGATTGGTCAATCAAACTGGATTTTATTTTATGGGCTTATAGGACTACATATAGTACTTCTATAGGAATGTCCCCCCATATAAGCTAATGTTCGAGAAAGCTTGTCATTTACTGGTTGAATTTGAGCATAAAACATATTGGGCTATTAAAGAGTTCAATTATAATTTTAAGGATTTTTGGAGAGAAAAGATTATTGCAATTAAATGAGCTTGAACAGATAAGGAATGAATCATATGAAAGTGCTAAGATATATAAAGAAAAGAGGAAGTTGTGGCATGATCGTAGGATTCTAAATAAGAATATTGATTCAGGACAACAAGTTTTGCAATATATTGTCAGATTAAGATTATTTACTGGAAAACTTTAGTCTAGGTGGATGGGCCCATTTATTGTAATAAAATTTTATCCCTATGGAGCTGTGGATATTAAAGATCCTAAAACTGAGAAAATATTCAAAGTAAATGGTCGTAAACTGAAACTTTATTTCTCAGTTGATGAACTTAAACTTGATGAGAATTTGATGTTGGGTCACCCAGAATAAGCATTGGGTATGTCGGGTTGACGACATTAAACCAAGTACTTTGTGGGAGGCAACCCATAGTTATCGGTGTGCTTTGCTTTAAGTTTGTTTTGTGTGCTTTATTTAGTTTGAAGTAAGAATTATATGGAAGTATTTTGATTATATTATGTTATTGGAGATTAATGAGACCTTAATTTATAATTTGGATGAGTTAAAATGAGTATTCGGACTTTTAGGCAGACCTGTGCTGAAATGAGCACTGGCGGATAAGCGCCAGTAGTTGGCGCTTAGGCGACGGAGATATGAAAAACGTGAAAAATGTGTTTTTAGAAGCCATTGTCATGGGGAAGTTGAATGGCACATTTATGGAAGGTTTGTCAACGTGGGAGGATGGTTTTCGGCCATCTAAACTCTAAAAGAAGGGACCAAATTAAAGGAATTACATCTCGATCCAAATTACTATCCTAAGAGTCTTACAAAAGAGTTTAAATTAGAGAAATGTCTTCTTGGGAGAGTGAAATTAAGAAGGAGGATATAAACAAGAAGAAGTTTATTTCTGAGAATGCACAAGAGTTATATAAAGGATTCCTATATGTTAATATTCAAGGAATTTCAGAAAATATTGCGAAGATCGAGGCTGATGTTGTATCAATTGAAGCAAAGGTAAATAAAACTAATGCACATCTAGCACATATTGGATGGCAATTAAAGATGCAATTTATTCATACTAGTCATGTTAAAAAAGCGGATAATGCGATGTTTTTGAAGAACAAGTGGATAGAAGAAGATTCGACAAGAGTTTTCAACCATCGCCCGTTCTATCAAATCTATATTCGAAATGGTTCAGATGGAACTAATGGAGGTTATATTCCACCTAATGGAGATTGGAATTAAGTTCTATATTTTTGTTATGTGTTAAATCTATTTTGTTAAGAGTTATTTTGTAAATGCTTTATGTATCTTAGGAGTTATATATGTGTTTGTAGTTTTAGTTTGTGTTTTGCTTAAGCATTTAAAAATGAGTAGAAAAGATTAGATCTTATCCAAGGATATTCGACTAAAGACTTATAATTTATAATTGTAATTTGTTTGTGTTTTACTAAGTAAAAGTTTGTATTTGTGTAAAACTTGTGTTAAATCTTTTTGAATTTCTAGATGCGTAATTCTGGAGTTAAGAAGATAATAAGGTGATAATATACTTATAAAAATAATTAGGGTTGATTAAGTGTGTGAAAATATAAATTTAATAAAAAAATCGAAAACTACTAGTTGGCGGCTAAGCTCCAAACCCCCGTGCTTACGCGCCAGAGCTCCGCGGCTAATCGCCGTACTTTCATGCTTAGGCGCCGATTTGTGGAAATCAGTTTTCACATTTCAAAAAACCCGATAAATCACAACAATTTTCACCCTGTCATCTTCAACCTTCGGCATTCATGATTTAAAGAGTTAGGGCATCACCAAGCTTTGTGATTCTTGAGTCGTTTAAAGTGGAAATTGATGGATTTGATCTTCTTGAGGTAAGAGCACAACTCCTAAGTAAAATTTTTTATTTTCACCCTATATTTTGAGTAAATTTTTGAGAAATCCGAAATCACTATTTGTGGTGAAAATTTAAGAAAAAGCTTTATAAATTACTTGGATTTAGTAGTTTAAGCCTTTGGAAATTAAGTTTAATGGTTTTGAGTTGAATGTGGGATTTATAGTGACGTTTATATAAGTTTTAGAAATGGCACCGAAGAAGAGCAAGTTGAAAGCCACTTTCGATTCTAACAAGTTCGTTTGCTCTAAAGCTTACATCTAACATTTGGAGGGAATCAAGAAAACTCTAGAGTGAGAGCAAGTATCTTTCCTTCCTAATCCGTCTTCAATATTTATAAAACAATAGGTTAATCTATGTTTTTTATAACATATTTAGTAAGGGTAAAGAATATAATTGCTCATTTTTGACACAATAAATTTAGTATACTTCAACAACAAAAAATTTCATAACTTATTACTGATTAAGAAGGAAAAATTTATTTTATTTACATTTGCTTACATCTTATAAAAGTTTAGTTAAAGTTATTGTTTACTTTTATTTCAAATTATAAAAATTAACAAAAAGAATCAAAATTTATTTCCTAGAATAATAACTTTAGTTTGAGTAAGATTTTTTTTTTTAAATAAAAAGTTAATTTCTTATTTTCATTATTTATCATTGTTCGTGTGAGTTCGATATCTCAGAGCTTAATCAGAATGTCCTTTATTATTTAATAACGATATGTATACTTGCGTAAAATCTCATATTATAATATTAATAAAGATAAGTATCATTTCATATATAAAATGTAAGCATAATTATCTATGGATCAAGCATTCCAAAGGTCAAAGCTATGAATTCTAAAGGTCATAAACGAGTGTCAAAAAAATGACTCATTTTCTACTCGTATACAATCTATTGTGCATCCACGATCTTAAAATTTGGATATCCATTAACACTATTCAGATTTCTTGAAAAACATATTTAGAACATTTGTTAAATAAACCTTTTCATACGTACCAATTGAAATTGACATGTTATATAGATAAATACATAAATAAACCCGTACTAGCTTTTATCATGTTAAATATACTACCATTCTAACTTACAAAAGTGAAATAAACTCTTTCAGGCATAGCTAATTCAAGTGGCATTTAATGAAATAATTGAGATTTACGTATACATGAGCCAAACTGACTCATGAGTCATCTTGTGCTCAATTTGATAAGTGGCTCATAAGCTTCTTTAAAGAATTAACAAACCAAGCTCAATCTATCTTATGTTATAATCATTATATTTATAAGATTCATTAAGAATATTACTTCCAAATTTAATCAACACATAATAATATTTTACTAACCTATATTATCTCCTACAACAATTTAAATATTAATCATTATTAAATTTTTTCAAAGAACTATATTTTTAATCAATAATAAACATAATATTACATTACCAAACAAAAAAACGTAAAAACTAATAGGGGACGATGAAGTACATATCACTCAATTCTTATGTACATACATATCTGACACCTAAACTTCTCTTTTTATGTTTAAATCAATCAAATATTTCATACCAAATCAAGAATAAAATCATTTTAACTTCTTATATGAAAGTGAAATATATGCTTTCATGAATACTTATGGTGGTTTATATTTAAAAATTAAAGTTGCGATGTTATATATGTAAATACATAGGAATAAAATGGTATATATGTAAATCTTCCAAAATAATATCATATAGAGGCAAAAATCTTTCTGTCCTCAATGGTTTCTTGTAGGAGCAGAAGGATGAGAAATATTAGAGTTTCAGCGGTCTCTATAAGCCATGATCCCTTCATTATCTTTCCCAGTTAGCTCTAGTGGTAATAATAAAATCACCCAAGAGGGTTCACTAAGGCTAGGGTTTTAGGAAAAATCAAGTGAAGGAGGAGAAGAGGGTTTCATGCATAAGGGAGAAGAAAGGAGAAATGAGGAATTACATTCCAAGTTTGTTGATAAACACTATTTCTAACATTTTAGCCATAGTTTAGTAGCCTTCTATTTTAAATAGCATCATAACTGAATTTGGAAAGTTGTTGGTTATCATTGAACGACCGTTAGTTCATAACCTAGGAAACATGACTTTGTTAATTACTGATGACTTTATTATGTGGTTTTTATTTAGAGTTTAACCGACATATTAAACCATCGGTTACTCTAAACATGTTGTCTAAAATAATTTTTGAGCAAAAGTGATGGTTTGTGCAGCACTTATGCCATCAAAAATTATTTATATGTTGATTTATTGATAAGCCATATCGAAATTTGACATGATATTTTGATGCACATAAAGCTTTTAGTTTTTGAGTCAGATATAGTTGATTTTTCTGTGATGTTACAATCCATGTTATGGGCGATTTGGACAGTTCTGTCTATCATACATCTAAAATATATAGTATTTTTATGCACATTTTTATTCCTATTTTTAATGATATTAAACTTTAATGGAAGGTAATTTGTGTTTTTCTTGCAAGTATGATAAAAATGGATGGTCATGATGAAAGGAGCAAAATTGGATCAAATTTGGAGCAAAAAAAGATGAAAAATTAAAATTTGGGCACTGGCGGCTAAGCGCCGCTGGGCCAGCGCTTAGCCGCCACAGTTAAAAATTGAAATTCAATTGAATTTGGCGCCAATTTCAAAGGGAATGGGATGCAACTCTTGGCGGTAACTTCCATAACTTCCTTTGGGAGGTAAGTTTGAATGAAGGGGTGCATTCTTTGGTGGATACATTGAATCTGGACACATTTTGAAGAGACACCAAGGCACCTTTTGGGAGCTCTTCCTTTGCATTTTGAAGAGAGTTTTCATTAGAAGTAGGAGTATAGAGTAGAAAAAGAACTCTTCCTTTGCATTTTGAAGGGTTCTTTCTATCTTTCTTTCTTTCTTTCTTTCTTTCTTCCACTTACATTTTGAAGAGAGGTTTTATAGTATTTTACTTTTATTTTACGAGATTTTTTATTAAGAGTAGGAGTAAAGAGTAGAAAGAAGAAAAGGGTCGGAGTGAAGTCCTCTTCTTCCCACTTCTTTTATTTCTTTTAAGTTTAGTTTTTATTGAAGTCTGAAGTTATTCTGAGTCATCGGAGTTGGGAGATCCGCTCTGAGGAGTAGTTTAGTGAAGGGTTATAGTTTCAGAGGAACTTCCTGAGTCTTGTGGAGAGAATTTTCAGATAAGTGTTTACTTTTATTCTTACATTTAGTTTTTTAATTAATACTTATTTTTGTTTGTTATTTTTCTTATGGTTTTTAATTTCAAATCAATGTATTTTTGTATTTTCTTAATGCATTATGAGTAGTTTACTTTATCTTTTTCTTTCTTAAATGGAGAAGTAAATAATTTATGGAGAATTGTTGTGGAAAGTATAAGTGTCTAAAAGTTAGAAAAAGTTGTGAAGATTGATTGTAAAAACTTTGTTTACTTCTTAATTTGGCCTGTTAAGTTGTAGAATTTCTTGAGATTATGTAAGATCCAATGCGGTATTGTCTCATAAAAGTTAGTAAGAATCACATGCAATTATATGGGTGAGAATTGTACTCCATATAATTGAATGTAATATCAAAAGATATTTTTATGGAAGGGAGTAAAATTAGAGGGTTTTAGAGTGAGAGGCTAAAACCCCCTAATTTAGTTATAGTTTTGAGTTTTGTTATGAGAAGTTAGCCCGCAGTTGGTGGGAATCGAGGGAACTCTAGATTGAGAGACTAATATCTTCCTTGCCTAACCATGTTCAAAATGATAAAAATCTCAAATTAACCTATATTCTTTATAGAACCAAGTAAGGGTAAAGAACACATTAGCTTCTATCTATCACAACAAATTTAAATACTTCCACAACAATACTTTAATAATTATTACTACTTCATAAAAGGAAAGAAAAAGATATTCTAATTAATAGTATTTTACATACAGTGTTATTAGTTATTATAATTTTAATTTCTTGTTTAACATGTTATTAAGGAAATTTCAAAAGACAAATAAACTTTCAAAACTTTTCAATATCAAGAAATACTTTTAAAAGCCATAAAAAAAGTAAAAAGATAATTTTTCTGATTCCTTTAAAGATTTTCAAATTTTTTCTTTGGGTTCGATATCTCGGGGCTTAATCAGAAAGTCTTATATTACTTGATAAACGATGTGTATACTTGCGTAGTCTCCCATATTATAAAATCATAATTTTCATATCAAAATCATCAGCACATATATTTGGTGTGGAGTCACGTTTTTGGCACTCATATATTTATCGGGGATCAGTCTACCGCAACAAGAAAATCCACCATCCATATTATCACACACGATGAAAGTCATGCGACCAGTTAAGCATAACATTCATAGGCAAAGAGTGATCACTACGTCCATGTATAACAAGATAGATGTGATAAAATGGTAATAGATAAATAATGAAGCAATAAACATTGCGCTTGACCTAGATGAAGAAAAACTAGTTAACTCAGCCATCAAGTAGGAATAATTAAAATAAAGTGCACCTCAGTATTACAACAATCATCTTAAGGAAAAAGATATTCGCTGTCAGAGATGTTGCACTAAAGAAAGCCATCCAATGGCACGTGGATAATTAATAGGCAAGCTTGAACAAACAAGGACCAAACTATTCATGTTAGCAAACAACCTACTCTCGAGACCTATAAACTAAAGACAAACATGAGAAAAGTGGTGCCTCGCATGTGGGGCAGGTGATTGTTGACCTCATTTTTGGGGAGGTCAGTCTTCTTCTCTAGGAGCCTAGAACCTAGCTGTAGGACTTCTCTCTTGACTCTTCTTGAGACTTGCATTAGGTCACAAACATACACCACAATGCACACCACATACACATTCATATGCACCTCATAATTAAAATTAAAATCAATTTTTGATGGATCAATCAGAAAATTGAAATCCAAATAAAACCAAATTTGATGCTCTTTTTGACGTGAACTTGTGGCCTTATCAATGTGTGTTGAGGGCACACTGCCGAGATCAACTTACTAATCATTGGTTATCAATTAGGTGAAGTCCTATCGACATTTTTTTCTACTGGATAGCTTTGATCGAGCCTAAAAATTTGATTCACCATGCTATGCTTGAATCAGACTTAAATTTGCCAAAAAAATTGACAAATTTTTCTAGACGACCCCCGGATGACAAAATGGACATCTTTAGTGTGTTTGAAACATCGATTTTCCCTTGGAAGGACACCCATTTTGCCATGGTTTCGTTCGGTGTCCACAAACACATAAATCGATGCAGATTAGTTAAAATTAAAAGGAAAAAGGGTATAAAATAATAAAATAAAATAAAATATCATATTTAAATTAATGCACGCACACAACCTCCCCCAAACTTTTTTTTCACATGCCCTAACTTTTCATTTTATACCGAGCTCACTCGAACACCCTCCTCACGCCCTAGCTCTATCACCTGCACTCCCTCACAAATGCTCTCTGCAAACGAACACACCCCTCCACTGGTTTTCCCTGGCAATAGCTCTTATCTAAGAGCTTTTTCTCAGGAACCTCGGTTGTACTCCTCTCGGCCAACTGCATGTAAGGTCTTTTGTCCTTGTTGGTGACGTTTCTTTAGTCATCCTCAATGATGACATCCAGATCCATAAAGCCCTAACTTCCTCTAATGTGAGGCTCTAGCCTTCGTACCTCCTTCATTGCAGTAGGTAACTACAACACATTTCCTTCGGCTTCATCTCCTACCAGCAAAGCCTTCTCTGTTGGTGAAGCTTCCGACAGCAAAATTCATGTTGTCACCTACTTCATGTGTAGGGCCAAGGGTAGAGGCCATTTTCCTCTCCCAACATTTTTCTACTACTGACAAGCTTCTCTATCAAAGCATTCCATCAGCCTTCATTCCTTATTGGTCAAAAATCTCATTGGAGTGCATTACTGTTGACGGATAACGATGATTCCATAGCTTGAAGATGTGTGGATGAGTTCTCTCGTTTTGAGGATAGCTTCTTAACAGACTTCATCGGACAACAAGCAACCAACATGATTGTATAAGCTTCTCGAACATCTTATATTTTCCTAGCCCTAGGGCTTAATTTCACTAGACGTGCGGGTTTGATTGCCCAGGGGTGCGACATTAGTGGGCACGACTTCGTGCTTTTGTGATGGATCATTAGACTTTCTAGAGAAAGCCTTTACGTTTAGGTTTTCCATGTATAACTGAATACAATGTAAAGCTGAGAGACTTTGTGAATGCTAGCAAGAAAAAATTCTTGCAGTTGGATTCCCTTTCTCCCCTTGATTTAGCTTCTCTAGTTTTCCTTGGAGAATTTAGGAGGTTGGGATTTTGTGAAGTGAGAAAAGCATTGTAGCTGGCTCACTTTGCAAAAGCCTCGAGGCATCCCAAATTTAGGAAAATATTTCTAGCTAGCACTTTTCATAACAGCATGAATAGTTTCCCCTTGGAATTCACAGAGAGAAACTCTCCATTTGCCTCGTCAAAACAAGAGGCTACTATGCCGCACATCCAAGTGTTTAAACCTTTAGCTTCTTAAGTTATGACGTTAGCATAAGCATTGTATGCTATCAAGCGCTAGTTCACCTCACATTGTATTGCATTTTTTTGTTTTGTTTCTTTTGTCTTGATCATGTTTGCCTTAGCATGTTGCCTCGACCGGCCACCCCGGCTTGTAGGGAATGCCACTTTTCCTTGACTGGCAGCTTCGACCAGGTCGAAACTTTACTTTGCCTCAACCAGCCACCCTGGCCCATTCTACATTCCAATTTCCGGACATCACGTTCACTAGGACCTGTCGCCATGGCCCTATTGAAAATTCACTTTGCCTTGACCAACCTCCCTAATTTGGACGGAATGCTACTTTGCCTTGATCGGCCTCTCCAGTCTGATCAAGATTCTAATTTTCATCGACTAGCAGCCTAGTCTAGTTCGGCATCACTTTCACCTTGACTAGCCACTCGGCCAGGTTGACATTTCACTTTACCTTAAGTGACTGCCCCAGCTTGGTCGGAATGCCACTTTGCCTCTATCGGCCGTCCTAGCCTAGATTACATTCCACTTTGCTTCGACTGCTCTCCCCAGCTTGTTCGACATCACTCTCACTTGGACTGGCCAACCTGACCGTATCAATATTTCACTTTGCCTTGACCTGCCAACCCAATCTGGTCAGCATCACTTTTTCCTTAACCAGCCGCCCCCACAAGGTTAGCACCACTTTTGCTTTGACCGGCTCCCTGACTCAGTCAACATGTCACGTTACCTAGATCAGCCAACCTGGCTTAGTCGAAATCACTTTCTGCCTTGACCAGCCATACTAGCCCGGACAACCTACCACTTTGGTTCGACCGGTCACCCTGACCCAGTCGACCAATCACTTTGGTCTGACCAGTCGTCTAGGCCTGGTCAACTGATCACTTGCATAGTGCATGTTGTGAATTTTGCATGAGTTTGGCTGCTTGCTTGTGTGGTGCAAAATACCCTTTATGTGCTTCCCATTTGCATGAGTGTCTAGTCGATATTTAAGTAAGGGGTAATTTTGCTTAGTGGTGTCTTATGCCTTAGGTGATTGAGCACAACACCGCTATTGTCATATGTTTTACATGAAATTTTGCATGATGATCATGGTCTGCTTGAGTAGCATTTTGAGAGTTCTCCCACTCACTCATCTCAATTTTTCATTCTCCCCAGTGAAGATCATCATCTTTTAAGCCCTTGCTTCCATGAAACGCCCATCCTTTCGGTTCACTGCCTCTATGCCAAACCCAAAACTTCTATCATGTGATTGTCTAAACTTGCATTTGCATGTGTGCATGGATAGAGAGCCAGTATCTATAGGTGAGTGACCCCATCTCAATCATGATGCCTTAACGAGCGATGCTTGTGGGGTGTAAACGGAGAGCGATGTGAGTTAAGTCACCGGGATTGACACGAGTATGAATGTACTAAGGTTCTAAGAGATCTAGCTCATGTCACCCTATAGGTTACAGGCCTGCATTTAATGGCTCTTATTTTATAATTAGAATAAATATATTTTTTCTACTTATTATTTTGGCAATAATTTTAAAATTGTACACATATAAAATATGTATTGTGTAAGGCTAACTCCTCTTTCAAAATCCACCTTGGGTGACACCCTTTAGATTCCTTAAATCTTTAGGGAGGGCCCAGTAAAGTGGCCCCATCAAAGTCATGCTTTACCCAGAGATTGACCATGCACTAAGATGTTGGTTAGGACACTTTCACATTATATGGTGTTCTAGGATAGGATTTTGGATGCTATATAGTATTTTTGGAAGCCTCTAGCTATTTTTCTGTGCTGTGTTGCTTTGTGCTAGCCATGCATCACATTTTGCTTGCAGGTGTTGTATTTCTCTCCCAATTTCTAGGCATGACATAAAAATTACAATATAGGCGTACTTGAACCTTAAATTTGTAAATTTTCTCTACATAAAAATCCTATTAAAAGATTTAAGAAAAAATAAATTTAGGACTAAAATATTCAAGACTTTAAAGTTATTAGTTTAACTATCCTACATGGGCTTCGGGCTGGATTTTAAATAAGTTATATTGCATGGTTATAACTTGAGTCATATTAATAGAGCATCCAAAATAACTAAGGACCATTATAGAGAATTGCATTCATATTTCCATGTCCCGAGGAAAAGCTCTGTGCTTCTCCAACTCAACTGGCCTAACATACTGATCCCCAAATATTTATACTTACATTTTAGATATGAAATTGTACTTTAATTATTTATAATTTGAAATACTACGTAAATATAAGTATCTTTTATTAAGTAATATAGGACTTTTTAATTAAGCCTCGAGATATCGAACCCATAGAGAAATGTCTAAAAATTTAAAGAAATAAGAAAAATAACTTTTTACTTTTTAAAATAATTTTGTAAAGTATGTTTTTAGACATAAAGTTTTTCAAATTTGTTTTCTTAATTTTTTGAATAAAAAAAAAACAACTAAAGTTAACACAACTATAAAATAGTATGAAAGCAAATGACAATAAAATATCTTTTTCCTCTTTCCATGAATCACTAATAATTATGGAATTTCTTTGTGGAAGTATCTAAAATGTGTTGTGCCAAAATAGAAGCAATTATATTATTTACCCTTACTTGGTTCTATAAAGAACATTGATTAATTTGATGATTTGAAATCTTGTAGATGGGTTAGGAAGGAAAGATACTAGCTCTCACTCTAGAGTTCCCTCGATTCCCTCCACTTGGGGGCTCACATAAAACCAATTTAAAGGGATTTAGCCTGTCACTCTAAAGTCCTCTAATTTTACCGTTATAAGCATATCTTCCTATTTATTTGCACCCAACCATATGGACTACAATTCTCATCCATACAATTGCATGTGATTCTTTTCAATTGTTGATTGAGACAATACTGCAATGGATCTTAAATAATCTCCAAAATTATTTTAACATCTTAATTGGCCAAATCAAGAAGTAAATGAAGTGCAAGGTAGTGAACCATCACAACTTCTTCCAACATTGAAATCCAATGCTTCACACAAGTTCCTTCCATAATTTAATTACTTCATCATTTAAAAAGAATAAGATAAAGAAAACTACTCAGAATCCATGGAGAAAACACAATCACAACATAATTTGAAAGTAGAAATCATAATGAAAACACAACAAGCTTTACTTAAAAGCCAAATGTAAAACAAAGATAAACACTTATCTAAGAGTCCTCTCCACAAGACTCTTAAAGTTTCTTTAAAACTTTACTTTCCTCTTACAAGACACAATAGAGGTTGGCGCCCAACTCTGTTGACTTCAAATCTCTATTCTACTCTTACTAAAAACTAGATACATTTGTTAATAAAAGTGGTGAAGTGGAAAGGTGTACTCTCAATAACTCTCTAACATAAATTTGACTCTTAACAGTAATCACACCGTCTAACAACAACAATTTTTATGATCTTCAAGTCTTCTTTTTAAAATTTTCCAAAAGGTGCCTTAGTATCTCTTCAAAATATGTCGAGATTCAATTTATCCACCAAGAATGCATCCATCTGTTCAAATTTTAAATGAGTTTTGGCACTTTTGGGAAGTTAGTGAAGTTTAAACCAAAGGATGCTTCAAAACCCCTTTCAAATTTGTGCCAAAATCAAATAAATTTGTCACTTTAACTGTGGCGTCTATGTGCCGCCAGTCGTCACTTAGGCGCTAGAGGCAAAATTTTCACACCTTTCAAGTTTTGCTCCAAATTTAATCTTTTATTGCTCCTTTCATCATAATCACTCATTTTAATCATACCTGCAAGAAAAACACAAAAATAACTTCCATTAAAGTGCAATATCATCAAAAATAGGTATAAAAATGTGCTTAAAAACACTATATATTTTAGGTATATCAAAATCCCACAAATTTAAAATGTTACTTGCCCTCAAGTGACATTTAATCACATAGAAAATCTTAACATGCAAATTATGTAAATGAGTTTCTTTAGGAAAGTATCAAATTTTGTTCTAGAAATGAAATAGTTCAATTTAGAAAAACTTTTAGTAAATGAGACCACCTTAAAGTTTAGAAGGTTCTTAAATAAAGAATAATGAAAAATATTAGCTCCTATCTAATTCAGAAATACTTGTAGATTTTTCAAAATATAGGATTCAAACCTTTCACCTTTCTCACTTAAAAATCTTCATTTGGCAATAATTTTTCTTACTATATTATAACCTTAAACTTTAGATTTTCTCAAAACTTATATTTTAAACTTTAGGTATGGAACCAATTTTTGATATGGCCCTTCAATCCTCAATCTTCTCCTTCCTTTTTACATACTATATTTTTTTTCTTTTTTTTCCTTCTTTTCTTTCTTTCCTTTTCTTCTCTTTTTTTTTATATAAGGCAAGGATTATTGTATATGGATAAGCCTTTAATGATTTTGAATTCCACCCTTTCATTTACAATAAAGGTCTGAAATATATCCTTCACTTAAAAATCATAATAATAATGTTGAAAATTATTTCTCAATAAAATAAATTTAAGCTTTGAAAAAATAAAAGGTTAAATCTTCGATTTATCCAAAAAATACAACACTTCTTACTAAAGATAGTTTAACTATATTTAACATTTATTTACTAACAAAATTTTAACTTTAAATTTTTCATCATTACTATAAATTTTAACTAAATTCTCTTACTCATTTCTATATTCAAAATTTTGCATCCCTAATATAACTTCATATACATAATTATTTTCAATCAAAAATCAAATTTTATGTAAGTATTCTTGATAACAAATAAAATTTTAGTTTTAAAGGATTGAGTTTAAATTGCCCCCAAAACTTATTTTTTTAGTTAGGATATAAAATTTAAGCATAAGAATTATACTTGGGTAAGAATTAAAAAACTAGAATAACATGTTTGCAGGAATCTTAATATTCTAAATATGTAAGTATAATAGTTAAAAAATAAGGAGTAAAAAGAACTCAAATTCAATTTTTCAGTTTTTCATAAAATAGAAATTTCAAAATTCAAAGGACTTCTACAATAGTGGAGGTTTTCAAAGCAAATACACACCAACACAAATCACCACATACTAGAAAATAAATGTTAGCAAATTTTGAAATGTTTAAACATGCTATATAAATAGTGGTTTCTGATGGCACGGGACTTATATTGCAAGAATTTATGAACTCAAATTTATATATTTTTAATGATTTTGATAAGTCCAAGCATTCAACGTAAGTATACGTATCGTATCAAGTAATATAGGGCTCTAATGGAGTCCTGGTTATCGATCCCATAGGGAAGCTCGAATTTTTAAGAAAGCATTCCCCAGATAAGTAAGATGGCACTAAATCCTATATTTAAATAACACTTAAAGTTTAACAGAAACTCCTACTAACACTATGTAGCAAACAGTAACAGTTAACTAAACTACAATTACTTCTAACAACTTTAAAGACAGAATTAACTAACAGACACACTAAATTAAATTTTTGAAAGGTTTTTTATATATAAGAAAAGTATCTTTCCTCTTGCAAGGAAAATATGATGTGTGGATTGATATGGAACAAATATTTATATGATTGTGCCAAATAGGAGCATATATAATTATTTAACCTTAAAAGAGTACCCCCTTCTTCTAAGTAGAAAAGAACATTGACATATTCTAAGTTTAGTCACTAACTCTAAGGCTAGGCTGGGAGGATATTGGCTCTCACTTCAGAGCTCCCACTCACCCTTCACTCGAAGGCTAACCTTTGATATTTAGTTACTAATCCTAGAACCAATTAGGGGATTTCAGTCTGTCACCCTGAAATCTCCACATTGAAGTCCATCAAAACACATTTCCCTTTTTATTTGCACTTAATTCCCATGAACTACACAATTCATCCATGAAAATTTAATGAATTTTTCATTATTGTTTTAGGACATTAAATCTTTTCAAACTTAATGTTCCACAACATATTTTAACATTTAAATTGGTCAAATCAAAAGTAAATTAAGTTCTAAATGAAAAATCATCACAATTTCTTTATCACAATATAAGAACATCAAATCTACATCAATCCATCATCACATCTCTTATGCAAGAAGAAAGACAAGGAAATTACTCAGAATTCATGGAGAAGATATAATAAAACATTGGATTTTATATATAAAAGAAAAGTCATACAAACCATAAAAGAAAATACAACTTATCTCTTTCTCTTCCCCTATACAATTCCCTTGAAGTTCCCTTGAATCCTCTTCTCTTCTTCTTTACAACACTTGATTCTCTCTTTAGAATGGAAAGGAAGAAGCAATCTCTCACTTTACCTCTTCTCCTCCCCTCCTTAGAGAAGAATTCACTCTCAAATTTTTAATCTACACTCTCTACTCCTAAACCCTAATACTTCACTCTCACTAATACTACTCAAGAACCACTGAAGAAGCACACTATTTTCATCCAAAAATAGCTACTTATAAGATAGGGATGAAATCCTAAGAGTTTCCATATGCATCCCTTCAAAAAGTCGCCAAAACACTTCAAATTTGAACTCCACCGACTTCGGGAGCCGGCGGCGCTTGATAGGGCGCTGATGGCACTCTATCATGCCATTTAATTCTGTGCTCTCTCGATTTGGGTGCTGGCAGCGCCCATTCTAGCGCCGGCAAATTCAGAACACTTTTTCCACAATTTTGCTCCTTTTTGCTCTATTTTGCTCCGGATTCATTCCTTTTTGCTTCTTTTCACTCCAATCACCTAAAATAATCATACCTGCAACAAATCATGAAAAGTACCTTTCTTTAAAGTGCAATATCACCAAAAATGGGTAAAATTAGATAGTAAAAACTGTATATATTTTCAGTGCATTACAATACCCCAAACTTAAACTATTACTTTTCCTCAAGTAATCTTTTACTACATAAAATATAACTCTTGGCAATTTACTTTCCAATTATAAGACACTAAAATTTTTCATTCAAAAGAATATAATGGTTAGATTTTCAGAAAAAGTTTAGTAACTCAGGTCAACATTACATGTATAAGAATATTCAGTAATTAAGTCTAAGATTTCTAGTCTTCTATTTATTTCAGATGAATCATAATTTGTCACATTAAGAGTGCCTTAAAAAACACTATGTGAAAAAGGAGTTCATACAAACTTCATTAGAATATAGACTAGTACTTTAAACATAAATTTAGATATGAAATCAAGCTCTCCCTTTAAGGTGATTCAAGTGAAGCGAATTTTTGATTAGGCATCTCCTCATAAATATTTTTCTTTTATTTTCTTTTCTTTTTTTCTTTTTGGGATTTTCTTTCAATCCTTCTTTTCTTTTCTTTTTTTCTCTTTTTTTTTCTGAGGATTACTATATCTGGATAGCCTTTAATGATTTTGAACTTCACTCTCCTCTTTATAAAGTTCAAACTTAAGTCACCTCCTTACTTTATATTTAAGTACAACTTTTTTTATTTATCATAAAGTCACAATCTCTTCTTAACACACAATACTTTAAGTCGCTTAACATTTCAAAAATACAGTTTTTTTTACTTTAAATGGTTGAATATAATCAAATCCTTTCATACTAAATATCTTTCTTCTTTACAATAAGCCTTTATTACCAAAAATTTACATCTTATTCTTCCATGATATTCAACTGAAATAAAGAGTTTTAGTTATCTTACAATGAGGTTCAACTACCATAAGTTATGCTAATAATTTTTGAAAATAGAATAATTGAGAAGAAATAAAAGTTTAGCATTTCTCTACCCTCCCCCAAACTTAAATTTTTCAATAAATTTGAAATAGTTTAGAGTAAAAAAAACTAACTTTTATGAGTTGGGATCTTAAAATCTTCAACAGCTATATGGTATTAATCAAAATTTACAACTAGCGGGCTTGAAACAATTAGTAGCATTGATATAACAATTTTAAATATTTGCATGTTAAAGAGAAATTAATATTAAACATCTAAATATCCAACAGAACACTATAACATTAAACAAACTATCACACTACTAACAGTAGAACAAACAGTTTTTAATGTTTCAGTACAACATAACAGTTCAACATGAAAAGTAAATAACACTACATCACACATTATAACACAGGGTTACACATCACAAGAAAAGTAAATATCCACTACATCACATCAATACAACACAACAGACTAAGAACAACAAAAATAAAAACAAACAAACTATCTACCAATCTCCATCACCAGGATCTGCAATAGGTTCATCAGCAGGGTCATCAACAGGGTCAGGTCTATATGGTGTATAGCTGGGGCAAGTAGGAAATATCACATCAGACTCCCCCCTCATAAATCTGACTTGAGCATCATAATAAGCCATATCAAACTCAACTATCCTCTGCAGATAATCTTCATTCACATCACTCCTTGCCTCAAACACATCCATTCGATTACGGAGTCTATCCACAATAGCACTCTGTAATCTCAGTTGCTCCATAATATCAGATAAGGTAGGCGGCTCAGAAGTAGATGGATCATCATAACTCGTAGTAGGAATATCAGTACTCCTACACTCAACTCTAGCTCCCTGTCGGCATATTTTTAGGTTATGTGTTTTGAAAAAGGGGGTCGCCTACAGAAATTGTCGGTGAATTTTAGATTTTAAATTTAATTTAAATATATATATATATATATATATATATATATATATAATTTAGAAAGTAGCATTTGATTTTGAAAATAATTTTAAATTTGAAAATTTTAAGATATGAAATCAAACCAATCTCACATCCCAAATTGTTTATATAAACGAGCACTGCATCACAAACTGTGTATCTATCTCAAAGGACAAACACACTGTTTGACGATGGGGCTTGATTAAATAAACTAGAAGATTTGTGACATCCGTTTGGTCTGCGAACCAATTTTATAAGCCGACAAGTACCCCTGCTTAATATAAAGAAATTAAACAGGGTTTATATTACCTGGGTTCTTAAAGTTCCTTATAAGGGCAAGCCCCTACAGTTAATTACATCTTAAATGACGGGAATCATTTAAGAAAACACTCGAGAATGATCTGTGGTTTTACTCTCAAGAATTTCAAAGTTTAAGGTTTTCGAAGGATTGGATTTTGGGAATTTCAAAAGGGATTAGCTAAAATTTGGAACAGTTTATTTTAAGAGTCCAATGGAAGAGAGGTAGAAGAAGCTGAGGATCCAAGAAGAATCTTGGCAACTTCCCAAACTATCCTATTGTTTGGCTTCAATTTGGGAGTTTATTTAATGCTATAATCCTGTCAATTTTAATTAATTAGGACTTATATTCATACGACATGATGATACAAATAGCCTGGAAGATGTGAGAGTTTGTGTCGTACCAAACGACTACCTCGGAGTCCTAAGACAGGTTAGGGCTTAATTTGTATAACATGATTATGCAAATGCCTAACAAAAAGCTGAGGATTGATGTTGCACTAGGCACACTACCTCGAAATACTATAGCTTGGTTATTTAAAACTAGGAAAGGTTTTGCTGATATAGATTCCTGTTTTGCTGACGATGATGGCCGTGCTGCCCACTATGCTCCAAGCTCCTTGTTGTTGCAGAGGTTTAGTTTTAGAAAGTGAAAATCAGGAGATGAGAGAAGTGTTCTGGTTTAGAAAAGTCTTAAAGTCCAAATGTCTTTAATGTTTTATTAGGGGAATCTTAAAGTTGATTATAACAACACTGATTAAGATCCCATGGTTCTATCATTCCGGCACCATTATTTTTATCGGATTCACTTAGTCCGGATGAATTTGCTAAACTCAACTGAATGAGTTCCACACTTTCATTTAGACCGTGGGAAATCCCGTTAGTAACACGTAGGTTACATCATTTGAGATATTCCCGATCATCCAACAAGACATTTTAATTTAGTTATAGTTGTAGTTTTGTGTTCTGTTTGTGATTAAATTTTGAGTTGTTTTATATTTTGAATGTTGTGGCGGTGAATTTTATCTTGTTGTAACTTTTAAATTAGTTTTGGGTTCCAGTTTTGTGGCTATCCTAAAGGTTTCAGTTTTCATGCAACAAGCTTGTTTAACATGCAAGAAAAGTAAAGTACAGTACAGGTAAGTAAATTACAATAAAATAAAAGCGTACCTGGAGGGTCTTCCCGTCATTCCAAGCTACACTTAAAACACATGTTAGAGTATTTGTATATTTGCAAAAAGTACATAGGTAAAGCTAAGGAAAGGTTTCAGTTGTCTACCAAAGTCCTTATCCTATTGCTAGTCAATCTCTATGATGTCCAGGTTTTTTTATTTTGTTAAGGATAATTTTCTTCATCAAAGAACAATTAAGTTCAGTTGTTCTTCTAAAACATCTCATCATATTGGGAAAGTGCTTAGGACGAATCCTAAACATCTTTTCAATACTTCAGAGATTACTTTGAGTTCAAATGAATTTTATTGTACTGGTGAATTAATCATCTAAGAATTCAATTAAATTTTGCTTCTTGCTCAGTGAATTATGATGTTTGATTATCCTATGAGTAAAGTGACATTTCACTTGATGCTTTACTTAAGAGTTATAACAACGAAAGCCTTTAAGGGCAAATCAATTTATTAAAGATTTTAATGATTTAAAATTGGAATTGATGATTTAAAGTGGTTCAGTTTAGTTATGAAATTTTAATAATTTTAAGTTTGGAATAGTGTTCAAATTATTTTAATTTAATTAAATCTTTACATTTTAAATGATCTCAAAATATTAGATTAATTTAGGTTGAAAGAGGTGTTTAGATTATTCAATTTAGATTTTAATGATTTAATTTTAATTTAATTAAAATATTTTAAGTTAATTTTTAATTGGTTTGATTTTTTTTATTTTTTTAATTATGAATTGTCTTAAGGTTGATTTTCTTTAATATTTCAAATTTGTTTTTAATTTGTTTTCATGTGGTCTTTGAGATAAATTTTTAATGTTTTAAATTTATTTCAATTTGATTATCAAGTTATTCAATGTTTTAAGTTTTTAATTTAATTAAGGTGTATTTTTCTTTAATTATTTAATTAGTAATTTCAATTATCATTTTTGAGTTTGATTAAGAGTTGAATATTATTAAAGTGATTCATTTAGGTATTTTAAATTAAAATTTGACATCTTCTTAAATCATATCCCTAATCTTAATAATCCAAATTTTAACTTATTCAAGCAAAATTCAAATTATTTAATTAATTAAAATTTACTTTAAATATTTTCAAGATGATTAATGGGTTTCTACCCCTTAATTCCCTAGGTTTCAATCATCTAATGAAAATTAAGATCAAATATTTTAACCTCCATTTTGATTAAACCTAAAGTTTTAATTAAGAGTTAAAATTCTTAATTACTATTATGCCCTTTTAAGCCTAATTATTTCATAACTCATCAAATTGAGCTCAAATTTTTATGTCACTTCACTCATAGGTCAATTAAGACATTAGAGGAGAAAATGTGATTTTTTTGAATTTATTTTAATTTATATATTTTTTTTATGAAAAATATGGGTTTTCAATAAAAACTCAACAACATGACCAAGGTAAGGTTTCTGTTCTTAGGAAAATTATGGGATGTTTCTACTGACTAGAGGACTATTTGGACAAATTTTGGTGATTTTTTTAATTATATTTTATTTATTATAATTATTTTGAATGTCGGAGTGTTAATTAATTATAAAATAAAATTAAAGTTGAAAATGAATTTTATTTTTTTCATAAATCTCTCTAACCTTAAAGAGTTTATAGAAATAAATTTTATAATTTTATGATGTTTCTTTGATTTATTAGAATTAATTTAGTGAAACTGTAAGGAAATTCATTTTTTTAATATTAAAAATTGTTTTAAGTCTTTAAAATTTAATATCTTAACCTAGAGGCTTAGGAAAAATATTTGGTTTGTTTCTAAGTATGACATTTTTATGATTGTTAATATTTTTATGATTTTTATTATTTTTTTAATTATTAAAATATTAAAATAAGATTAAAAATGAAGATTTTTATAAAATTTTAATTTTAATTTTCTTAGACTCCCCTAATATCAGAGAAGCCTCAAAACCATTTTGGTGAATTTTTAAAATGTATTTTTGGAGTTATGAATTTTTAAAGTTTTATTTTGGTCATGTAACTTAATTAGTCCATTTAGTGGGGCTAATCACCTCCAATTGGTTTCAAATTTTTATGTGAGGTTCCTCTGATCCTAAAGATTAGTGGAGAATTATTTTCAAGTGATTTTGATGTATGGTTAAGCCAAATTAATTACAATTCAGTTTTGAGTGTTTAGGCCAATTAGGATTATCCTTAATGATTTAACTCAAACCATAATTTTCCTAAGGTCCACTAGTCCTAAGATACTTCCCAAGATTCTACTAAAATTTTCAAAGTAATATGCTAATTATTGGAATTAAAATGCCAAAATAGGCACAAAAATTTAGAAAATCAACAACTTGCCATAGAGGTGGCCTCTGACCTTGGAAAATTTAGGAAATGTTCCCAAGATCAGAGGCTACAAAGGCCCTATGGTCTCATGCCATGGTGAATTGTCTATGCAAATAGAGAATTAAAACATTAAAATTAGTAAATAATTAATTAAAACTAAAATATTCATCAAATTAACTCAATTCTTTTTCCACGTTATTCTCCTCTATTCACTAAGCAAAAGGGTATTTTTAGTTTATTTTTATGATTTTTCCATGCAAAGTTATGGATGTTCAAAGTTCTGGGTAATTAAATAAATCAAAAATAACCTATTTATCTACTTATCCACGCGGCGCTGACTCATCCTCGGCAGCTCCGAAAGCCCACGCGTCGCCTCCCTATTCGACGCCGCCATCTGACTCAGCGCTCCGGGGGCCCGCGGTTCATGTCCCTTTCACTCTTCCGATGCGATCTGCACCGTCCATTCGATACACGCTTGATCCAACGACAGCCGATCATCGTCTCTGCCTGGTGTGTCTCGTGAGCCGTCCACACTAAAACCCTAAGATCTCTCTCATTTCTCAACAAATTTTTGTGTTCTTATGCTCTATGGATTCTTCTTGAGGAGAAGAACACATCCATATGATTTATAAGCTATGAAATCGATTCAAATGAAATGGAGAATTCACAGAAGCTCGGGAGGGAGAAGTGATCCATACCTTGGCTCTGCGAAGTGAAGCTTCAATCAGAGAGTTGTGGCACCTTTGATTTCAAAGCTTGGCCGATAGAGAGGATGGCTGGCCTGGTGAGGGGCCTTTCACAGGGGAACTCCTTCTCTAGGTCTTGTGCAGGTGTGAGTGAGTTTAATTTGATTTTGGTGGAGGTTTCAGAGTTGTCCTGTTTTTTTGGTGGATTTTTTACTGAGAAATTGAGCTCTGTTAATGGGGATTAGGGCAAAGGGACACTGGGAATCAATTGCTCTGGGTTAGGAGAAGGTCCTGGAGCAACTTTGGCAGAGTTTTGTTAAGCTCTGGTTCATCACCTTCTTTGACTGAGAGGTGGTGGTGTTTAAATAGAGGTGGCTGGAGGGCCTCCCAGGGGGAGTTGAGGCTTGGGATCAGCTGCTCTATGCAAGGGAAGAACAGCCATGGAGTTCAATTGAGTTAGGACAGCTCAGGTAGGTAAATTTGAATTTTTGAATCCAAATAAACCTCTCGTCCATGGCGTTTTCTGGCGACTGTGATGGCTGGCCGGCCAGGCATGGGTCACTTCATGGTCAGTGAGGTCAGGGTTTGAGTTTGGTGCAAGCAATGGAGATTGGCCATTTGTAAAGAGCTTGATTCAAAATGGAATGGGGAAGGGGCGCTTTTGGACTTGGTTTGGTCAACCCATGGAAATAGGCTTGGTGCACCCACCAAGGTCTAATTTGGGCTGAAGGAAATCAGGTAAGTCAGCTAGCTTAGTGGGGAGAAGTCACCATCTAAGCATATTTAAGTTTAAGCATGGTTTAGGGGAAGCATGAAAAGGTTTAATCACTCTTAAGGGAATCATTAAAGGACTCCCTCCTTTTTCCCAATAAGGTATGGTCACATGAACACCACTCTCATGGCTTGCATGGGGCTTAAGGATGGCTTCATGGCTAGCCTATGGCTTGCCCATGGCTTGACTCAATTTCATGAAAATGGATTTTTGGATTTTTGATGGATTTAGGGAAAATTGACATGAGGCTTGATTTGGAATAATTTGATTATTGATTTAGGACTTAGGGATGATTTCAATTAAGAGGATGATGATGGAAATTTCACATGGGCTTTAGAATAAGTTTTGGGCTTGTTGACCTCATTTTTGATGAGGTCTTCTCTTCTTTTTAGTACTTAGGATCTAGCCTTAGGCTTTTCCTTTGACTATCTTAGAGGACTAGAATTGGGACCCACCACTTAGAAATTCAAACCACTTCTTAACTCCCCGCAAACTCCACAAACTTGACTATAGACCCCTAATCACCTAGAGGGTTGAAATCAAATGTGGAAGTTTAAAGGATGAGTTCCTATAGGACTCTTTGGCCTTAGGATCGCCTCGGGTGGCCTCGAACCGGTGAAGGGGCTGACTTACACACACACTACATTTATACACTACACTTTCACACACCTATACTCAACTTGACCTCCCGACTCATGTAGGTGATTCACATGGATGGTCCTTAACCCTAAGCCCTGGCTAAGAGGGTTAGGAACAACATAGTGGATGCCTCAAATGAGTCCCTTCATGGCTCATGTGGGCTTGATATGGCTTCATGGCTCAACCAAAATGATTTCATTCCACTTACAATTACTCAATCTTCAATTTTCCAAATTTTCAATTTTTGACCCCCGGGACCCTACACCCCGCCTAGCCTACCCAAAACCCTTGAAATTACCCAAATTTTTGCAAAATTTCAAAATCACCCAAAATTCCCCAAAACCATTCCTAAACATTTCCTCACCAATCAAATTGATCATCCATAGCCAAAAATACCAAAAATTCCAAAAATACCCCCCAATACCCTCCAAATACCCAAAATGCCCCTCTTAGCCAAAAAATCCAAAAATTCAGAAAATTCCTAGAAAATTTCAAAAAATCCCAAATATTCCCAATTTCGTTTTGTCTAACTACACCATGGGCCAATTTTGTCAATTTACCCCACTTTTATCAAAATCCCCAATTTGACCCATTTTTAACCCAAAGTGAACCCAATGTCAAACCAAACCTACCCAATTGACCCAAATTCTGGTCCAATTCAATTCTGAACTTCAATTCAACATTCCCAACACCAATCTAGACCAAATCCAAGTCCAATTTGATTGACATTTGGGTCCAATTTCACTTTTGGCCTTAAAGCCCAATTTGGACCCATGACCCAAACATAACCCAAACTCACCGAATTCAACTCCAATTAACCCCAAATCTTTTCCAAATCTTCCTTAACATTCCCACAAACAAAACACTAACATGATTTTCCCAACATTTAGACCCAAACCCCACTCAAATTCAACCCAAAGCTAAAAGGCCCAATTTTGACCTAAACCCAAACCTAACCCAAATGAGCCCAAACCCCAAAATCAAAGCCCAACCAAAGTCAAAACCTCTTTGAAACACTCCCATAAACATTTCCCAACATTAATTTTACATCAATTTCAACCCTAGCCCAACATTGGCCCAAGTTAGCCCAATTTGACCTATATTGGCCCATTCACCAAAGAAGCCCAAATTCAACCCAATTCAAACCCAAATCACTCCCAATTTGCTCCAAGTCACTCATTACACATCTATGAGCTAAACCCAACAATTATTTGGCCCAAGCCTTTGACAAAATTTTATCCTAAAATCCATTTTAAAATCCAAAAGCCCACTTCCCTAAACCATTTTAAAAGCCCATTTCCACCAAATACAAAAGCCCAAAATTGGCCCTAAAGCCCACATGGCAATTTATTTTCATCATACCTTTAATTGATATCAGCCCTAAGTTTCAAAATCATCATTAAACCATTCCAAATCAAGCTTCATACAAATTCCCATCAAATTACCAAAAATTTCTAAAATCCATTTTCATGAAATCGACCAAGCTTTTCCCAAGCCAAAGACAAGCCATGAAGCCACATGCAAGCCATGGACAAGCCACATGAAGCCATGGAAGGTTTGACATGTGATCAAGCCATTAATGGCAAAAGGAGGAGCCTCTTTTAAGCCCCATTAAAAAGGTTTTAACCCTTTTAATGCTTCACCTTAATCCATGATTAATCAAAATATTCATGGATGGTGACTTCTCTACCCTTTTCTAGCTGATTCACCTGATCCTCCCTCAGCCCAAATCAGCCATGGAAGGGTGCACCAAACCCAAAATGGTGGGTTGACCCATTTGGACCCAAAATGAGCCTCTCCCCATTCCATTTCAATCCAAGCTCTTTACACATGGCATTGGCCAATTGCCTACACAAAACCCCAGCCCTGACCCACCTGAACTTGAGGGTGACCATTGCCTGCCAGCCAGCCGCCTGGATCTCCGGAAAACACCATGGCCGAGACCTTGGGAGGAGCCAAAAATTTCAATTCTCCCTTGCTGACTTGTCTCAACCCAAATGGACAGCATAGCTCTTCTTCTCTTGCCAAGAGCAGCTGATCCCAAGCCCTAACTCTTCCTGGGAGGCCCTCCACCATCTCCTATTTAAACACCACCCCCCTCTCGGCCATGAGAGGTGCTGAACCAGATCTTTCTGAAACCCTGCCAAAATTGTTCCAGAACACTCTCCATACTTAGAGCAAGCTTGATCCCCGAGTGCAATTTGCCCTAATCCTCACCAACAGAACTCAATTTCTCAGCCAAAATTCCACCCAAAACCAGGACACTTCTCCACAGTGGGTCAATTCTCAAATTGATTGGTCCTACACCTTCACCAGACCAAGGGAAGGAGTCCACCAGCAAAATCCCCCTCTCTAGGCCACCCATCTGTTCCAGACTCCAAGCTTTGTGATCGGGCTTAGTTGAAATCATACCTAGGCGATTCACCAGACCAGGAGACTTCATCTGGAGCTTGCTGGGATCCAATCGAAGGTAACACAACCCTCAGATTGAAGCCACACTTCTCTGAGTAAAGGTATGAGCTAATTCTTCATCCCGAGCTTCTGGAGATTCTCCATTTCAAATGCTTTAATTTCAATGCATGATCACCGTATAGATGTATTCATCTCTTCAAAACGAATCCATAGAGCATAAGAACACGAAAATCCATTGAGTATTGAGTGAGATATTAGGGATTTAGTGTGAACGGCTCTCGGGTGAGGACGCTTGGGGACGATGAATGGATGTCGTTCATTTAATAGACGCGCGGACGGACGGCCAGGATCGCGTCGGATCAGGAGATGGAACGACAAAGCGGGGCCCCGGAGCGCTGCGTCAGATGGCGGCGTCGAACCAGAACACGCCGCGTGGCCTTTCGGAGCCGCCGAGGTCGACGCAGCCGCCGCGTGGATAAATAGAAAATTAGGGTATTTTTTATTTATTTAATTCCCCTAAACTTCAAAAATCCATAACTTTGTGTAGGAAAATCGGAAAAATAAAATAAAAATACCCTCTTGCTCGAGTGAACGGAGGAGAATAATGTGGAAAAGAAATTATTTAATTTCATCAAGTATTTTATTTTTAATGATTTATTTCCCTTCTACATTGTTTTAATTCTCCATGCATATAGGAAATTTACCATGGCATGAGACCATAGGGCTTTTGAAGCCTCCGAATTTGGGAATATTCCTCGAATTTTCCAAAGTCGAGGCCATCCCTATGAGAAGTTATTGATTTTTCAAATTCATGTTGTTGTTTTAAGTATTTTAATTCCAATAATTAGCATGTTGTGAAATAAATTTTAGGAAAATTTGGTGATGTCTCTTATGACTGTGAGGACCCTAGGAAAAATAGGTTTTGGACTAGTTTATTTAAAATAACCCTAAGTGGCTTAAACACCCAAAATAGCTCCTTAATTAATTAGAGTTAACCATATATCAAATTGGCTTGAAATCAATTCTCCACTGACCTTTAGGATCAAAGGAACCCACCATAAAAATTTGAAGTCAATTGGACTTGGTTAGCCCTACTAAATGGGTTGATTAAGCCATTTAGTCAATTTGAACTTTAAAAATTCATAACTTTCAAAATACTTTTTAAAAATTCACCAAATTGGTTTTGGAGCCTCTCTGATATTAGGGGAATTTAAGAAAATTAAAATTTTAATTTTCTAAAAAAGTTGATTTTTGGTATTATTTTAATATTTTAATAATTAAAAAATAATAAAAATCACAAAAATAATAAAATTCACCAAAATGTCACATTTTGAATTTTAATCACTTAAGAACAAACCCCATATTTTTCTTAGGTCTAATTAATGAGATATTAAATTTTAAAGCCCTAAGGTAATTTTAAAATTAAAAATGTATTTTCTAGCATTTTCACCAAAATAATTATAATAAATCAAAGAAAAATCAGAAAATTGCAAAAATTGATTCTCTGATTTCCTTGATATCAGAGAGATTTTTAAAAAATATAAATTTTGTTTTTCAACCTTTATTCTATTTTTAAATTAATTAATACTCCAAAACTTAAAATAATTATAATAAAAATAATATAATCCAAAGAATCACCAAAATTGGTCCAAGTTGTCCTCTAGTCATTAGGAATGTCCCATAATTTTATTAAGGACAGAAACTTTCCCTTGGTCATATTGTTAAATTTTCCTTGGAAATTTCTATTTTCCACCAAAAATAATTACATAATTAAATTAAATACAGAAAAATCACATTTTCTCCTCTCATGTCTTTATTGACATATGAGTGAAGTCACATAAAAATTTCAAGTTCATTTAAGCTCAACTTAGTGAGTTATGAAATTATTAAGCTTGAAGGGGCAAAATGGTAATTAAAATTTTAACCCTTAATTAATACTTTAGGTTTAATAAAATTAAAGAGTAAAATATTTGATCTTAATCTGATTTGGATGATTGAAATTTAAATAATTAAAGGGGTAGAAACCTACTAAACAATTTGAAAATAATTGAAATAAACCTTAATTAAATAAATAATTAAATTTGGAAGAATAATAAAATTGGAATTATTAAAATAGGGATATTATTAGGAAGAGATTTGTTCCTTAATTTAAAAATCCCTAAATTAATCATCTCAATAATATTTAATTCCTAATTAAAATGATAATTCAAACTTAAGTTTCAAAATGTTAAAGGTCTTAATCATTAAAATTAAATTAAAATTAAATTAAAATTAAATTAAATTAAATCAAGCAAATTAAATTAATTTAAATTAAATTAAATCAAATAAATTAAATTAAACTAAATTGAACAAATTAAATTAAATTGAATTAAATTTAATTAAAATTAAATGAAATTAATTAAATAAAATTTAAATTAATTAAAAAATAAATAATAAAATTAAATTAAATTAAATTAAATTAAATTAAATCATATTAAATTAAATTAAATTAAATTAAATTAAAACAAATAATAAAATCAAGTTAAAATTAAAATTAATCTAAATTAAATAAATTAAATTTAAATTGAACCCAAACCAAATTAAATTAAATTGAAGTTAAATTAAATTGAATTAAATAACATCACCTAAGACATAAAGAAGTTAAATATAAAGCAACTTGAACACTATTCCAAATTTAAACCCTTTAACTGAAGTTAAACTAAATCACAAACCATTTGAACACCAATTTGCCCTCGAGAGTTTTGGTTATCATAACTCCTAAACAGAACGTTAAATGAAACGTTACTTCACCTATAGGATATTCAAATGTCCTAGTTCACCGAGCAAGATAACAAAACTTGAATCCCGGACGATTAATTCATTTGTATGATTAAATTCATTTGGACTTAAAACAATCCTATCAATATTGAAAAGATGTTTAAGATTCTTCTTAAGCACTTCCTCAATATGATAGGATACTTATAAAAACAATTGAACTTAATTATTCTTTGATGAAGAAAATCGTCCTCAAACCAAAACACAAGAACCTAGACGTCATAGGAAATGACTAGCTATAGGATTAGGAACTTGGTAGAAAACCATAACCCTTCCCTTAGTTTTACCTAGGAACTTGTTCTAAATGCTTAAATATTCTAAATTGTGTTTGAGTGCAGCTTGGGATGACGGGAAGACCCTCCAGGTACGCTTTTATTTTGTTGCAATTTACATTATTGCAATTTCTTTAATCGCATCGCACTTACTTTTTCTTGCATGATAAACAACTGTTGCATGAAAATCCACACCTTTAGGATAGTCCCTAAAACTGAAACCAAAACTAAATTAAAATTCATTACAAGATAAAATCCACCGCCACAACATCTCAAAATATAAAATAACTCAAAATTTAATCACAAACAAAACACAAAACTACAATTACAATTAAATTAAAACGTTCTGTTGGATGATCGGGAATACCTCGGATGATGTAACCTACATGTTGCTAACGGGATTTCCCACGGTCTAAATGAAAGTGTGGAACTCATTTAGTTGAGTTTAGCAAATTCATCTGGACTAAGTGAATCCGACAAAAATAACGATGCCGGAAGGATGGAACCGTGGGATCTTAACCGGTGTTGTTATAATCAATTTTAAGATTTGTTTTAATTAAAATATTAAAAAAAACACTTGGATTTTAAGATTTTCTCTAAACCAAAACACTTCTCTCATCCTTTGATTTATGACTTCTAAAACTAAACCTCTGCAATAACAAGGAGCTCGGAGCATGGTGGGCAGCACGACCATCGTCATCAGTGAAACCTGAGTCTACTTCAGCTAAACATTCCTAGAATTAAACAACAAAGCCATAGGATTTCGAGGTAGTTTGCCTAGTGCAACATAAATCCTTAACTCTTCGTTAGGCATTTGCATAGCAAATTAAGCCCTAACCGGTCTTAGGATTCCGAGGTAGTCGTCCGATACGACATAAACCCTCATATCTTCCGAGCTATTTGTATGATTCTATCATATAAATATAAGTCCTAATTAATTAAAATTGGCAAGATCAAAACATTAAATAAATATTAGGACTTTCCTAAATCCAAGCCAAACAATAGGATAGACGGGGAATTACCGAAGTTCGCTTCGAATCTGTGATTTCTCCTACTTTTCTTCCTTTGAATTCCCAAAATAAAATCTTCCAAATTTGATCCATTCCCCATTGAAATTCTAAAACTCAAATCCTTTGAAGAACTTAAACTTTGAAATTCTTGAGAGCAGAATTATTGATTATTATCGAGAGTTTTCTTAGGTGATTCCCGTCACTTAAGATGTAATTAACTATAGGGGCTTGCCCTTATAGGGAATTTTAAGAACCCAGGTAATGTAAACCCCGTTTAATGCTTTCATATTAAGCGAGGGAATTTGTCGGCTTATAAAATTGGTTCGCGGACCAAACGGATGTCACAAATCTTCTAGTTTATTTAATCGAGCCCCACCATCAAGCAGCGTGTTTATCCTTAGGGATAGATACACGGTTTATGGTGCGGTGCTCGTTTATGTAAACTATTCGGGATGTGAGATCAGTTTGAATTCATATCTTAAAACTTTCAAATTTAAAATTATTTCAAAATTAAATGCTACTTTCCAAATTATATATATTTAAATTAAATTTAAAATTTAAAATTCGCCGATAATTTCTATTAGGCGACCCCCTTTTCAAAATAAAATACACAACCTAAAAATATGCCGACAATTTCTGGCAACTCCGCTGGGGAAAATTCCTCTCTCCATTTTTATCAGATAATTCTGCTTTCAAAAATCGGTAGTGTATCCATGTCCCTTATGGATTAAGCTACCCTTCTTTCCGTTGGAATACTATGTTCATTTCTACCTTGAACGAGTATAGCCAACATTCTCTTGGATTTAGGAGCCACTGTTTAGACACCCCTAAACAGAGAGGTTCCGAGATCCTTTTGCCTCATTTCTGAGGTGGGGTGGACCCTCAATAGGTGTTAGTTTAGGAGTAATCCTTCGAGTCGAGAAGTCTTGCATGACACTTTCTTTTCCTTTCCAACTCTGAATCGGATTCATTACCTTCTCTACACCTTTGAACATTCCGTTCTAAATAAACAAACCCTCTGATGAATGACTCTTTTAATAAATAACTCCTTCTTATAAATACGTGAACAAGAATGTGTTCAGACTCTTTTCGTTTCCTTTCTTTTTGTCCTGATGAGAAGAAGCATAACTTGAGACTAACAATCAGGATCTACCCTGCAGAAATAGAAGCCCCAAAGCTGATTTTCTCCTTCACCAATGGACTGGACTTCGCTGTTTACAAGGATGAGCTGCCCGACAATGGGATCATCCGGTTTGGACAAGGATTCGAGAACACGAATGTTAAGATCACCGACGTTTCCCTTTTCGCGCTGACAAACAAAGTATCTGAAGCTAAGAAGCCGCTGATCGAGTTCAACCTTAGGTCAACTCGAGAATTTCCTCCCCTGCAAAAGATTCCAACGCGAGAGGAATACTGCTTGTCCACGGAAGGACCGTTCTTGCCACCCCCACTCGGTCTAGTTTTCTGCACCTACCCCGGCTTCTCGCCGGATTAAAGGGGAAGGAAATCCGGAAGCTATGGTGAACTCCGTTACCGTGGAGGGTACGGACTTTCTGTGAGACCTTCCGTTTTTGAAATCGGGTCCAGCTCAAGAATTCCATCACTAACACGGACCCAAAGAAGGAACGAAGCGGGGAAGATTGCCGGGAAGGCCGGAGCTACCGAAGTTGCTTTCTGGAGGAAATCCCGGAAATCCCCGAGTACACACCACTACCTGAATACATACCATTGCTCGAAGATACACCCTTTTGGAAGGAAGTAGATTCCACCCCCTTTCCGCCGCAGACCGACGAGGAAAATGTTCGCAGGATTGTTTCTACATTACCTCGACCAGCATACTACAACGACAGCAGAAAGAAAAGGGCTAGGATCACGCCATTTGCCCGACTACAGACTGTGATCGAGAAGCTAGCAAAGAAAGAGAAATGCCCCATATCAGAGATTCTAAGAAGGATAGGGCGGGTGCCGGTTAAATCCCGTCTTGGGTCACGAGTAGAACCTGCCATCGTTACAGAAAAGCCAAATAAAAGGATGAAGGCTAGTCCGCTTGTCGTCGTTTCAGGATTACAGATTAGGGAGGATACCACCTTCCAGCATTTTGCTGACAGACCATCTGGTCCTAGACCTTCTACTACTAGAAGGATGGTATGGCGTCCCACTACTTGACAGTTAAGATTGAAACAACAGCCCGAAAAGGAAAGTCTCGTCAGGAGACTTGAATCCGAAGAAAGTGCTACTCGCGATGAAGGGGACTCATGAGAAGGGAACCCGGCAGCTATCACACGACAACTGCGAGGATGCACAGAAAAGACAGCTAGAGGACGCTATGGAAAAGTTGAGGACTGATATTCGACGACTAGCAAAAGAAAGAGAAGAGAAATTCGGAGAGGAGATTGATTCATCGGAATTCATGGACGATGAGTATGCAGAAATCAACATGGTCGAAACACGAGCTTCGTCAGCTTCACAAGGTGCTCCTGCAGCCGCAGAAAGAGAGGAGCCGGAAGTGATGAGAAGGCAACTTCAAGAGAAAGACGATACGATCGCCCAAATGGCGAAGAGAATGGAAGAGATGGTTGTAGCCCTAGCCACTCTCTAGAGTCAAGTGCAACCCCAAAGAGAGACACCCCCAGAGGTCATTCACATTGTAGACGGAGGAAAGGAGATTACATCCGTCAACGGGGATGATCAACTAAAGAAAGATACAACACAAAGTATGATTCCAGAAAAAGATATCAAGAGCTTGGTGGAACAGCAGGTGCGAGAAGCCTTAGCACAATCAAAGAGCGAGACATCCATTCGGACGGGTAGACCTTACCCGGAAGAATTCGATGCTGTCCAATACCCAAAAGGCATCGTACCACCTCTGTTCAAGACCTTTGATGGAACCGTGAACCCCCGACAGCATGTTGCACACTTTTGTGCCAGTTGTTGCAATGCCGGCGGGAGCGACGCATTACTCTTCTGACAATTCGTCAGCAGCCTGTCAGGGATCGCCTTTGATTGGTATGCAGAATTACCGAATGATTCAGTGAAGATGTTCTCAGAACTAGAAAACCTCTTCATCAAGCGATTCGCCGGAGCTCAACACCACATCACTATAGGTGATTTAGTGGTAGAGAAGCAGAAGCCGAACGAAACTTTGGTGGATTACATACTTCGATGGAGAAATCTAAGTATGAAGTGTGAACCACAATTACAAGAACAACATGCAGTCGGCATCTTACTTAAAAGCATTCATGGCCCGATAGCACTTCTCCTCAAGGGATTTACCATTAAGACTTTCGAGAAGTTGTTAAGCAAGGCCGGAAGCTCGCAAGAGGAGGCGAAGCAATTAAGTTTCGCCGACAAGACGATACAAGCAAAAGCCCGCGAAGACTTTTGAAAAGAAATGCGGGATTGTTGCGGCGATCGACAAAGGCAAGCAACCGATACAAATATCGTCCGAACGGCCGCGACGAACCTCGATAGAATTACCAACGAACCCCGACCCGACTATCGATCATCTACACAGTATGAACAACCGCCTCGTCCGCAACGTACATTAAGGGAGTTTCTGAGCAGGGAATATCCATTCAAAAATGAGGTAGTACCAAAAATGTTCCGTAGTCTGATGAAGACTCCAGATTTCCACTGCGCAGCCTAAGAGACCGAAGAAGTTAACAAGAAAGGTGATCCCAACTTTTGCCCTTACCACCGGATGCTTGGGCACAAGATAGAAGATTGCATTACCTTCAAAAGTTGGCTCAATGACAACCTTCGGAAAGGAATATAACAATCCCGAAGGAGTACATGAAGGAACCCCGTAAAGGAGGTTCCGTCAATGTTGTCTCGACTGATCTCATCGTTCCGATAGATCCCTATACAACTGATGATGGGTGGACTACCGCTTGGATGAGGTCTTCAAAAAAGATTTTAGACGGCATCCAAACCGCTTCGGTGCGAGCTTCAATTCAGAGTTCGAAACCTGTCAAGTCGGCACTATCACTTGCGATAGAAGAACCACCTCAACAGGAGGCGATTGAAGAGAAGAAGAAAATCGATGAAGAAGAGAGGACCGAGGCTCCTAAGGCTAGACTAGGGGCTGCTTATCCTAGGATAGTTGTTTCTAATTCGGGGGAGAAATCCCTCGAACCTCCGACTCGTATGATTATCTCGCTCACTTCGGTGGGATCTTATAATGATAAGGGTGATGGCGTTGGCTACGTTTTGATCGTTTCTAACGATTACGTAACTAGCGACAATCCGGACATCGATTTCGATACCAATGACAATTCTCAAATCATACACAATCTCGACGATCACGATGACAAAGAAGACATCCATCAAGGAGGTTACGAGAGTTCAACAAGCAACGAATCTATCTGCGAGTTTCGAGGAGCTCCAGTCACAATAGAGTTAGAGCCTTCAGACTCTGAAGCTAATCAAGAAGAACCTGTCATTCAAATTCAGGAAGAAACACCAGCAAACTCAACACTAGATTCAGAAGAAATTACAGAAGTTAACTTAAGAAGTGGAAGAGTTCCACCTCCGAGAATGGGTCCAAAGGACAAAGGAAAGCAGGTGGTTGTTCGGGAAGAACCAACCCCGACGGAAGAAATACCCATTCGGGAAGAAATCGAGACACATGGAAATAAAGTGGACTACAACGTGCTAGCCCATCTTAGGAAACTACCGGCAAACCGAGCATCTACGACGCTCTCAGCTTATCAAAGGAGATGAGAGAAGCTCTGATCAAGACCTTACTTGATCCAGAAATTTGCTTAGCTCAAATGGCCGGAGATTCCTTAGATGAGGTTTGTTCATTAAAGGAACAGCGAGGTGTTACCTTCATGGACAATGAGCTACTACTTGGGACAGCAGACCACAACCGACCATTGTACATTTCAGTTACAATTGGGAAGTTTACACTCTCCAGAGTATTGGTGGATCCAGGAGCATCAATCAATATAATGAGTCTCCGAACACTAGCATATTTGGAAATTGATGCTCGCGAGCTCGAAGCAGACAAAATGTTATTAAGAGGATTCAACCGAAAAGGAGAAAGAGCCCTCGGATCAATAACGCTACTAATGAAGACCGGTGACTTAGCAAAGACAACCACAAAATTTCACATAATTGATTCAGAAACGTCGTTTAACGCTCTACTGGGCCGACCATGGATACATGAAAACAGGATGGTACCATCATCTCTACATCAGTGCATCAAATACTACGATGGAGGGGAATAGTGCATCAAAGGTGACGTACAACCATTCTCTGTACACGAAATTGGAATCCATGAAGATGCAGCTTATTATGCACCTCCGAAGAAAACAATCTTCTCCAGATATACCATAACAAATGAAGCAAAGAAAGTTCGGGGAAACGAAGAACCTGAAGTTCTAGTCCAACAGTCACTCACCACTCCCTTACGGCGAGATGGTGAAGGTTTCTCAACAACTCGCATCCAAGGTCGAGGCCGGGGACGAGGTCGTAGCAGAGACGTTAGGATAGTTGGACAAAGGAAACCAGCCATCAATGTTGATTGGGAAGATAGTTCTGAAGAAGAAAAAGAGATCAAACGAGAAGCAGCGACAATAAGTTGGAAAAAGCCGCAATTCAAGATCTCTCTCGAAGATGACAAGAATGAAGAATATAAATCAATGTACAAGAAGATTAACCACTATGTACATACTATGACCCTGACCCCGATCCATTCTAATAAGGTCGTGGTCAAAGAGGTACATAGCGGCGGCGCAAAGCCAATCAAGTTCTACCGTGTTGCTCCTTCCTCCAAAACTGAAAATAATGTACAATTTGAAGATGTCATTGCATCAGAATTAGTGGAATTACCTTTTGAGTGGTACTCTCCTTGTGTTCAAAATTTAATTCAGCGTGGTTTCTTACCTCGAAAATGGATAAAAGGCCAATCACAACATTTTGAGAAATTATGGAATAACTCCGGTCGTCCACCCAATTCAAAGCATGGCCTCGGATTCGGCACGATAGGATCGGTTGACGATACTGAATTTTGCTTGGTTGTCACTTGCGAGTCTAATGAAAACTGCATGGAAACCACAGAAGAATTTGAAGATTTACAAAATGGAGACGCTCCACCAGAATTCGAAGAAGAAATTAAATCTACAATAGATGAGTTAACGGAAGTTAACTTAGGTACTAGCGAAGAGCCTAGACCTACCTTTGTTAGCTCCTTACTCAATAAAGAAGACTCCGAAGAAATAATCAAGTTATTAATGGAATTTAAAGACTCGTTTTGCTTGGAACTACGATGAGATGCCGGGTTTAGCTCCGGAGGTCGCAGATCCATAAGCTAGGAGTGGATCCTACTTCGTCCTCAGATCGACAAGGTCCTGTAAGAATGCGTCTAGAAATCGAACAACAAGTCATAGCCGAAGTTAAAAAGCTAATAGACGCTAAATTTGTTCGTGAAGAACAATACCCGACTTGGTTAGCCAATGTGGTGCCGATCGAAAGAAGAATGGTCGGATCGGAATTTGTGTGGACTTCAAAGATTTAAACAAGGCATGTCCAAAAGATGAATTCCCTCTGCCGATCCTGAATTAATGATCGACATTGCTTCGACACATGAAATATTCTCATTCATGGATGGATCTTCGGGATACAACCGGATCAAGATGGCTCCGAAGATGAAAAGCTTACAGCATTCAGAACGCCGATCGGAGTATATTGCTACACAGTGATGCCATTCGGACTGAAGAACGCAGGAGCAACATACCATAGAGCGATGACAAGAATTTTTGATGATCTCATCCACAATCAAGTCGAATGCTACGTGGACGATGTGGTCATCAAAAGCAAAGTAAAGGACAACCACTTGTATGATTTGAGAATTGTTTTCGAACGATTAAGGCAATTTAACCTTAAGATGAATCCCTTAAAATGAGCCTTCGGCGTCACCTCCGGGAAATTCTTAGGATTCGTTGTCCGACATCGTGGAATTGAAATCAACCCGGAAAAGATTAAAGCTATCTTAGAAATGCCGCCTACCAAAACCTTAAAACAACTACGATCTTTTCAAGGAAGTCGGCATATCTTCGACGCTTTATCTCAAACTTGTCGAGTAGGTGTCGGCCTTTCTCGGCACTAGTTAAAAAGGACGCCAAATTTATTTGGGAAGAGAAATGCCGGAGGGCCTTCGAGGACATTAAACAATATTTAATGACACCTCCCGTCTTAGCAGACCCGGTCTCGGGTAGACCGTCGATACTTTATACCGCGGCTTTAGACGACTCTCTCGGAGCCTCGTTAGCCTGTGTCAATGATGAGGGTAAAGAAAATGCTCTTTACTATGTAAGCCGTCGTTTACTTCCGACGGAAATAAGGTATCCCGCAATTGAAAAGCATTGTTTGGCCCTGATCTTCACCGCTCAAAAGCTCAGGCACTACATGCTTTCTCATAAGGTCAACCTGATTTCGAAGTTTAATCCATTGTAATACTTGATGACCCATCCAACGCTTTCTGGCAGACTTGCCATATGGTCAATGATATTATTGCAATTCGATATAACTTTTGTGCCTCTTCGTGCCATAAAGGGACAAGCCTTAGCAGACTTCCTTGCAGCACACCCTTTGCCGGCAGAATCTCCTCTCAATGACGATTTGCCAGATGAACAAATAATGAACCTAGAAGACCCTGATGATCGACGTTGGGAATTATATTTTAACGGAGCATCTTCAGCACACAAAGACGAAGAATCGCAAGTGATAGTGCCCGGTAAGGCAGGAATCGGATTAATCTTTATAACACCGGAGCGGGGGATGTTAAGATACTCTTACCACTTGACAGAGCCATGCACAAATAACGAAGCAGAATACGACTCCCTCATAACAGGACTGGAATTAGCTATTCAAATGGGGATAACAGACATCAACATCTACGGGGATTCGCAGTTAATCATTCAACAGATCGCCGGACAGTACAAAATTTTAAAGCCAAGACTCGAGCAATACTTCCAAGTATGCCATACGAATTGTTGGAATAGATTTCGAATGTGACAATCTACAAAATTCCCAGAAAAGAAAATGCCTTAGCAGATGCGTTAGCTCGCCTCGCAAAAGAATTTGCCTGCTTGCAGGATGAATCAGTGGAAGTGTCAGTTCACGGACGTCAGGTCCTATCACAGCTCGACATAGACACAATACACAAATCGGAAAAAGAAGAAGAATCAATTGCAACAGTGATAGAAAACACAGAAGATTGACGACAGCCATTAATAGACTACCTGCAAATAGGAAAACTACGAGACGATAGGTCATTAGCCCACCATATCAAGAAAAGAACTCTGTCTTACGCATTAATAAATAACACGTTGTACAGAAGGTCTTTCGATCAAATGTGGCTAAGATGCCTAAGCGGGTCCGAGGCCCGTGAAATTGTTAAAGAGGTGCATTTAGGACTCTGTGGCGCTCACCAGTCGGGTCCGAAGATGAAAATGAAGATTAAAAGACTAGGGTACTATCGGCCCTCGATGATGACCGACCGCATGAAAATCGCCAAGAGCCGTCACCAATGCCAAGTGCACGGAGTGGTTCTACACCAACCTCCAAATGTGTTACATCCGACAATTGCATCGTGGCCATTTGAATGTTGGGGCACAGATATAGTGAGTCCAATAGAACCACCATCTTCAAAAGGACATCGCTTCATTCTTGCGGCTACAGATTACTTTTTCAAGTGGGCAGAAGCAGTTCCACTCAGAGAAGTAAAGGCACACCACGTGCTACAATTTTTCAAGAATCAAGTTGTATATCATTTCGGAGTACCGCGCAGAATCATTTCAGATAATGGGTCAGCATTCAGAAGCACACAAATCAATAATTTTGTCAGGAGACACGAAATCGACTGGCGATATTCAACAATTTACTACCCAAGAGCAAACGGCCTGGTTGAGGCTTTTAATAAAACTCTCGTTCAAATCTTAAAGAAAACCTTGGACGATAATAAGAGAAATTGGCACGAGAAGTTATTAGAAGCCTTATGGGCCTACCGGACAACCTTCGTAACTCCTACTCAAGCTACACCTTACGCTCCGGTGTATGGGTCCGAGGCAGTGTTACCTTTAGAGGTCCAGCTTCCTTCACTCAGGATTGCGGTTGCAAACAAAATCACGACAGAAGAGAACACCAAATTACGACTATAGGAATTAGAAAGCCTGGAAGGTAAAAGACTTGCAGCGCAGCAAAATTTAGAATTATACCAAGCTAAGATGGTTCAAGCCCATGACAAACTGGTCCACCCAAGAACCTTTAAAGTTGGTGACTTAGTTCTCGTCCTCAAAAGACCTATTCTTGCACACCGCAAGATCGGAGGAAAATTTGAACCCACTTGGGAAGGACCGTTTGTGGTTGAAGCAGTATACTCAGGAGGTTCCTACTAGCTAGTAAATTGCCAGGGAGAACGACATATGCTTCCGATCAACGGACGATACTTGAAAAAGTATTACGCTACCTGATGTTTCGAAGGAATGAATTTTTCATCCTTAGAAGCACGGGCGAAGTAATTACTTATGACTGGGTCCGAACCCAAAAATAATAAAAAATGTGCTAAGATAAAAAAAATCATGATAATAAAGTTTTCCTTGTTTCCTTTTCCAAATCAAAATCTCTTTCCTGATCTTATCCCACTTCATTCCTGTTAAATTTAAAAATATAAAAATAATAAAAAAAACTATCTTTAAAAAATATTTTCTTAATGTTCTTGTTCTTAGTACAGCCCCTGATCCTTTTCCTTGTCTTTTCACAGGGAAATGTCGAGCGAGCGGTTGGTCATGAACTTTAGAAATGGCGTAAGCCTTGCACTTGACGAAAAGAGGGTGAAAGATGGAGCGATAATCGAGATTGACTCGGACTTCGCACCAGCAGGCCTACAGTACGAGGAAAGTGACCGGGTCCCGACTGACCGAGAGGAATTGCCCGATCGGACGGTAATGAAAGTGGGTGGCCCAAGCCACCAATCCAAAGAACAAGAAAAGGAAAACAAGCATCGAAGAAGACAAGAAAATCAAGTACGTAGTCGCTACGGCAGAGGGCGTGCTTGCCGCCGCGCTCACGTAAACTCG